>CM054183.1:24046474-24646474 GCA_028829895.1 Sinotaia quadrata | reverse complement strand
TCTTCTTTGGTACTTTTTATTGGCAAATAAATCTCAACTCCATCGTTTGTGTTTTCCCCTCAAAGAAATCTCAAACTGTTTCAGGTTTTTTAAAAACTTGTATTTATTTAAACTCCTTAAAAAAACATAATCTCTTACAAAGAAAAATAAGCCTATTTTTTTACATGGTAGTGTTTTGTATGATTGCCTTCCATATTCAGATATTGATTTAATGAAAGTAATTGGCAGCCTGTCTGTTTTTCATAACATTATACAGAGTGTGGATATGAATGTGTATTTCATCTGGATTTGCTGCCTTGAAAACATTATTGGCAATAGCTCAGGAAACGCACCTAAAATCTTTTAGAGTGCAACAAAATATCCTCTCTTGTGACAGTCTTGTTTGTGCATAAGATGGTTCGAGATTTTGTTTAGAGAGCAACAGGATTGTCCTCTCTTGCAAGAGTCTTGTTTGTGTATTATGATAGTTTGAGATTATGTTTTGAGAGCAACAAGATTGTCCTCTCTTGTGACAGTCTTATTTTGTGTATGATAGTTTTAGATTTTGTTTATAAAATAACATGATTGTCCTCTCTTGTGACAGTCTTATTTTGTGTATAATAGTTTCAGATTTTGTTTATAAAATAACATGATTGTCCACTCTTGTGACAGTCTTATATTGTTTGTTAGATAGTTTGAGGTTTAAATTGTGAGAAGTTAGTGTTTGAGATTTTGTTTAGAGAGCAACATGATTGTCCACTCTTGTGACAGTTTTATATATATTGTCTGTTAGATAGTTTGAGGTTTAAATTGTGAGAAGTTAGTGCTTTTGTCTTCAATCAGTGTCAATGTGCAGATATTCATTTGTATGAGAGTGGAATGAAATTAGAATACATCTGTTAATAAGTGATACTGTTTATTATTATTTTGGAATTTATTTTATTATACCAATTAGTTTGATCTATTCTTTGTTGTTTCCACTTCTGGCTTATTCCCTTACATTTTCTCAATTGTTTCACTTCAATGCTACTTCAGTGTTACTTCAGTGCCTGTGATTACTTCTTTTTCTTTTTTTAAAAATATCTTAGCAGCACTGATAGATTATTATGAATTATGCATGCTTTACCATATTAATAGATTACTAAGTATTATTCATGTTATACATTACTTTAAAATATTTTATAGCAAAACATTGTTATTACCCAGACAGCATGCAATTAGATACATAAATTTCTTATTAAGTTATTTGTTCATCAAATATTGGTGTTAAAATATAATTTCATGTACTAGAAATACTTTGGTATTTACAGTGCAACATGGTAATCCAAACTAATTACTGCAATGGGTGTTGGATGGTCATTTGCATGCATATTCAGTTTTTATTTTAATGTTTTAGACTTATATTCATGTAAAAAATATACATATGATTAACATATTATTCAAAGAGTAAAGACCATTTTTACGAACATAAGTATAGCTTAATCACAGCTTATTTTGTGCCAGAGCTAACAACATAGTACAGTATTTACTGACAGTTAATACCAACCCTATCATAAAGTTTATTAAATTGACATAAAGTCTCACACCACAGCTAACTTGCATTTACTGACTGTGTTAACACCCACATTATCATATAGGTCTTTAAATTGACATAAAGCTGCACACTAAGGTAACTTACTATTTACTGAAAGTGTCAACACCCACAGTATCATAAAATATATTAAAGTGACAGTGCAGTCTCACACCACACTAATATAGTTTTTACTGAAAAGTGTTAACACCCTCAGTATCATAAGTATATTAAAGTGACAGATGCAGTCTCACACCACATCTAAAAGTGTTAACATCCAGAGTGCTATGAATATAATTTGTTTTTAGTGGGGTATTTTATTGTGGCTTCTTTTTGCTCCGAATATAGTTAGGATCAAAATTTTATTAATTTGTATTCACAATGACATAATTGTAAAGATTGATCTAAGTACATGTAAATGCTTGCTTGAATTATTGGGAGTTTTAACATGGGTTGAATTAAACAAAATTCTACTGTATTGAGAATATATGTGGCACAATTTTTGTAGGTTGGATTACCAAGGTTGTTCTGTATTGAAAATACATAGTACACTGTAGTACATTTTTGAGCATATCTGTAATTCTTGTACAAAAAAAAATAAACTATCAGTTATTAGAAGTGCACATTTGTGTATACAGGAAGAAATTGTATTCATATAAAATTAGAAATAGTTCTCTGCATTACATGTATCATAGATTTCTTTTTTACCTGTTGATCATCAGTTTATTTGAGATGTGTTCAGATGGTTTCATAAACCTTCATCATATAACACAAAAAATGATTGAGGTAGACAGGACCTTAGAACAAGATTAGCTTTGCTGTTTAAACCACACCCTGCAATTCTAATGCCAATGTTGGTTCATTGTGCTACTTGTTTTTACATAATTTTTATACTGAATTTATAGCCATATCTTTTTCAAAGATCCCTTAACCACAATAAGCTCACAGTAAAACTATATGCTGTGAACATGGTGTTTGGTGTCTGCTATCCCTGTCTTTAATGACAGGTCACATTGCTTCACTAATGTCACTCACTAATGCTTATTAAAAATCTTTTTTTTTTTAATTTTCTGAGAATCTTTTGCATGCCATATTTTAGTCCTTATTGATGTTATTAATTTATTTAAAACTATATATAAGATATAACTGAAATTCCAATAATGTGTGCTCAATTATTTATATGTTGGTTTCCAGTTTTTGAAAGGGGATATGATTTTGAAAATTATTCTCTTTTTCTTTTTAAAAGTTATAGGTTATTGGCATAGGTGTTCATAGAACATTTAAAAAATGAGATAGCTTCTTTTATTCAATTTATAGCAAAAAAAGTATTGTGAAAAATATCATTAATTGACTGTTTGCATTAACACATTTATTGATATGGAACTCCAGTATGTAATTTAGTTGTGTTTTTTTTTAATGTCATTCATGAATATAATAATAATTATCAATGAACTGTACTGTTATACAACTACAGTTCAAATATATTTATGTTTAAGTATAAATTTATTACTCAAATTAGAATGGTTGGAGTTGGGAAATGGTAAAATAAAAACTTAAAAATGCAATTTTAGTTATATATGTGCTTATTCATAAGTATTACAGCCACTGTTTCATGGCTGGAAATGTATATAATCTGTTGTTTTAGTCATTTCTGTGAAATTAGTATAAAAATATAGTTTTATTTTTTCAATTTGCTCAAACAACTCTTATGTAACTATATAACTGCAACTATTAATGCATTACAATAAAAAAAATATAGTCAGTATAATTTAAATTATTTTAAACTGGTGAACGTGAATATATGCTTAAACTTTATATTATTTTGATATTAGTTTGTGAATTTATTTACAATAATTACAAAATATATATGCATGTTTGGTTGCAAAGTGTATGATAGTTGTGAATTTATGTATGGTAAAAACATGTTAAGTTCTGAATACTGATTAAACGTATATGTATTCATCCACACAGTGTTTGATAAAGAATTACAGTTTTTATTTAGGAGTTATGATTATTTTAATCTGGATTTAATAATAGACTATAGTGAGTACATGTGGTTGTATAACTGTGTGATTTAAAAATTTTTTGGGTTTAAAATAAATTACACTTAGAAAATTAATTTGGCTCTTTTGTGTATTTGTATATAAGTCACTTAATAGTGAATAGAGAAAAATTGATTCAGTTTTGTTTTATGTAACACTTCAGTTTTTAATCAGACTAATCACATTTGCTTACATGATTATGTATTAATTGTTTGTGTTTCATAATCTCATTTTATGTTTTATTAACAGGAAAAGTGCAGCTGAAAGCAGTTAAGTGAACTACATGCATGCAGACTAAAAACATCGCACACTTTTATTTCATATTGTGTTGTCTGAAATGTTTAAACAGAAGAACATTTCTAATAGCTTTTTATAAAATATGATCAAAAATACTCTGAGTAAAGCCTGCATTTATTGTACCATGAAAATAGCAATTTTAATTAGTCTATTTACCAGTGTTAAACTATTAATTTATCCAACATTTCTTTTATCAAGATTTCATGAGGAAATGCTGGACTTGATGTATCTTCTTTGGTTTTCTTTACTTTGCATGGATCAACTTTAGGGTTGCATCAGTTTTAGCAAATAATGAAAATTTTGTTTTTATTTCCCCCATAAATTGCATTAAGTCTGCTTTTTTAAATATATGTTTCACTGGGAATGTTTGTTTCTTCTTCAGATTAAAAAACAAACCCTTCATTTCCACCTACACTCATCTATCATCATCATTATTATTATATTTATTTTGTATTTTAAACTATCACTGAAGATTCTTTTTAAGAAAATGTACTTCACACTTAGGTTATACCATGGCCATGAATACATTCCTTTAAATTTCTTATCACATTTGTTCAGGATTTTAACACACTAACTGAGTTATCAGATATAGAATATAGTCATAACAATATTACTGTTAATGTTGTTTACAAGTACTAATTAAAATTGTTTAATATTTTTTCTGATTATATATTTGTTATATTATATTTATTTTTAAAATACATATTAAGAATCATAACACAGATATCCATGTATGTTGTTTATTGTTTATATTGCCAGACTTAATGAGCAATATTTTATCTTTACACAGTTATGAACCATAAAGCAGCCCATCAGTTTTAATACAGAAAATGTTTCATGCTTTCATATATTTTCATTGAACATTTTTTCTTCTTTTTTAATTTTGCTTATAAATTCATAGGTATGTAGTATTCTGACTGCATTCGTTATATTATTTTTCAACACAATGATTATATATAGACAAATGATTGAGACCATTATATATGGTACAGCTAGTGTACTATTTCATGAACATGACATTGTGCAGGTCTGCTTTGGCAGATGATGTCATTACAGCTCTCTCTAGATTGGAACACTATATTAGATGACTAAAGTTCACAACTAAAATAGCAAACCAATTAAAGCAGTTTATGTTTTGAAGCAGATCCTGCCTAGAAATATACAGAAATACTTCCTACATTACGATTACACAGACGTTTTGGCTCCTGTTGGGCCAAGTTCTGGCTCAAGGGTACAAGCTGTCAGACAAGACTGATACTAGATTGGCTACTATTCTACTCATCCATCATCAGTTCAAAGAAACACTGCCTGGGAAGACAGTGTTCAATCCTACGCAAGACTTTGTTTGTTCTAGAAGTCTCTGATATGTGAAGTTGTGATATACTGGCACTAAAAATGGACATGGAAAGAAGAGAGAAAAACATTTGTTATAAATGAGTCAGGAATGCTGTTGTCAGCACACCATGATACACCATCTTCTTCCTTCCTCACATTGAATGCGCACAAGCAAGCACGCGCGCACGCACGCACGCACACGCACACACATACATGCATGCACAAAAGCACACACATCATAGAAACTGCAGTAAAAATAAAACATGTATTTGTGAACTTTCAAATGAAATTCAAGAAGTAAAATAGAAGAATGTATTTGTTATTTTATTTCTTCTCTTTTTTTTAATCTAGTAGAATGGATGTATTTTATTTAAATGAGCCTGGTTGCCCATACACAGTATGCATGGAATTTCTTTGGTTTTAGCATCACCATTCACTAGGAAACCTATCTAAACAGTCAAGCTCTGGTGGTATCAAGTAGAGGATCGGGGGTGGGGGGGGTGTCAGATAAATGGGCAATTGCTGTCCTTAGAAATGGGGCAACAAGTATCCAAAAAGGGGTATTAATTTTTGCTGCTTAGGCTAATGTTGAAAGTGTATTTCCTGGCACCCTTATGTTTTATATTCTAAGTGGGTGGTCTTTGATGGAATAAAAGGGTGATCAAGTCACTGAGCTGACAAGATCATGAAAAATTTGACAAGGCAAGTTTGACCTAATAATTGTTTCTGAGCCATTCCATGTATGTTGAACATAATCAGGTTTGCAAAGTGAAAAACGAGACAACAAAAATAGAAACCCTAGAGTGAAAATGTGTGGACCTAGTGAGAATGATTGTTTATTAATGTCAGAGGTGGATTATATATTAGTGAGCCAAGTTAGGGTTAAATAATGTACAGGTGTGTGAAGCATTAATTATTATGTTACAAAGAAACCTGTCCACGAAGTGTCGAAGTTTGCAATTTCTCATCTCTCCACACCTCAGATAACATCAGTAAATAATTTGTTTTGTTTGAATTAAGCTATGTAGTGTGTTTAATATACTCAAAAAATTCACATAATAAGATAATTATATGTCTTTTTTTCTAGATGATTATACTGTTTCATACTAATTTTTATAATAATAAATTTTTGTCACTATTTCTTAAAGTGCCAGTAGCATATAAAATAGTGTGAAGAACTACAACATGCATTTTTTTTAAAGACAGCATTGTAAATTATATTAACCAAGTCCAGTAGAGCAAGATTAAAAGGTTATCTTAAATATTTGTTTGCTATTTTATTTATTTTTTTGTGTAATAGTGAGTAAATTTTGTCTTCTCAGGTAAAAGTTTTGTAAACTGTGTCTCTTTACAAGTTTTTCTCTACAACAGCACAGTCATTGTGAACTCACAGGATCTAGATATCCACTGCTTAAGAGATCCTATTAAAATTGTTTAATACATTTATAGAGGATGTAAGAGATGGAGTTTAAATTGTTCGATACATTTTAAGAGATCCTATTAAAATTGTTTAATACATTTATATGAGATGTTTCAGACTGTTAAAATTTTTAATGCATTGGATAAACTGAGCATATTTGATAGCCATTTTACAGAAAACAAGTATCATTGAAACTTGAAACTATAAATCATTTTAACTAAACAATAAATCAACAAAAATTGTGATTCATCTTTATTTTCTATTTTTTTAAATATTACAAACTGAATAAATAAAAGGAATATTTTGATATTAAAAAAAATAGCAGAAACTGTTTTTTCATTGGTGCTGTACATGCTTGTTTCCAAATAAATAGACTTCATGCAGAGCAAAATGATGTGAAGAAAGTGAGCAGGTGACAGTTTGAAATAACAATTTAAATTCTTTAATAATGCATTTACAACAGTTTTATATATTTACTCAAATTATTTTTTTTAAACCTAGTACACCATAAAATTGAAACAAAAATGTTATATAAACCCCTTCACTGTCATCTATATTATCCCTCATTTAAAAGAAAATAGAAAGTTGTAGCAACAAAAAAAAAATCTTTTAAAGTTTTAAAATATGGGGGAAAATCTTGAAGTTTTAAGATAATTGTGTTGGGCATACAGGGTTTAGTATAATCTATAAATAAAGAAAATGTGAGATAAACTAAAAATTCTCTTTAAAAAAAAAATAAACTTGCACATGAAATAAGTTCCAGGCAATGAAAAGGTAAAATATAACACTGCTATGAATGATACAGTACAAATTACAGGAGACAGAAAAAATATTTTGAATTTATAAATTAGTGATCATATACAATGGGGAAACTGAGGAAAGTTTATATACTTGAATTATGCCTTATGAATAGAAACAATGGTTTCACATAAAAAGAAGGGGGGGGGGGAAATCACTCCTATCATCAACAATTGATGGTAATGGTAATTTTTTAAAATTTTAATTAAAATTTAACAATCTTAATACTTATACAAGGCAGTTTGAAAAATTAGCTAGTTAATTAAAACTTTATAATGTGCAACTAGTTTTGATTGCTGTAAGCTTAAAATAGATGTGATTGTATAATGTTAAAAAGAACAATACAATAATTTACCTAATTGTAAAGGCAAGCAAAGTTCATTAGGGATATGTTATAATGACAAAGCATTCCAATTATGTACAGACTTAAAGTTTAAATTCTTATGGAACTTTCTGTATCTATCTCACTTTCACAACATTACAGAAACAAACAGTGATCAATCACTTTAGTAAACAATTACTGAACATACTGACAAATAAATTAGAAGAAATAGTGCATCAAGAAATTGAAACAGACACATTCTTTGGTAAAGTGTAACCAGTCATAATTTACATTTGTCTTTAGAAAGAAATGATTGCATTCTGTAATATAAAGCTAAGGTAAAACTTTTATTTAGAAACATAAAAATGGAACCCAAATTAATTCAAGAGTGTGGTCATGTAAATAGTTTTAAGTTTAGAACATTCAAATAATTTACAAAGAAGAATCTGGGACTTGCCCATCTGATTTGCTGTCTTTTTGCGACAAACGTAAGTATTTTAAGAAACATGAGATACTGGCAAATGTGAATGCTGTAGCTAATACACTGGAGGGGAGAAAGAAAGAACTTTGTTTGCTTGCTATTTAAATGATACATATTGTTAACATCACTAGGCTAAAAAATACTACCTTATTTTGACCATTACTGTTGTGCAGTGGGAGAGGACTGTATGGGGAAGGGAGTGCATTATTTGAAAGTACATTGGAGTATGGTTGGAAATGATGATAAGGGAAGACACCATTTTAAAATAAAATGTCTATGCATCTTTGAGAAATGCCATTATTCAAAAGAACATTGGCATGTGGTTGGAAATGAGGATAAGGGCAGACACCATTTAAAAATAAAATGTCTATATGTATGTCAGGGAAAAGTTATTATTCAAAAGAACACTGGAATATAGTAGGGAATGAGGAATTGGTAGACACATAAAATATGTCTGTAATGTTAGAGAAATGCTCTCATTATCTGAAAGGCACTGGAGTGATTGGAAATGATGACAATATGGATAGACCTGATTTTAAAATTAAATGTGTATACGTCTTAAGGAAATGCTATCACTTAAGGAAAGAGCACTGGAGTACTGTTAGAAATGAGACAAATATGGGCAGACACCATTTTAATTATAAAATGTGTATGTATGTTAGGTAAGTGCTATTTTGAAATATATATCTGCTGAGAAAGGAAAGAATGTTAAGCTGTGATTGGATGATACAAAAAAAAAAATCCATCTCTGTTTAGAAGTATACTGTGTGTGTAGCTTCAGATTAGAAATGGGTCAAACCCAAAAGTTAATGCAAATGAAAAATAATTTAAACTATACTAGAGGGCATGTCTGAACAATATCTGCATTTATTACTTTATGAGAAGAGATGGTGCATTTAAAAAGTATAAATCACGTAACTTTATAAGATTTTTGTTGCTGTGATTAAAATTGTTAAATCACTTTCTGGTCTCTCCCAATGTTAATGCTTTTTTGGAATGACACTACTGGTTGAAAACCAAATAGAAACAACTCTACCAGATATGACACATTGGTCCCGTATCATATTTCATTGCTTTTCAACAAAGTTATTTAAATGAAAATTCTTTAAAATTAAATGATATGAGTAAATATAGACACTTCCCTACCGCTTTGGATTTTTCGTGTTTTAGACTGACATTATAGAATGTATCAATTATTTTTCCTGCAATTCAAATACTTCTTTCCAAACTCTGACCTTATCAGTATTTTCCCCTTTCACCACATGCTGCAGGATGTCTTTTTTTTTTTAAGTGTTTAATTATTTTTATATCATGTACCCCTTTAAATCATTTTGCACACCTTATATTGGATTATATACTGAAACACTGGATTAGGTTATATATTGCACTCTGCAAAACACTGGATTAGGTTATATATTGCACTCTACAAAACACTGGATATAGTTTATATAGTATACTCTGCAAAACACTGAAATAGATTAAGATATTCCATTCAGTGAAACACTGAATTAGGTTAACATATTACATTCTGTGAAACACTGGAATTAGATTAACATATTACATTCTGTGAAACACTGAATTCAGTTAACATATTACATTCTGTGAAACATTGAATTAGGTTAACATGATACATTCTGTGAAACACTGAATTAGGTTAACATGATACATTCTGTGAAACACTGAATTAGGTTAACATGATACATTCTGTGAAACACTGAATTAGGTTAACATGGTACATTCTGTGAAACACTGAATTAGGTTAATATATTACATTCTGTGAAACACTTGATTAGGTTAACATATTACATTCTGTGAAACACTTGATTAGGTAACATATTACATTCTGTGAAACATTAAATTAACATTACATTCTGTGAAACACTGAATTAACATATTACATTCTGTGAAACACTGGATTAGGTTAACATATTACATTCTGTGAAACACTGGATTAGGTTCATATGTTACATTTGTGAAACACTGAATTAGGTTCATATGTTACATTTGTGAAACACTGAATTAGATTCATATGTTACATTTGTGAAACACTGAATTAGATTCATATGTTACATTTGTGAAACACTGAATTAGATTATATATTACAATCTTTGACTTAGATTACAACAATCTGCAAAACACTAGATTATATATTACATTCTGGAGAAAACTGGATTAAGTTACAGAAGACATTCTAAGAAAGATTGGGTTAGGTTTCAGATTTCTCTAAGAAATCAGGAAATACTGATTAGGCTATGAATGACACGGAGAAACAATGGATTTCGCTATAGATAACACTCTGAGAAAACACTGGATTAGGCTATATAATGAACAATGTACATGCTGTCATGAAATGGATAGCAAACCAATATAACTGCTTGAGACTAAGGAGGTTTTGTAAGGTATTTTACATCAGGTACATGCAACACACCTAGTAAACTACTTCATCACTAAATTTAAATATGCAGTGCTAGAACCTATTAATGAAGTTAAGAAATCCTAAACTGAAATCGGCAATTTCTTTTTAGATTAATGAATAAACTAAATTACAATAAAAAAAACAATTAGTGAAAGAATATTCTCAATTGCCTTTGTTTACAGTTTAATACATGCAAAATATTACTCCCCCTTATTGTCATTACAACATTAAAATAGCAATATTTTGGCAATAATTTTCATAAAGTATACATTGTTGTTTCTTAACAGTACATGTTTTCCGTTTGTAAATAAAAATAATATATAAATTTTACTGATAAATGGGGGAGCAATTTTTTTTATTAGCTTTAGGCTAAACAATTAATAGTTTAGTATTTAACTGATAGTTTATATTTTTCACATTTTTAATTTCTGAAGATGTTAAACAACAGACAATATATATGGATCAATAATAAAAAGATCTCATTCTAGTGGTTAGGAAAAAAAGGCAAAGACATAAATCAAAATCACAAATATTAATAAATAAAGACAATTAATTTTAATTTTAATTAAAAACTGCTCTCAAAATTATTATAAAGTGACTAAATACATTGCACAATACCTAAAAAAAAACCACCCTTAATTGCTGATTAAACACACAAATGTCATAAACTTGAATTTGTATTACCAAATTTGTGTAGACTGATAGTCATTTTCATGACATTAAATATAAAGACACGTCTCTTGTCATTTTTTCAAGCATACAAAATCGTATTTGAGTTTAACCTTGAAAAAAAGGGTTATGAGACTGGGAGCTTGAAATACATCTATGGCTGGAATGTATTTCGCACACATGCACATACACACACACACACACATTGTACCATTTATTAACTCTTTAGCTTAAATACTGCTGTTTCATGTATAGCAATGAAAATGGGTAAATGTTACACAATGGAGTGTCTATTCCATTTATGAGTAGGAGTCAAGAGGCACATTTAGATAATGCCACATTTACAAGAGACTTTTAGATTACTAGGCCCCACATCTCCATTCATATTTATGTGTACCTGTAAAGTCATTGTGCATACAACCTCTCATTACCTGTTACAGTGTTAGACATTTACAGTTATGTATACCTGCAATGTGATTACACATACTCATTACCTGTTAGACATTTACAGTTATGTATACCTGCAATGTGATTACACATACTCATTACCTGTTAGACATTTACATTTATGTATACCTGCAATGTGATTACACATACTCATTACCTGTTAGACATTTACAGTTATGTATATCTGTAATGTGATTACACATACTCATCATCTGTTAGAGATTCAGTTATGTATACCTGCAATGTGATTATACATACTCATCATCTGTTAGAGATTCAGTTATATACACCTTTATACATACTTATCACCCATTAGACATTCACATGTGTGATTACAGATGCGTCCCAGTTATGAACACCCTTAACGTGATTACTGGCATACATACAGACCTCTCATCACTTGTTAGGCCTTCATAGTTATGTATGGTAGACTCCCATTATTCGCATTTTTTGGTATTCACATTTTTGCACGTATGCAGTTTTCATCCAGACCCTTGGAGTGGTGGAGATTACTTCCATGCATCTCTTCTGGCATAGTTTTTTTGTGCATTATCACTTCTGCATTCTCTTTTGTCTTTGTGTTGCTCACTGTTAAAACAAAGCTTGTATTTCCATACTGTCTGTGTTGCTCACTGTTAAAACAAAGCTTGTATTGTCATACTGTCTGAGTTGCTCACTTAAAACAAAGCTTGTAATGTCATACTGCCTCTATGTTGCTCAATGTTAAAACAAAACTTATATTACCATACGATCTTTTACTTTGTCCCTTTTGTCTTTAATAACTAGCAAGCGAATATGTTGGAAAAACATTCATAAAGTGAATTTATGAGAAAATGTCCAGATATGCTACAAAGATCTTTACAATCAAAAATTAAATCTGACAGCCAGCTTTGACCAAAACCTTTTTTAAAAATCCCAACTATTTAGCTTCTCAAATGAGTCAAATTAAATATTTACAATTCTTTTATTTCATGTGCTTAACTTTTTATATGTGATTGCTTGCGACAATTTTTAGGAATGCATTTCCTACATATAATGGGAATTTCCTGTACACCTGTAAAGTGATTAAACACACAGCGCCCTCTCATCACCTCTGCAAGGATTGGTTTTTACAGTTTTCCTTTACAAATTTAAATATATTAGGGAAAGAAATAATTCATAAATAAGTCAGATTACAATACCACCCATAAAATAAGAGCACTTTTAAAAGCATTTTTCAAATGTACATCATGAAATTATGCCAACAAAATAAATCTCAGAACCTGCTCCAGAATGAAATGTTTCATTGTCTTCACAGTTTTCTTACTAAAAGTAAGCCAGTATATATCACTTAGACAATTATTTCCAAACTTCACTTAAATTGAGGGATGTGATGCGATGGAGAGTGGTATTTGATTAATCATGCAAATTGCTACAGGCTCAAGTGCTCTACAGTAAAAGTGAATGTGCACCTAGAAAAAATAAATGACAAACTATTTACTCAATGTGTTTTAAAAAGCAATGATCATTTTGCTTTATTCTTTAATTTACAATTTACAAAGATGGAAATGAAGTACTTTGAAGGTCATATTTGAAAGACAAAACAAATATTTAACGAAAGTAGACAAATATTACATCAAAGTAATCAGTTCCAAGTACTTAATGTGATTTCTTGTATCTTTAAATATATGCCTTTTATGAAAATATTGTACACTGTAAATAAATAAAGTTCTGAATTATTGTACATCGTAAACATACTGTTCTGCATTTTTCTATGGAACTGACAGAAGAGGATATTTCTTGATTTAGTAATAACAATTAAAGCAATGATTTTGTTTAATGACTAAACTGTCCAGTGCTTATGTACACTTTATGAATGATCACTAAGTTCACCACAGTTCCATATTAATAAGTCAATAGTAGATGGACATAAAATTTGATTGTTTGGTTGACTAAACATTATAAATTTAATAAGGTGATTTCCATAATCACAGATTTTAAGAGATTGACAGTATAAAAGAGCCGCTTTCATTAGCATAAAGTAAACTGTAAACAAATGCAGACCTTGTGAGTTTCCAAGTGTCTTGTTACATTCAAAAAACAAAAGACTCTGACACCAAGTTAAAACAGGACCTAAAGAAGCAATGAAAAGAATCAAGCACCTTTCATGCAAAGGCCAAAATAGTTTTCAAATGGTCAAAACAGAATTTAAAGAGGAACAGGTTTGAGAAGAACAGTCATGAGTTTAGCTTCATTTGTGGTGGGCATATTAATAATCATGCTTAGGTGGCTGACACGGCTGCACACAGTCTCTTCCGATTGCTCAACCTGCAGAACTCTTTCCTCATCATCTGAGATGACAAGAACTGCCTGGATGCGAGCTTCACCATTGACTAAAGCTGAATCATGACAGTAGACTTGAAGAGTCCAGCTGTCATTGGTCTTGCGATAGGTAATCTTCCACTCACCCTCTCGAGAAGATGAAGGCACAGGTCCAATGTAGGTACGCACGTCCACTTGGATTCCAAATCGCAAAGTGTTCTGCATACGCACAGTATCAACCGTCAGATCCTTGTAGTTGCGAGGCCGATAGAATCCATCGTTGAATGAAAGGTTGAGCTCAGTCTGTGATGGGCAAAGAGAGCGGAAACGATAAGCAAGGTTAAGAAGCTTGTGAACAAGCTCTTTTGAACCTTCTTGGGCAGCCAACAGTCCTCTCTCCACCTGTCACCAAAACACAGATACCAATAATGTAATGCAATATCTAAACCTGTTGCCAAAAAAGCAGGCATCAATAATACATTCAATGCAATATCTATTCAAAACAATGGTTTGCTCATAAAGATGTGTTCATTACTTTCAAAACTCAAGCCAATAAACAAAAAAGCTCAGACACATTCATCACTGTCAAAATTCAATCCAACAGACCACAAAAGAGTTCAGACATATTCATCATTTTCACAGCTCAATCTAATGAACAAAAGAGCCCACACATATTCATAATTTTCACAACTCAATCTAATAACAAAAGAGCCCACATATTCCTCATTTTCACAACTCAATCTAATGAACATGAGAGCTCAGATACCTTTATCAATTTTATAAACCAATGGACAGCACGAAAGCTCAATCAGAAAATATAAATAAAGTATTTTTCAAATTAATTTTAAATTTGAAAAGTTTTCTTTTTTTCAAATTAATTTTAAATTTGAAAAGTTTTCTTTCTTTATCCACATCATTAATGATTTTATGTTTTAAATAAAACTAATCCATAAAACACTCCCCTACCCATCCCTATCTTTTATTAAAGAACTTGAGAAATTTATTTAAGGAAGAATGTTTAAAATTCTAAACTGTAAATGTTATTTTATGCTATAAACTGATACCCACATGATTTGGGTATTTAAAATACCACAGTGAACAACAGAGAAGCTAAAGAACAGTAGGTACACAGACTCACACTGAACAACTGATGCACCATCATCTGTGGAAATCGAATCAATGGCAACAGCCTTTTGGCATTCTCTTCCAATTCTGGCACATGGGCCTCTTTAAGCAGCCACTGCTCAACTGCCTCATACAGCACATACTCATTGGAGATGACCAAGTGAGGGTTACTGAGAATGTCACACACAAAGTCAATGTCCATCTCCATCCACTCTGGCAGAGCAACCAAACTCTCCATGTTCCAAGAGATAGTCTTGGTGCATGCATCGATCAGCTGCTCCATGTGCAGGGCCTTAGCCCAGGAGTACCAGTTGAGGGCATTGCGGACTTTTGGAGACTGGGTATTCTCCACCATGTACTTGGTGCACAGAGATTTGAGAGACATCACACTGTATTTGTCTGCCAAGCACAGAATTCCTACGGCTGAGTTAGTGCAAATTTTCACTTCTGCTGTATACAGAAACTTGAGGAATGTTTCAAAGTGTCGCTGGCACTCTTCCGATTCTTCCAGTTCTATTTCAGGCAGAGCAGCTTGCTGCCAGCGTTTGTCATATAGCATGGTGCGGAACACTTCTGATGACTTGGCCAGCACAAACTTGTGGGCAAAGAATTTCTGAGAACCAACTTTAAGTATGACATCACTGATGTCCTCTTGGTTGAAAAACTGGGACACATTTTGGATGAAATTATTCTCATCCCTTAAAGTCCGTGACTCTTCCAAATTTACTGCAGGTGAAGCGTCACCCTGCGCTTCACTGTCCATTATCTGTGAAATAAAAAATAACATTATTAACAAATTTTATATTACTCAGTTTTCTAATTTTAGATTAACACAGTGGATATGATGATATAATTAAAAATACAAATCCAAAAGTGGAGTTTTCTAATCATGACTAGTGTTAGATTAACACAGTGGATATGACGATGTAATTAAAAATACAAATCCAAAAGTGGAGTTTTCTAATCATGACTACAACTTAGAAAATAAAGAATTTTTTAAAAAATTAATCTATAACTAATTAACAAGTATAAACATTATAATTGGTAATCATTAATGTTCTGGCCAACATTTTTACCTGCCCTTCAAAGTAATGGTAACTTCTCACAGTTCTCAAATGTATCTACAGAAATACTTGAGACCTACATTTCAGACAACCAGTCTACAGACAATCACTTTACACAAATAAATACCAAAGAGCTAGGTAAAGTTTAAATAGCACTCAAAACCTAACAGAGACTGGTGATTGTTCAAGACTGATTTGCAACAAACTTAAAACTATAAAATCTTACTTTGAGGTGCTTCTAACTGTCCATCAACAAGCCTCCTTTACCTCAACCCATCTGCATTTTATTTTATTATTTGTATATGTATACAATGTATTTGGAACAATTCACCTTCACTTCAGCTTTTACTACAATGTATTTGGAATAATTCAACTTCAGGATTAAGCTACAATGCATTTAGAACAATCCACTTTCACTTTAGGCTTATAAGTTATATTACAATCTATTTGGAACAATCCTATTTCAGGCTTATGTTACAATGTATTTGGAACAATACAACTTCAGACTTATGCTACAGTGTATTGGAACAATTCACCTTCACTTTAGATTTATGCTACAGTGTATTTGGAACACCCCTTCAGGCATATGATACAATGTATCTGGAACAAGTGCAATTATTTGGAATGTTTTTTAATGTGCAGAAGCCTACAGTGCTAGAGAAAATGAAAAAAAAAAACAGAAATACAGGCATCATTGAGTTTTCAATGTAGAAAATATTGGTATCGCTGAGTTTTAAATGTGGGAAATATAGGCATCACTGAGTTTTCAATTTAGGAAATATTGGCACCGTTGAGTTTTCAATGTAAAAAATATAGGCACCATTGAGTTTTCAATGCAGGAAATATTGGCATCACTGAGTTTTCAATGCAGGAAATATTCAGCGGAATTTGACAGCATAGCAATGAAAAGACATTTAAAAATTGTAGAAAAGACTCAGTGTAACAGCTCACTATTAAGACACTGCCACACTGAAAAAAAAGCACATAGCTATAAACTACTTACTGTTGAAAGACTAAATGCCATAGCAATCAAACAACGTGTAAAATTTGTGACTCATTGAAACAGCTCCCTGACACAGATGTTAAAAGACTCACTGGAACAGCTCACTGCCACAGATGCTAAAAGACACACTTCCTTAACTTGGAAAAAGGCACTAGCTACAAACAACCTTTAGCAGTAATTGTTAAACAAATCACTGCAAAAACTGTAAAAATAACTCATTGCAATATATGCATAAAAACTCATTGCAATAACTGTTAAAAGACTCAGTGTAATAGTTTATTGTCATGGTTATAAAATGAATCAGTGCCATAGCTGTAACATGATTCGCAGCAATAAAGTAAAAAAAAAATAAAATAAAATAAAACCTTGCTGCAACAGTTCATTGTAATAGGTGTAAACATACATTTTAAAAGCTGTCAAAAAGGTTCCTGATAATAGCTGTAAAAAAATAAAATAAAATTACTGAAATAACTGTTGAAAGACTCACCACCAAGTTACTGTCAATGCTGTAAAAATACTATCTGTCATGGGTATTAAAAAAAATATTCACTTCAATAACTGTTTTAAAAAAATAATTGCAAAAGATATCAATATTGTCTAACAAGGTAAAAACACATTGCAGTAGCGGTCAATAAACACTGTTACAATGACTGTTAGAAGATGGTCCTCACAACAGCTGTGAGAAGGCAGTAGATGCAAGACAGCAGTGCTAACAAAAAAGTAAAGCTGCAATATTTGTATGAAGAAGTTTTGAGGATTAATTTATGAGAGTGAACAGTCACTTGGTGGGTGTGACCCATAGTTTGTGTATTCCCTAAGAACATGCATCAGCTGAAACTGTTATTTGTCTCAATAATGGGGTTTAAACATTGTGTTGATTATTCTTAAATAGGCCAATTTCATGTATAAAATAAAACGCTGAGGAAAGTAATAATGGAGAGATGCACACAGTTTGGTCTTTAAAAACCGTGCCATTTAAAAACAAAAACAGAGGCAGCTGTCAAATGAAAACAGTTCACTAACAATGTTATGACACCCCATAAAACCTTTGAAAGACTCTATAAAATAGGTTCATGAACTAAAATTAAAATGGATTTTGTGACAACCACATCAGTGAGAATAATAAGCAGAACATACCACAAGTCATTTGAACAAGTACTTGAATATTAATTATACTCTCTCTCTCTCTCTCTCTCTCTCTCTCTCTCTCTCTCTCTCTCTCTCTCTCTCTCTCTCTCTCTCTCTCTCTCTCTCTCTCTCTCTCA
Source organism: Sinotaia quadrata (assembly GCA_028829895.1). Taxonomy (NCBI): domain Eukaryota; kingdom Metazoa; phylum Mollusca; class Gastropoda; order Architaenioglossa; family Viviparidae; genus Sinotaia; species Sinotaia quadrata. The sequence continues at coordinate 24,627,940 of CM054183.1, read as the reverse complement.
CACACACACACCAACTATACATATACATGAGAAAGAAGCACACAGATACATAGGCCTATATACAATGATAATTATTTTCAATATCAATGTTTTACAATTTCATTTCACAGTATAAAAGTAAATATTCTACCTAGCAAGAAAAAGGAGGAGGAGGTGGTGGTGGTGGTACTCTAAATCAGCACAAAGCTGCCAGATCATAATTCTAAGTTATCATTTCTCAGGTTTGGGTCTAAGTTTCTTAACTTAATGACATTCAAACACCTTGGTTACTTACAGATTAGAAAAACAAAAAACCCCATAAACAGCCATGACATTGTCATGACTAGATGGAAAATATTAAAGTTATAATTGTACATTTGACTGATTCCAGTCGGCTATGTTGTATTTAATGAAACAGTCCCAGTGCTCTGACTAAAATTTTTCTATAATAGTTGTTTGGGTTTGGTTCAGGTTTAAAATTTAACAAAGCAGGTACCTCGAATAAAGTCCATTCACTTCATAGGTAATTCAAACTGACAGTTCACACTGGGGAATTTATATATAAGTACTTGTAATAATAATAAATGCTTTTGTGAATAACAGTGCACTAAAATAGACTAATCGGAAAATCAATTGTCTGCAAAACTGGTATTGGGCAAATTACATGTAATCAGCGAGTTCCCTATAGCACTGTCAACAGACCAGCAGCTAGTCGAAAGCCTGGACAAGCCACTGGTATGTACTCACCCCACTCACACTCTGGTGGTTGGCACAGTACTGTAACACCTCGCTAACACTGGTGGTTGGCACAGTACTGTAACACCTTGCTAACACTGGTAGTTGGCACAGTACTGTAACACCTCGCTAACACTGGTGGTTGGCAGAGTACTGTAACACCTCGCTAACACTGGTGGTTGGCACAGTACTGTAACACCTCGCTAACACTGGTGGTAGGCACATTATTGTAACACCTCACTAACACTGGTGGTTGGCAGAGTACTGTAACACCTCACTAACACTGGTGGTTGGCACAGTACTGTAACACCTCACTAACACTGGTGGTTGGCACAGTACTGTAATACCTCGCTAACACTGGTGGTAGGCACATTATTGTAACACCTCACTAACACTGGTGGTTGGCAGAGTACTGTAACACCTCGCTAACACTGGTGGTTGGCACAGTACTGTAACACCTCACTAACACTGGTGGTTGGCAGAGTACTGTAACACCTCGCTAACACTGGTGGTTGGCAGAGTACTGTAACACCTCACTAACACTGGTGGTTGGCACAGTACTGTAACACCTCGCTAACACTGGTGGTAGGCACATTATTGTAACACCCCACTAACACTCTGGTGGTCGGCACAGCACGGTACTCACCCCACTAACTCTGGTGGTCAGCACAATACTGCAACACCCCACTAACACTCTGGTGGTCGGCACAGCACGGTACTCACCCCACTAACTCTGGTGGTCAGCACAGTACTTTAGCACTCCGCTAATACTCTGGTGGTCAGCACAGTACGGTACTCACCCCACTAACTCTGGTGGTCAGCACAATACTGTAACACCCCGCTAATACTCTGGTGGTCGGCACAGTACGGTACTCACCCCACTAACTCTGGTGGTCGAGTGGTAGGCACAGTATTGTATTCACCATGCTAGCACTCAGGTGGTCGGCACAGCTTGCGCCTTTTCTCAGGTTTGCTCATCTCCCAACTGTTAATTATTATCCCTTCCGGGGGAGGCCCATCAACTAGACTTTGCAGGATGTTAGGGCCTCACGATGTTTCTGTAACATTAGAACTGTCCAAGATTTCTCTTCTACAATGTACGGCACACGTCATAACGCATGGTACGTGTCAAGCAGCTGACCTAACCACACCTTCGATGATCGATCTCAACAAATCCACCCACATTCTACCACAATCGACCCAGCCGTCACGCCATGGCGCATTAGGGTAAGCAGAGCCTGACAGGTGGCTATTAAAGTGCTATACGTTAAATTGCGGTATGACGATTCTTAACGGCTGAAAATGTGCAGGTATATGCAAACGCAAACTGTGCACCCACCCACCCCCCGCGAGTGGTTTGCACAACCATATTTAACTGCTGTTAGACAAGCACTGGCGACTGGTAAGAGATCGTTTGTATTTAATTCACGCAGAGTTTATGATAGCGCTGTGTACTTAATTATCGAATTAATTTATGGCAAGCTGTGCACAGCGATGAAAAGAAAGAACTAACTTGATCGGTCGTGAGGGCTACTGAACACACTCCGCCACAATTACTGTTCAACAATGCCGATAGTGTTTCAACCTGAAACATGACCTTGTCTGTGAAATTCTCCGAGCGGGCCTGCCAATGGCGAACTAAGTTGATACTTAATTTTAACACTCGCGCCCTCCAGGCAAACCGACTTGCAGCTGCTCAAAAGATAACTAGCGCTGATAACATTGAAATGTGATTTAGATTAAGCTCGCACGTAAATCATTAAAAAAATATTTAGATTAAAAACAGATTAGCATACTAATCAACGTCAGGTCTATAGATGGGTTCTTATAAACATGAGTTAAAGCAAAGTCGTTCGTTCCAGTGACTGAAATGCCACATTTCACTACCAACCACTTGCTCTACACGAAGAAGTCAAATAATACATAAAACTATATTTACGAAGCAGTTATGCATGTGAACACATTCCACCCCGCCACGAAATGAACTCAAACAAGTGTCTGACAGAGCCATAAAATGACAATCACTCAACGGAAACTCTGCCTACCCCTAGTGTTACACTTCAATCTCCGTTATACATACCCCATAAATTCGCTGTTAATCAAAGATTAACTCTTAATAATCGGTCTCGAAAAGCAATGAGATTAACCGAGCTGACAAACGCATCAGCTGATAAGTGGTCTGCAAGACGAAACTAGCAAATCACGTGTTCGACGCGTCGTTCAGTTGTGAACATCTCAAGGCCGCGTCTGGCAGAGTATCGATTAGCACAAGAAGATTCTGGGACACGTGTACGCCCAACGCCTGAACGTCTCAAGTGCTTCATGCACACCGATCTACGCCAACATACACGCGCAACAACAGTTTACCCGGAAACTGTCTCCGAAATCGGCAAAAGTTGGAAGTTGGGGGACGTGGAACCACGCACCACACTTTACCCAGCAATACTGTCGCATTTTACTCCGTCCTGGTCTTGTCGCCAGCTATCGTTACGGACATTAACAAGCTCTTGTAAGTCCATCTGTTTATAATCAAGATTCCAATGGGAGTGGGAGGGGGTTAGGAGGGAAGGCACACGCGTGCAAAGTCGTGAAACGAAAATACTCCTCGTGAAGATTTCATGAATACACAATCGGAGGGAGTCCGGTTTAAAAGCGCACTCAACAGGGTCGTGAAGTACAAGGAAATATGGTTCTGATGATAAAAATCATTGCAGACATTGCATACAGATTTATGCAGTTGTAAAACTAAGTACCAGTCACGAAACCAGTCACGTAATTAAGGCTCACGAAACTCGTGACACGAAGCCATATGAAAAATTCGTTAAATTCATGACACGAAGCAGTTACGTAAGACTCATTAAACTCATGACACGAAACCGTTATGTAAGGCTCATTAAGCGGATTGTCTGGCTAAAACCGATTCTTGATTATTCCAAGAGATAACTAAAGAAATATTGAGCAAAATCAAGTTTGTTTTCCGAAAGCAAATTAAGTAACTGTAAATAAGTGGAATTTTATATTTTGTTTGTATTATTTCAGTAAATGTAGCGAGAGTGACACATTTTTAATACTGAACGTGATTCTAAGAAAACTTCCATTCCACAGGTTCATAAACAATTTAATGAAATGAAATGCTAAATAAAAGAGAGAGAAAATGCCAGTCGATTCCTCATCTATGTTCAAGTTTGATTTCAGTCTCTGGTTTCGAGTTTCAGCTTACACGGAAGAGTTCTAATGAAATGAGAGACTTGGTGAGCATGCCGGAAAGACTTATGCGGAACAGGAAGAGAGGATGTTTGTGGAACAACTTGTGAATGAAAGTCAAGGACACTGACGGAGCTTTGCTGCTCTACTGTTATGCCGGTCCACTGACACTATTGCAGAGGGTCTTGAACAATGATACATTGTCCGTGAGACAGACATTTTATCAAGGGAGAAGAAAACAGTGAAACAGATATGTTATCAAGGGAGAAGAAAAAACAGTGAGACAGACATTTTATCAAGGGAGAAGAAAACAGTGAAACAGACATGTTATCAAGGGAGAAGAAAAAACAGTGAGACAGACATTTTATCAAGTGAGGAGAGAACAGTGATACAGACATTCTAATGACGAGAGAGCAATGGTACGGACATTCAAGAGGCGAGAGAACAGTGATACATATATTCTAGTGATGAGGAAACAATAAAACAGGTATTGTAGGGATGAAGGAACAATAATACAGACACTCTAGTGACGAACAGTGGTGCAGACACTCTGGCGACGAGAGAGAATAAAGGAACACTCTAGTAACGAGATAACAATGACAGATATTCTAGTGACGAGGGAACAACGGCACACTCTAGTGACGAGAGAACGGTGATATAGACACACTAGTGACGAGAGAACAGTGATATAGACACACTAATGACGAGAGAGAACAGTGATACAGACATTCTAATGACGAGAGAGAACAGTGATATAGACACACTAGTGACGAGAGAACAGTGATATAGACACACTAGTGACGAGAGAGAACAGTGATATAGACACACTAGTGACGAGAGAGAACAGTGATATAGACACACTAGTGACGAGAGAGAACACTAATGGTTAATGACAGTAGAGACATTCGAATAGAATTCCGGGGAGCAACAAACCGCGGCCCGAGACAGGGCTCTATGCGGCCCCCGGAGGACTTCTGGATGATACCATTATTATGAATGTAAAGCACATTATTTCATTATTTGTGTTGTTTTTTCTACTGAGCCATCCATGTGGCGGCCCTCTGACTTAAAATGTTTGTGCACCCCTGGAATAGATGAAGAACTTGTGAAAGTAAAATTTATCTGTTCGTGTGTCAACCTTTTAAACTTACTAACTTAATTTCACTTTTGCATTTGTAGTAGCGCAGTGCATTGTGGCACAATATAGTATCTCATTTAAGTGCAATTGTCGGGGACTGTTTCATGCCACGGTAATTATTGACTGGAGGTGATGAGAACATTATGTATATTTAAGACCGTCACCTTCTATAGTTATTTTACCAGAGCCGATATTAGTGTCGGTGTTTGCAGGTGAGGGCAGTGTTGGACACTGTAGAATTAGCTGCATGAATAAATTCCACCCCTTTGCCCCAAACACCATTGTTTTGTAAATTATATTTTTTATTTATTAAAAGATGTAAAAAATTAAAATAGTGAGAGACCAAAAGGGGGAGAAGAAAACTACAGGCAATTTGTATTTAATGTTTCTTAGATACAGATGAATGTAGAGAAAAGCAGACGGAGAAACAAGTTGTTTGGATTTTAAAGAGAAAAAAAAACACTCTCCATCTGAAAACCTTTACAGTTTGCCGTTCTCCTGGCTATATTATTGCCATCATCAGCGAATACAAACAAAACGCCTAAACATGCATTAAGTCTTTTTTTTCTTTTTAAATGTTAATCTAATAAACACGAGCTAAACAGTCTGGAACAACAACAACAACAAAAAAGTCTGACTCGTCTCACGGCCCGCTTTGGGGGGGGGGGGGGGCATCCTTACCTACTGTTCCAGAAAGCCTTATTGCATCTACGGCCATGACGTCATTATTATCTTGGCAAGAGCTCTGAAGCAAAGACCTGTCTTTTGAAAGCCATGCATGTTGTTTTAGGCAACCTTGACCCCCAGGCAGTGGGGTTGTCTAAAAAAAAAAAAAAAAACTGTCAAACTTGACAGAATATTTAGCACTTCAATTTACTGTTAAGATGGGCTCCCCGTGAGAATTTTGTCTCGAACTCAGTTTGTCACGGGAGTTTTTCAATGCAGTATGTGACTCATAACACACACTGCAGAGTTTTCATTATCCGACACGACGGGAAAAGGAGGAAGGGGGCGGGGAGAACTAGCGAGGCGACAATAAAGCACGTTTTCATGACATCATCGTGCTGCGCTGCCTTAATCAATAGTCGCCTCAATTAGCATGCCTTATGCACTGTGACTGCTATCGGTCTCTTTTAACTTTTAAGGTCAATGGAAAGAGTGTGGGGGGGTGAGGTGGGGGAGGCGAGTATAATTAAAACTAAAATGAGTCATATCTCACAGCGAAAGTTATATACCAGGCGCACTTCTGAAACCGGTTCAACAAGATTTAATTGACACCTTTGTTACCGGCAGTTCGGTGCTCACGCAGTGATGGTGTGTTTGTCTTCGTGCGTATTTGAATTTGTTAAACTAACTCCAATAGGCAGCTGTTTTTTGAGGGTGTTCTCATGCCGCACCCACATATCACACTCCTTAGGTCTATAAATGTTTGCTATGTTAAGGTGGTGACGATTCTAATTGTGACGTAATCTGCATACACCTTTATCTCCAAATATTATCAAACTTCCACGTACAAAAGAAATATCAAGGCTGGTTTTTTTCTTTAAAAAAAAAAAAAAAGGCCAGGCCATAACTTGTCAATATTTCGTCAGTGTCAGGCTCATCCCAATGTTTCGAGGATTTTAGTGCATTTCATGCCATGCCTGTAGTGTGTGCGCTCCCTCTCAATACTTGCGCTCTGCTTCTCAATATTTCGTAACTTTTCCAGACTCTTCTGTTTGCCTTGACGAGTCCGGTGTACTTGATCTAAATCTTGCGGAGCTCTCTCTCTCTCTCTCTCTCTCTGCTTGAGCTGACCGCTCACATCTTAATGACCTTCACTCAAATTCTAAATAGCCCAAACTCGTATACTGAGTTTAAGCGTTCTCGCAGCCTAGCTTCTAACCGCATTCATGTTATAAATAACCCACCAACAATCATACCCACATCTGCAGTCACATGACTTAGGAGCCGAACTCACTTTCCCATAGTTATAAATAAATACCAAGGTCAGGACCAGCAATAGGATTAGAACCTCCTCACGAACTTGGACAGTGGGACTTAGACAATATGGTATGACGGGTGGTGGTGGGTGAGTGTTAGTTGTTGGTTTTTTTAAAACACTTCTTGTAATGATATAAATATTACTGAGTCTTAATTTGTTTCTGACTTTTTTCATTTTTATTAGTTTACTTTAGTTATTTAACGTAATTATTTATTAGTTATTACTAATGTAAAGTTTGAATATATTTTTAGGCAGCAGGGAATTTTGTTAGTCGTCTTTATGATTTGCAGCAATGTGCGTTCGTTGTGTTTTGTGCTGGGCTGGTAATGATAGTAAATTACATCAGTGAATTACGCTGACAGCCAGAAAGCAGTAAATGACATCCCACTGATACTAGCAATTACAAAATCTAAATGAACTGATTTAGTGTCCTGTTGTCTGCTGAAGCATAGAGCATATACTTAAATATATATTTAATATATAAATATATATTTAAGTATATGTATGTATAAGCATTAAATATAAGGTAACTATAGGTGTAGTCTGTATATATATAGAGAGAGAAAGTTATAAGTACAGATATCTATATAAGTACAGGTATGTGTATGTGTGATTGGGTGGGTCTAAGCGATTAGCTTCCCAGCCCGCTAATCTATCTAATTCCACCCGTAACACGTCTTTGTAACTTTGCAGACAGTAAATTCGGTCAAGCCTCAGACACGAGTCTGTTAAGTACTTATTCTATCAGCCTCTCAGTCTGAGTGTTACCGGTTTCAGAACTCCCATCACCCTTGCAAGCACGAACACTTCTAGAAGTGTACAGGAATTCTGGCCCGTAGACACTCTCCTTTAACTTAAGGAGACACTTCTAGAAATGTATAGAGATTCTGGTCCTCACACACTCTCCTTCAACTTTAGGGGACACTTCCTAAGATATTCTGTTGTCTGACTTAATATAAATGAAATTTAGTCCCATCCCCTAAGCATACATATCCCCTTCTTTAATTAAATACAGAAGTGGAAGTGTAAACAAATTTATTCACTGCAACCATTCCAAACATACCAAAATGTGCCTTTATCCGAATCAAACCACAAATTCGGGATGTGTATCCTTAGACAAGTGTCTGGTCCAATTTTGGTCTAGTTTATATACCTGTGCACTCTAAGTTCTATTGTTAATCCAAAAATAAAGGTCTAATCAACTTGACTGGCTGATGTAAGGCCCTCGAGACATGTTTCTATTATTTTCATATTCTTAAGTAGGGAGACATCTGTTCTCTTAGAGGGATAATCTTTCGGTCTTTTGGAATTCTCATAACAAGGTTCAGTTAGCACTGGCCTATGTTCTAAAATAAGTCATTTATGAGAGTTTTATTTCTATTTATGAAAGCTGAGCGATGTGGCTTCAGGTGTTTAGTGTCTGCCCATGCGTGACTAAGGCTCACATCTGGTGGCATGCTAAAGATTACGGTTACACAATTGCCTAGATGCCACTAGACTAGACCGTTCATCTTTTGATCAATACCTAACGGTTATTTTGTGCCCTTACTTACAAGAAAAAGTCTCCAAGCGAGAGTAGTGAACATTTAAGAAAATTCAAGAAATAAATAAATTTAAGAAAAAATATAATAATTAATTATTACTTATGCTACTTGTGTTTTGAGTGTTACAATATGTTTGTACATATAGGTGTATATATGTATGTATGTTTGTATATATACATACAGATATGAATATGTAAGTATAGGTGAGCATACGTTTAGATAGATGATCGATAGATAAGATATTGTTCCTGTGCACATGTGAGTGTGTATGTGTGTGTGTGTGTGTGTGTGTGTGTGCGTACGTGTGTTTATGTTTGCAGAAACAGCACACAGAGAGAAACTCTCAGAAAGATAACTTAATCAATACAACAATTATTTTAGCTTTACTGCAATGACACTATAGCAAGCCTTTCTTTTCGAGAGTACGTCAATCGATTATCAAAGACTCTCAGTCTCTGATATTTTCAGCTGGAACAGAGCGAATTATCAGAAGGATCCACACAACTAACTATGAGATTCTTGGACACAAGAACACAATCTCTGAATTACAGCATATCACTATTGTATATACAACTCCCAAATCAGAATGTTTTCACACTAAATGTACACCCTCACGGACTAAGAATGTCTTCATACAATATAACAGGATACTCTGTCTCAATTACAATGTCGTTACATAATCTAAGTAAACTGTGTACCCCTGAATCACAATGTTGTTGCATAATGTATACTTTGCATCAATGTTCACAGAATACAAAATAAGAAAGTTTTTTGCACACATAACCAAGTCAGAATATTTACACCTTCACGGAATAGATCAAAATAATCAGAACTTATATATCTATTCGGTACACACATGTAGAGTTTACAGGGATTGAATCAGAAAGTGTGTACGTGCTGACTTATACAGTGTGTTTCCACTTAGACAGCACTCTAAGCAATCACATGTTGTACATATACAGTTTACATATAATTATCCAGAGGGTATACTCATTTAAACAGTTTACAGTGACTCAGTCAGAAGATATACACAATTAAACAGTTTACAGTGACTCAGTCAGAGGATATACACAATTAAGCAGTTTACAGTGACTCAGTCAGAGGATATACACAATTAAGCAGTTTACAGTGACTCAGTCAGAGGATATACACAATTAAACAGTTTACAGTGACTCAGTCAGAGGATATACACAATTAAGCAGTTTACAGTGACTCAGTCAGAGGATATACACAATTAAGCAGTTTACAATCACCGAGTAAGAGCGTGTATACACTAACACAAGTTTTCAATCAAATAGTCGCTCGCGCGCGCGCGCACACACACACTGAAAATGTTGTATGTCTATAATTTACATTAAAACTGATAAAAGCCAGTGGTTTGATTTCTTTCAGATCAGTTTGGCGCCCATCTTCGTACGGGCTCTTTCCATCACCTTTTCAAGATGTCGCCACTCAAAAGCAAGCTACAAAGTAAAATTTGGCGGATGCAACACTATTTCACATTACTGAATATTAAGATAAATAATTGTTTTTTAAAATAATAATAATAGAAAATAGTAAATAATATAGACAAACAACAAAAAACACCCAGAGCCTGCAACAACACTTAACATACCACGTACACTGTCTCCATTGCTGCAACTGCAACAACACAAACACACCACTTCTTTGTCATCGCCGGCATGAACATTCCACTCTATTAATCTATCCACGGGTATCGCTTTGCCATTGGGTGGGAGACGCGGGTGCATAGGGGGAGGGCTGGAGTTGGATGAATGAGAAATCGGATCAAGCGTTAGCCGGTGGGAACCGATATTGATCCGACAGTGTCTAGGTGTTGATCAGGTCTCAGACGAAAACTGAGACACATAAAAATGGTACAAAGTCGGGTAGGGAGCAAGCATTAGGTGGCAGTGTACTTTAGTGAGGGCGGCGTAGTGTGATGGGAATGGAGTAGTGGTACAGGGATGGTGGAGGGGGGGGTCCAGTAGTAGGCAGGACCAGTGGGGGGATCAATGAGTTAACTGACAAATTAGTCTTCATCTCTCTGTGCTATGCTTTGCCGGTCCGATTATATAAGAACAGGTTATAAACGGTTGGCTTATTACTTCTTTAGGGCAGACGCCCTAACGTTGGATCGGTTTCCATGACGTTATGCATTTGATAAATTTAACCAGATCAGAGTGTGGAACATAACTAGCAATTTAATTTCCCTGAATTCAGCAGATTTTACTTGGTTTCTGTTGATGGTTTGATTTGTTTTTCCTCACAAGCAAAAGAGTGTATTAAAACTACTGACTTGTCCCAATAACAAATACAGTTCACACTATTCGATGGGCTGTATGGGGCTATTCGAAGTCTTCTGTGACATCATATGACGTCACCGTTTCGTGTATTTTTCTTCCTTATACATAGACAGGTGTACATGCGTGTCTGATGGCAACATGCACGAACTGAGATTAAAAGAAAAGTGGCAATTCCTGAGTAATTAATTCTGTTAAACTCAAGGAACAGTTCGATCAACAAAAAGCCTTGGCCATCTATTTCGCTACTTGGCAGCCTCACAAACCAATCTGAACTTCAAAAATATTTCTTTTGTTAAATGTTCAGTGTGACACATGCCTTCTGTGTTATGTATGCATATAATTATGTGTTGTCATGTCCATGACCACTGAAAGCCGTGACTGTCCGAAATGAAAAATTGCACATTGCACCATTCACCAAACCCAACGCGTTAAGCAATAAGTTCCGTAATACAAGCTAAGCCCCACAAAGGACCAAATCAGACGTGTACATTGACTCACCGTGGGGCGGGCATATCAGGTGCAGATCAATGTTGCACACACACAAACACACGAAACTCGTTTTAAAACCACTTGCGAGCGAACTGCTACTAACTGAAGCCGTCAGTGGTACAGCGGAAAAGTCTGTGTCAATACTCAACGCTCAAATCAACATTTAAGTTACTTGCAACTGACAGAAGTTCAGCGTTGCAGTCTTAGCCAACTGTGAATAAAAAAATATAATTTGCATAATTTTGTAAAGAGTATTTTTGAATTAATCAAACTACAGAGGGGGGGGGGGGAGTGTGTGTGTGGAGATATACAGTGCCATGAGTACTTTATTTGTGTGTGATTTTGCCGACATTCATTTTATCCGAGAAGCCGCTGAAGGCCTAATCTCCAGTTTTTAGAACTGACAAAGGGATCGTCATGACACAGCATGCGACACACGGAACCAACCACATTTATCGTTCCATTCGACGGACTAGAATCACTAGACTACTCCATCACCACCTTGGGTTAAGGAGCAGTTAAGAATCATTCATAAGTTTTTCGCTGATCCCGGCCGAGGATCGGACCCGGTCACTTAGGCAAATGGCTAGTATCTCACCTTTTGGCTACCACATATTCCTTTAAAATATAAAGATATATATATATTTCAAAAATATGTGGTAGTGCAAAATATTTACATGTGAGAGTGCGTGCGTGTGTGTATGTATGTGTGATGCGAAATTAACAAATGTGATCTTGACTATTCTAATGCGGTATGCCACGTTGCCCGATAGCCCAGCCAGCCAATCTATTGGACCCAACACTGGCAAAGGAACATATTAAATGTACACAAGCAGAATTCATTGGTCGTCAAGCCACCTTTAGAAGATCACAACACACACACACACACACACACACACACACACACACACACACACACACACACACACACACACACACACACAAGGTGTACAGGCCTTGGTGCATCAAGTTCAACACAATTCATGACTCTGAACTGCATTCCTTTACCGTATTAAATTAATTTATTCACAAGGGTATTTCTTAACAGTGACACGCGTTTACTGCAAGTCTCATGGATATAAACGTCATGCCTGCACATGTCCGGTTAATTTGATATTATTACGATTCTCAGTTTCGCTAATGACATTAATTGAAATCGCAGGTTTAGACACGTTGCCAATGTGGTCACGACGATCTGGCCAGAGACAAATGCTTAAAGGGAGATAACGCTTACTGCGCGCTGAGAGTAATTATGTAATTATCACTGACAACCCGTTTGTATGGTATGCGTGTGTGCTAATTCATTCAATCAAATTCGTGCGTGTATATGCGCGCGCGCGCATTGAGTGTGTGTGTGCGTGTGTAACTTACAGGTGCATCTTAGCTTCTCCGTCGATCAAGGCGGAGGGTTCAATGTACAGTCCGTCGGACGGGACGAAAAGTCAAGTCTCGCGTGTGCAGGCTCCTGATCCATAGGCAGTTCAGAATCTTAAAGAAATAACTGTTGGTTGCTGCCCAGGCAAAACTGCAGTTAGAAAACTCACCAGACACCCATTCATTCCATCACTTTCCCTACCCATGACACTAAATCCCTCTAAATCCCATGACACTAAATCCCTCTACTTCAAGAGCATAAATATTGCGCGTGTCCGTATGCAAAGTCAGCAAAAGAATTGCACGTGAAACTCAGACAGATAACAAGTCTTCCACCTGTCCGGCTGGACAATCCAGACATGCGCTAGCGTGACTCTCTACATCTGGCGAAATTTCATATACATTTAAGGTTTACTCGCTTTCTCATTTTTAACAATTTTAGTGGTTTTATTTAAAATAAGTTAGCAAAGAAATACTAACTGGATGTAAACAGCCCGTACAATATTTAAAAGATGAAGTAATGTTATGGATTTACATAATTATGTTCTCTGACACAGGTCGGTACCGCTGAAAATACATTCTGCAAGCTTGGGGTATCTCACAATTAAATCTTATGCCACAAACTCCTGACTTGCTTTTCTTGGCTCAAAGAATTGCTTGGCCAAATGCCCACACAAGAAAGTTAAATTACACAGCATTTGACAAAACTAATAGCGGCCTAGATAATCAATAGACAAATGACACAACAGAAGTACAGGTCAAACTGAAATGATGACATGTGGGTCAACTATTTGCATATAGACAGGAGTACCCATTAACCCACTGTTTAAACGACGTGATAGATTTTTAAAATGATAGTTTTAAAATAGTCTGATTAGGATGATCGCTGGTGCGTTGTGTTATTTCTGTCCCTCAGCTTGTGGCTACCATCAGCGATGTTCTAAGTCAGTTGTAGCCCAGTCGTGTCTTGTTTTGTTGTGTCAAGTTCATCCCAGAGACTTTCTGTTGTTGTTGTCCATTTTTTACTCTGAACTAAACCGTGAGTTTAAAAAAAAATTATCACAAGGTCGTGCGTGAAGGTGAATACAATTCACGACGATTCCGTGAGTCACCAAGAGAGAGAGAGAGAGAGAGAGTCACCAAGAGAGAGAGAGCGCTCGAGTCACCAAGAGAGAGAGAGAGCGTCCGAGTCACCAAGAGAGCAAGCGTCGAGTCATGAAGACAGGGTGTCAGAATCACCAAGAGAGTAAACGTCTGAGTCATGAAGTGGGTAAGCATCCGAGTCATGAAGGGGGTAAGGGTCCGAGTCAACAAGAGAGTAAGCATCCAAGTCATGAAGGGGGGTAAACGTCTGAGTCACCAAGACAGCAAGCCTCCGAATCACCAAGAGGGTCAAACGTCCGAATCACCAAGAGAGTAGGCGTCGGAGTCCTAGTCACAAAGATTGTAAGAGTCCTAGTCACGAAGACAGCAAGAGTCCGAGTCACAAAGACAGCAAGAGTCCGAGTCACGAAGACAGCAAGAGTCCGAGTCACAAAGACAGCAAGAGTCCGAGTCACGAAGACAGCAAGAGTCCGAGTCACGAAGACAGCAAGAGTCCGAGTCACCAAGAGACGAAGGACCAGCACTGTCATGGTGTGAATATGGGGTCTCTCTGAATTTTGTCAAGAAATCGCAGCTGACTTAAAACTGTCAAGTCATATTATTTTACTTATCTTTTGAATTGTATTTGCATTTTCTTTCGGCAGTAATCAAAAAGTATATGTTTGAGTCTGGATTTTGTCATTTAAAAAAAACAAAACAAAATAAAAGCTTTCAAGCCAGCTCTATATTGCCCACAATTAATAAATAATATTATTATCATCACCATGTAGGCCTATTTAATTATTACTGACAATGTGAAACGTGGCTGGTTTTAATGGCATGAAGTCATTAAATAATGACAGAAGAAATATAAGTATCATTAAATAATGAAAGAAATGCAAAGTATTATTAAATAATGAAAGAAATATAAAGTATTATGAAATAATGAAAGAACAAATATAAAGTATTTCGCCCAAGACATCCAGTAGTTAGTAACTTAACCACGATCGCTGTGGGCAATGTCGATATGCATTCTTATTCTTCCCTAAACCAACCGTGACAGCCTTACCTGTGGAAACCTGTGAATTAGTCATGAGTCAAACGCGCGTCAGTTCAAGGAAGCCGCTGTCAAAAGGTGGTGACAGGAATGAAGCAATGCAATGATTTAAGTGCGCGGAAAACTTATTTCTTGCCATAGGCTAAAGCACACAGAGAGACTGAAACAGCTTCACGATTGGTTTCCTTTTTCACGGAACTGAAACTTTTCACACGACTAGACTGGGAAGTGAATTGCTTTTCGTACGAGACGTCCGGCAGAATTCCTTTATTTAAGCCTTTCTGAGGCTTCTAAGCACTTTCTGGTTAGTCGCACTAACTATATTAGTAATCTAAGCTGTTTTATGATTTCACAAATTCATTATTTCATGATAGCGTAAATTCTCATTTATGTCCAATTTGCGATATTATCAAAATAATATGATAACGCACAATCAACCCAACAGACTGACTATGAGATATTATGAAATCGTGAATAAAAAGAAAAAAACGGACTTTATTCATTAATTTTATGCGTGCGTGCGTCCATGCGTGTGTGTGTGTGTGTGTGTGTGTGTTTGACAAAGAGACATTTATATAAACATAAAAAAATTAACTATACTGTTCCCATTATTTTATTAATACGTAAGGTTAGAATTAGTTGTGAGTACAAAATGTGTTTCAATTTGGTTTCAGCAGATGCATATGATGTGCTGGTGAATAATATATTTATAAAATATATATTAATCCTGTCACAAATGCTGTATGAAAAATAATTTCACCACTACAGACAAAACAATCACTTGTCGTGTAAAAGTGAGAAAAGGGAAAATGAAAATAGTTAGCGCAACAGGCAATTTTAAAATATTTCATTAATTATTAGCAATATCAATTATTAGCAACAGATGATTACTGGTGAAATAGAGAGGAAAATGTCCGGTGTCGTGTGTGTGTGTGTGTGTGTGTGTGTGTGTGTGTGTGTGTGTGTGTGTGTGTGTGTGTGTGTGTGTGTGTGTGCGTGTGTGAAATTAAAGTGTAAAATTCGCAACTGCGATTGTTACATATAACAATAAACGAATACTGGAAAACATGAACAATCTACATTATATTCCGATTTTTAAATTTTAAATTACAGGCATCTCTTGTAAATCCGCATACTTTCGTGACTCGTCTGCATAAACAAGAAAGACTATTTCAAGGTATGCATACATATGAACGTAACAAGAAAGACTATCTCAAAGGGCATACAAATAAAAGTAACAAGAAAGGCTATTTCAAGCCAAGGTATGCATACATATGAACGTAACAAGAAAGACTATCTCAAAGGGCATACAAATAAAAGTAACAAGAAAGGCTATTTCAAGCCAAGGTATGCATACATATGAATGTAACAAGAAAGACTATCTCAAAGGGCATACAAATAAAAGTAACAAGAAAGGCTATTTCAAGCCAAGGTATGCATACATATGAACGTAACAAGAAAGACTATCTCAAAGGGCATACAAATAAAAGTAACAAGAAAGGCTATTTCAAGCCAAGGTATGCATACATATGAACGTAACAAGAAAGACTATCTCAAAGGGCATACAAATAAAAGTAACAAGAAAGGCTATTTCAAGCCAAGGTATGCATACATATGAACGTAACAAGAAATACAATCTCAAAGCACGTGTAAGACTAACTCAAAGTGTGTATACAAATGAACGTAACAAGACAGTCTCAAAGCACGTGTACAAATGAACGTAACAAGACAGTCTCAAAGCACGTGTACAAATGAACCTAACAAGGTAGACTATGTAAAAGTGTACATAATATTGAACGATACAGAAAATATGAATACGCGCGCGCACACACACACACACACACACACACACACACACACACACACACATGATTATTTAAACTAGTACAGATGAAGAAACCAGCTAAAGGATTAAAGAATTAATGTAATGACACTAGGGTGGTGGTGAGTACGTGAGCGCGAGAGAGTGGGGGTAAATGTGTCTTTGTATCATGTTATATACTTACAAAAACAATCTTCAGCCGATAGAAAGCATCTTTTAAAAATAAAAAAAATAAAAAAACAGGTGTAGGTGTGGGTTTGGACCTTCTAACGTCCTGCACGAGAATCTAGAAAATTACAGTTGTCAGTCAATATCGTTTTTTATTTACCATGTTGAAATTGTTACTGTACAAAGTGTACACCTTTCAAAAAGTAAGGCAAAGGTCAAATTATTCTCACCACCCACCCAGACAGCTACTCCAAATTGTCTACGCAGTTTCAGTTACCTAGCACACAAACACACCTTGCTGAAAACTACAGAAAATTATAACAATAAAATTCCAGATCTTCCCATTGATTCTAAGAAGTGTCACCTTAACCCGTGAAAAGGGAGACTATAGCGGGCTGTTCTTTAATAACTAACAACTACATTGCCAAAGTGTGCATTTTGCACACGACACTCAAGATCCTGTATGGCTTGCGTGTCAAACAGAAACGTTCGTAGTTCGATACATGAGATAACATTAAACTGAAAAAATAAAATATTACATTTGTGCGTGTTTGCATAAAGGAAGCAGAAGGTGAAAATGATCACAGCTTGAAAAATAAAGGCGGACGTGAAACCCAGAGAGAACTCGAGCAGTAATATGAAATAAGGGAGACAACCAGTTTGTGTAAATTATACAACTAGGTTGAAATCGAAACAACGGTCATAAGAAATGCTCCACACTTAAATGTTTCTAAGTCTCAAATGAGTTTTTAATTTTCTATAAATTCAAAGCTTATTCTTTACGTATGAATAATCAATTCCAAGATTTATATTAGGCATTATCAAACGGAATGACAAAATATTCCGTATCTGCGGGACAGCCAACCACCCCCGATGTAAATTGCCGATAACTGCATCTTGTAATCAAACTAAAAAAGAAAAGCATTCATGTAAACTCTGGCTACTAACAGAGGCAGAGCATTATATTCTAGTGTACGCTGTACGGTTACAGACTCAAATGTAGTATATTAAGTTCTAGTATACACTGTGTGGTTACAAACTCAAATGTGGTACATTATGTTCCAGTGTAAACTGTGTGGTTACAGACTCAAATGGTATATTCTAAATATGTCTACAGACTATGTTCTAAATGTTCACTGTGCATTTACAAACTCAAATGTGGTACATTATGTTCTAGTGTATATTGTATATCTACAAACTCAAATGTAGTACATTATGTTCTAAGTGTTCACTGTATGTCTACAAACTCAAATGTAGTACATTATGTTCTAAATGTTCATTGCATGGTAACAAACTCAAATGTGGTACATTATATTCTAAGTGTTCATTGTATGTCTACAAACTCAAATATAGTACATTATGTTCTAAATGTTCACTGTATGGTTACTCAAATGATGTACATTATGTTCTAGTGACTAGCTATAAGGTTACAAATTCAAATGTGGTACATTATATTCTAGTGACTAGATGACTGGTTACAAGCTCAAAGGTGGTACATTATGTTCTAGTGACAGTTGACTGGTCCTAGTTGCAAATGCAGCTTACTTAAACAGGAAGTTATATCAACTAAAACTGAAAGATCCGAAAACCGTGCAGGGTCAGAGAATTTCGAGGTTTCTACTTTCTAAGAGAATACAGCAATCTTTTCTCGGAATTCATAAACTCTTTCCAACAAGGCACTTCTGGATGTGCCAGCCAACACTATAGAAGCACAATAGAAGTCACGTGCCTTTATTTCCAATAAGAGTTGATGAAAACCTGTGTTACTCCTTACATTTCTGAAACTCAGGAAACGTTGCTTCCAGATGAATGATGTCATGCAAATCGACAGTTCCGTTTTGAATGCCATCTCCTTCCAAGTGCTTCTCAAAAAGTGCCCCAGCACCTTTCTTTCTTCACCTGCCAGGGCTGGTGCACCATCATCTGTAGTCACTGAAATGAACTCTGAGTGATCCAAATTTATGTCTTATCATAATGTGTAGCACTGCTTCGAGAAGGTTTGCTCCAGCAGTAGTGCTCTTAATAGGTACTAGTTGAACGAATTCTTCAACAAAAAATCTGCTCTTATACCCAGCAACAACATTGCGAACTATGCAGTATCTTTTGAATCTGCAATTTCATCGAGTGCAATTGAAAAGTGCTTGAAACCTATCACAGAGGTCACATGACATTTGTTTCACATCTGCAGTTTCATCGAGTGCAATTGAAAAGCACCTGTTAATGAGGTCGCATGGTACTTTTTCACATCGGAAAATATTTATTTAACCTTTCGTGTAACTGTTCTTGCAGAGAGACTAATATTAGAAAATAAATGTCTTTTATCTGGGTATACAATGTCTACCAGAGCCATAAAAAGCTCTTTAATAAATTCTCCGCCCTACTTCAGTAAAAGGCCTATTTTTAGCTATTGATGAATTTACTGCATAGCTAGCACAAAAAATTCTTTCCGATTCTGGACTTGTCTTGTAAATACTAAACTGCTTCTAACTTCTCTCAAGTTTATATCAATTTTATCCCCACCCACCCACCCCCATCATAGTGACGCTTACGTTACATTCCCCAGAAACAGACGTAGTTCCAACTCCAAGACAAATTCAGCATACTAGCTTGCTACAGTGCTGCGCGAAGAAATATTTGTCTGTCCAAATTTTCTGTAAGACTCGACAAGTTCTATTTTTTTGTTTGTTTGTTTTGTTATCATCTTGGGTTTACCGAAAAAGAAAAAGATAAGAATATTTACGTTAATTTTAAGTTTTGAGTTAATAAAAATGGTCTTATCTCTGCGTTCGTAGAATTAAATTTTAATTCAGAATTTGGGGTTTTGTGGGTTGGATTATTTTTGTTTGTCACTTCGTATTCGTCACTGTCATTGCTTTGCTGCTTGTTTGTCATTAAATCGCTGCAATTGTATTTCCGCTTTAAAACTCCGCATTTAATCCATACTATCTTTATTAAAATAATAAACATTATAGCTAACACTCTCACAAGCAAGATATTTCAAACAAATTACCGTAGCACAAGATGCTAATCGATAAGAACTTGCCCCCACCAAGCCCACGCAATACACTGGGTTAGGAAACATTACACCGCGAAACTTTATCCACCTTATTACATACCAGTTTATCTTTAATGACCCGGTCTCAGTATCAGGCTTTGAAGTTATTACACACCTACGTTGACGACAAACTGGTTGCCCAATTCACCCTTCAGCCTTTAAAACTGAGTTGCCCTCTAATTCATGTACAAACTACAATGTATGGGTTGGAATAGTTATCTTATCTTGACTGATTACAACAGAGATTATCTTTCATTTCACATTCGACTCCGCCCCCTCCAACTATCGGTCATACTTTATAATCAAGTCAATTCCTTTTGTTAAAATAAAAAGAAAGAAATTTAATCATCTACAACAATATAATATACAATCAGATACAAAATGAGGTACACATTGGTCTTCCAAGACTGCGTATTCTGTCTATATGATTAGAGTCAAATCGTAAACACGGTTCAGAGTTAGTTGCTGAGACTAGCCACTTAGCTGTAATTTCTGTAATGGAGGAAGTACACCTTGACGGAGTTACACATATGAACAGTCCACAATTGACACGGCGATTATCACGGGCCCATCTGAACTCGTCTCACTGTGTCTTCAGCCTCAGGCTACAACCAATGCTATGTACAGACACGGAGGTAGAGGAACAAAGACAAAGCAATAGCTCAAGCCCAAAGCCTGCTGAAATAGAATACCCGATTCTATCAGCATTGGTACATAATATGCCTATCATATCTTATACACGATTCATCAGCGTTGGTACATAATATGCCTATCATATCTTATGAGTGCCAACAGAAATAGGTGGCTCTTACAGTTCGACCTGGATCATTAATTTACATTCAACAGTTTTTAAAAAGGGAATAAAATGTTCCAGTTCACACTCATGCGAGTGACAATAATTATAAATGGTTTTTACATCATTGGAGATTGAATGAGCATTCCGCTACACCCAATATCCGTTACAATAGATCAAAGGCTATAATAAACACACAGCACGTGTTTGAATTTAACATTACATATTTTGAGTGCCACTGAACGTCATTAAAAAAAAAAACGATGTTATTTACATAAGTCAATAAAAGAGTATATAACTATCTCTACAACATTCTTAATACAGCACATGTATATCTCTACAACATTCTTAATACAGCACATGTATATCTCTACAACATTCTTAATACAGCACATGTATAATAGCTTAAGAATTAGATATGTTTTACTTTTTCAACTGTGGGTAAGAGTTTCCATCCACAAATCTGTTCTACTCATGGTATTATAGGTGCTGTTTCATGTGGATACTTATTAGCGCATTTTTTTTCCAGTCTTAACTCTTATTTATAGAGTTACACACGCCCATGCTTCCTGCACATTGACCTATGTCACCGGCAGGCAAACATATCTCCGTATATGGACATCGAGCATCCGGTTAGCAAATTACTTTCCACTATCCTTCACCTTTCAACTGTCCATGCGTGATGGTCAAGTGACCTATATCCTATGTACATAACAAAGGTAGGTATTGCACCACAGTTCGCAAGGAAGGCTAATGGTATAGGAAAGAAATGAGGATGTTAATTAATAAAATCTTTAATTAAAACAGGCCTAATTTGCCTAGACTCTTCTAACATGCCCGCAGAACAAAAGATGATGAAATACTGCTCTGGTAGTTGGTATCAAATGGGAGTCTCGACCAGACATCAATCACAGATAATTATTCTGTTTCCAGACATATACCTAAAGAAACTCTTTTGATTTAATATAAAGACAAAACTACACTAGCAACTAGACTTAAAGATGAGTCGCCGACAGATTTTTGCACACCTATAGCTTATCCCTGTTTTGTTTGGTGTAAACTGCATCCTTTCTAACTCAGAAAATTTCTAAGTCACAGAGATTAATCAACAGACTCCGAGCAGTTTCGGTGTACAAGCAACAAAACATTTCTGTGTACTGTATTGTACCGTCCTGAATGATAGTATAATACAGGCTTATATACACCAGGTATTAAAAATATTTACAAGTAGATGGAGAGAAAGGGAGAGACGGGAAATGGGAGAACCAGATCAGTTGAACAGATGGCAAAAATATGATGGAGCCATGCAATATTTATGCAAATCATGAAGTCTTAACTAGCTAAGCAAGCCTTTCGATCTGCTCCATTCGCAAAGGCAGTTATTACTGTTGGGGTGGTAGATGACATGTTGATGTATAAATCAGCAACAGGCACACCAAGACACTGAAAACGCGCCTGTATGTCACACATTACAGATTCTTTCCTTAACAAATATATCTTTAGATAGTAAGATATTTTGGCATATTGACATAGATAAACTGCACAAGGAATGAGACTACGCTTACAGATGTATAGACAAACACATACACACACACAAAACTCACACGCGCGCATAATAGTGGTAATGATGATAACGCAAGTGACGATTTTTCCCATTGACAGTTATCACTTCCAGATGTATAATAAAACTGATAAACTACTACATAATGCCCAAGTAAAATAATTACTGATGTGAAGTTAGAGGGCCTTTACAAGCAGCATGGTAGTTGAAAAATTATGAACAAATAAATAAATCTACCCTTAATCTGTGAAAACGTGCTGTCGTTCCTGCAACGAACAAATTGTCTCCTTGCTGCTCCTGCAAGTATGGTCCAGCACTAGTTTGTATAAGGTAGCCACAAAGTCCCTTTGCGGCGAAATTAAAGTATATCTGTAGGTGCCTCACAGCAGTTCGACACGATTCCATGTTCTACGAGACATCCCTCCCCCTCTTTCCCACTTCTTAACTCTTAATACATTATCAAAGGTTGTTTTTTTTAATATTTGTATTAGATCATGGTTATTTGTTAGCCGCAGCTGAAAAATCGATTTTCAAAATGCCCCGAAATGAATTACTGCACGTTCTTGCCAAGTCTAAACTTCGAGACAGCCAAACCGTTACGGATCCCCGTGTAATCTATCGTCTAGTGCCGTGGTCTACAACCTTTTGTAGCCAAGTAGACAAAGTGGATTTTTAAAGTTGAAAATTCTCCACAATTTGATCAAAAAAATATCCTAACCCATTTTGGGATTTTAAGTCTTCGTCCTCTTCCCTTCACTAAATTTTTTCTGTCATATCTAACATAAAATCAATTCCTTTCTATCTATAAGCAATACCTGTCCCCTCATGTTTATCAGCAATACATCTCCCTCATGTTTATCAGCAATACCTGTTACTCATATCTATAAGGAATACCTGTCACTCATATCTATCAGCAATACCTGTCACTCATATCTATAAGGAATACCTGTCACTCATATCTATCAGCAATAACTGTCACTCGTATCTATCAGCAATAACTGTCACATATCTATCAGCAATAACTGTCACTCATATCTATAAGGAATGCCTGTCACTCATATCTATCAGCAATAACTGTCACTCATATCTATCAGCAACACATTACCTTCATAAATATCAACAATACCTGTTACTCCTATCCACAATACCTGCCACTCCTATCTAATAACAACACCTGTCACTCATATCTATCAGCAACACATTACCTTCATAAATATCAACAATACCTGTTACTCCTATCCACAATACCTGCCACTCCTATCTAATAACAACACCTGTCACTCCTATCTAATAACAACACCTGTCACTCCTATCTAATAACAACACCTGTCACTCCTATCTAATAACAACACCTGTCACTCCTATCAGCAACAGCCGTCCTTCATATCTATCGGCAATGCCTCTCCCTCATGTTAAGAATGTGAATGGGTCAAGTGAATGAATGATCTATCAGCAATGCCTCTCCCTCATGCTAAGAATGTGAATGGGTCAAGTGAATGAATGATCTATCAGCAATGCCTCTCCCTCATGCTAAGAATGTGAATGGGTCAAGTGAATGAATGATCTATCAGCAATGCCTCTCCCTCGTGTTAAGAATGTGAATGGGTCAAGTGAATGAATGATCTATCAGCAATGCCTCTCCCTCATGCTAAGAATGTGAATGGGTCAAGTGAATGAATGATCTATCAGCAATGCCTCTCCCTCATGTTAAGAATGTGAATGGGTCAAGTGAATGAATGATCTATCAGCAATACCTCTCCCTCATGCTAAGATGGGGTTACTGACTGCAGTTTTCACTTATTATGCAGATATTTTCATAGAAAGTAAACCACGCCCAACATCAAAGGGGCCGTGCAAGGCAAGATAGAATTTCTCTTTTTATCCATCTAAAATCGTCTAGAAGTGATGTCCTTACGCGACATCAACAAAGATGGCAATACATGTAATTGCAATAATTAATCTTAATTTGCAAAGTCGGGTGGGAACCGTGAGCAGACGGACATTACAAAGAAACTAATAAATAATTCAGAGAAAAATTAATGTGAAGTGGCAAGATGACCAAATAACGCAAATATCAGGCCGTGGTGAAACATCTTTCCATAAACTATAGAAGAAAATAAATCAAGACGAGAACTTGTTAAGTTAGCAATGAGTCAAAGGCATACGCAAATGGCTTGCAACGAAAAAATGTATAAAATTATAGGTCTACGAGGTATGGTTGTGCCGCTGAAACTGAAAACGAATGGCCGTTAAATTGTTGGTTTGCAGTTAAAAGAGACATACAAGCCTTTGGGTCGAGACGACGCATACCTGAGGCTGCGACCTCTGGCTCTGCCTACTAACGATGGCGTCAGCAGCAGCATCAGGTTTCAACTGCGAGTCGCACTGCAAGCATCCAGGCACAGACTGTGGGCTACAGATTACCTCACAGTCAATACAGCTTTCTCTTGAGACACCGATTGAGCGTTCTGTTCCGTCCACTGCCGCCAGCTCTCTCTGTTAGCCTAGAGGGCTGGGTCGACATATTTCGAACTCTCCACTAGTATCGCCCAATTGAAAGAAAGATAACTTTTAAAAAAGCAAAGTATCAGGGGGTGTTGTCTGGAGCCAGTTCATGTCACCATGCCCTCACGCATGACATCTGTTGACCTAGTTTTCAATTTCCAATTAAATCCAGTAACTTAGCATTATTAACCGTAAAGCTAGGAATACTAACAAAGAATTCATCTGGAAACATTCTGCCAAGAAAATTATTTTAATCAGTAGCAAAACCACCAAGTCTTTGTGGTTCTGACTGGTGTTTATAATTTTATCTTTGAAAAAACACACACACATACTCACTCACAAGTAGTTGATTTATTGACCTCTCATTGCATTGAATATTCTCTTTAATATACATGTATATATAAAACCCCAGTAAGAGAATACACTATGAATCCCATCAAGGCAATGTCAGTATTTCAGTTCCTCAATAATTTACAATATATGCATAAGTTATTCATATTATCACAACTTGGCAGCAGCTGCAACAATATTCTCAGAGTTTAATTACTGCAGATATTATTTATAAAATAGTGACTACAAAGTGCCAATGAGTTTAAGATATTTTAATACAAGTCTGGATAAAAAAGTAAAATACAGTTTGTTAAGAAGTGTTTCCATTATCAGATTTAATACTTCAAAACAGTAATAATACATGCACCATGATTCCACTTGCTTTTAAATCTGGAGTGATGTATAAAAGAACTTTCATGAACATCATTCATAGCAAATGTATTATGTAAGTCTGATTTGTTTTCCAATATTAATATGGTATTCTTCTTCACAGCAAGTACTGTCTCTTTCATATACAGATCACTCAATTAAAAAAAATCTCTGATGACCATAAAGAATAACAACTTCAAGTAATGATGTAAAAGTCAAATACATTTAATGTCAGACATGAAATTAATTTAGATGGCTAAACTAAAATTAGCATTTATTAAAGAAAGTCACATTATGTCATAAATCACACAAAGGAATCTGATATAGATATATAGATATATGCCATTATTGTGTGTGAATGTATACATATGGAGATTAAGAAATGAAGGCATATGAGTGAAAAAGCACATATGCATAAACAAAACACACATATTACACAAAAACATGAAAGTGATTACTGGGATGGTTTGGTGGGGTATAACCATGTACAGTTTGGGATTTGAATTGTTAATTGCTTTTATGTATGTGTTTCAGTCAAAGATAGTGAGAAATGTTCTTGTTAAATTAACTTTAGATAATGTAATTCCAAACTTCATCATTCCTTAACATTCAATATATGTAAAAATAAAATGTAAATAATGTGTTTTCTCAGTGAAAAATATATGTACAAATGTACAAACTGGATTTCACTTTCAGCTATAATTGTTTATCAGAATGGGGACAACTTTATTAAGGGTAAATAGTATATTTCTACATTAAAATGTTAAATTATAAAAAATGACCTGGGATGAACAAATGAATGTAGACAGACAGATGGATGGATGGATGGATGAATAGATGGATGGATGGAGGGAGGGAGATTATGGTCAAAGACATGAAGTAATACTAGTATGTGGTGGAGTAAATTTGCTTATCCCTATTTCTAGACTTAATTTGTTATATATATTGTTAAATTGCTGAAGTGACCAGATCTTGGGCACTCCTTATGATGGTATTTTTGTATCAGAGTTGGAGTAAACAACTCAAGTTGAAAATATGTTAAGAATTGCTGATGCAATCCAAACCAGTTCCAACTGGATGAATAGTTTTTATTATCCAATGGTTAAGAAAACGAGACCAGTCAATGGGCTGAGATCAAAAGTTTGCCTGCTGTAAAGAAATCTATTGCTTAATCAATTGAATTTGGAGTGGCAAGAAGTCCAGTCATAAAGGCAGCTGTTAACTTGATGGTGAATTAATTGACTGATTGAGAGAGAATGGACTTAGAAAATATTTCATGTATTTTTGTTATTATGTTATACTTGTGCTTTACATAGAGATGTATTATGTGAGTAGACTATTATTTTTACAAATTGTTAACTAAGATTCTCGTGTGTAGTGTGCTAAACACTTGACATTGATTCTTGTAAACCTGTTCATAAACTATTATACTGTTTATTATGTTGTGTGCATGTATTGGGCTAATAAATACTTTTGCAGGAAACTGTAAGCTGAGACTTGAATGTAAGAAAAAAATGGAGTTAAAAATGAATAAACTGGAAACTTAGCATTTGTTCCCTGATTATATTTTACGGGGGGGGGGGGAGCAGCCTTTCCTTTGCAAGAAGTATCTACCACAGTGTACAAGTGTAAGGAATTCACTGTTACTCCATTGATGTATGGTGGCAAAAAAAAAGTATGCTGACTACATCGAGCAATTTCTGGTACAAGGAATTTACTGGAAATTGCTACAATTGTTGTTTTGCTTGAGGGAACTAATATGGCAAAGGAGTGCCCAGGTTAGCCTTGAGAGAATATCAGGTAATCAGTGTTCTACAGTGTGAGAAGGGAAGCACATGGAATTGACAGTAATAACATAAACAATAAATTTGTAACTTTGTTACGAAAAACGTGCAAAAAAACTACTGTGATTTTGCCATACAAGGTTACATTGAAACTATTATCACTTATCTCTAATAACTTCATTTCGGTTCTCTGATAAGACCTATCCTGTGATTGACACTCATCTACTGAATAATATAAGACTGTATAGACAGTAAGTTATTCGAATGTGGTTTCGTGGAAAAATTGATGGCAAGTAATCTTTTTCATATTTGTATATTTGATTGTTGATTTGATAAATTTATTGACTTTCTTGCACATATTGATAACCTAATGTTGAAGAAGAAAGTGGGTGGATGGGGGATTGCTAAATATAGATTAAGGATGGATTTGTCTTCTTCTTTAGTAAGAAGTTTTCCAATATTGAAATATTGTGTGACAGTAAATATTTGTCTTTAACGTTGTGGAAGAAAAGAAACTGTTTATAGCGCCAAGTGAGAGAGATGAGTGGTGTCTGCTGGAGAATTATTAATAACATAAATTAAGATTCTCATCTCTTGTAATTAGTTATGGATGATTAATTAATTAACAATAATAACCATTAACTAGATGGCATTGGCGTCACAGTAACATAAGATTAATAATTATCCAGACAATACTTACTATAGATGTATATAAGTTTCATAAGATATATATATAGGTTTCATTTATAAGTTATGATGATGACACACAGCAATTATGATGACAATGATGATGATGTTAACTGTCATTGGTAAGCAGACAATAATGAGGAGTTAATTTATTGAGATACTAACCAGATCGACACTGTGGCAGAAGATGAAATAATTTAACTTCCATTAAATTTTAAAATATACTAATGAACCATATAACTGGTTTTATTTTTATTTATGTGATAATAAATTTCCTGGATTATATGACCAGCAATCATGCAATATACAGTTACAAGTAAATGTATGCTTTTATATATTTCTTAAATTAAGAAAAAAAATCAAATATAATTTTTAATGTCTCTTTGATACTATGTGTATTTTGCTTTCTTTTTTCTGTGTGCTTGTTTCTTATATATGTTTGTGAATAACTGTGTGGGTATATTACTATATGGGAATGCTTAGACATTTCCAAAAATATTTATACAAGATGGCAATTCTGAGTTTTAGTACTGCTCAAATGTTTAGTATTTTGACTGTTTTCATAATTTAGAAAATGGTCTATCTAGAGTAGACTGAAGCATTTAGATCATAAGAATTTGACCAGATACAAATTAGACTTGTGGTAACTAACAATATATATAGATGTACTAATGTTACTTGAAGTAGTATTGCTGGGCCCTTTAAATTTTAATAAAAAGAACATTTTTTTTAAAAGTTCATTTGATATGTATAGGGTGAGACGAATAATAAGTTCTTTCATTTTTCCTCATAAACCAGCACATATATCTTTCTCTCAGTTCTATTATTAATGAACTCTCTTTGTTCCGTTTTGCATAGCCAGTGAATAAAGCAATCAGCTGTGCGCAGAGATAATGCATTTAAGCCCACATTTTCAATGAAAAGATACTATATTATATATCTATGCTTTTCAGAACATATTATCGTAAAATGACAGGAATGAACACATTACCTAATCCTTGTCATATGGAGCAGTTGAGATACTTTTTCTATTATCTTCACGAATCAAGACGCACTCGTTGACATACTGACATAATTTCTTGTTGGTTTGTTTTGTCATGTGATGTGTTTGTTTTACAAACCGAATAAGGGAGGGCATTCTCTTCAATAGAGTTGTCTATAAACTTCTGGAGTTATCGAATGTGTACATTGTTGTTTTAGTTTCTTGCAAACATACATAATTGTGTACAATGGCTGATTCGTACTCCTTTGTTAAAGGGGGTAAGCTTACTTTTAAAGGACATAAAAATAAAAAGTTGGTATTTTTTTCATTATTTTAAAAACATATAGTGACTATATGTACATATAACAAATGTTAACTATTACTATTCAGTCACTGAATCGACTTGAAATTTCTACAGCTTGTAGTTGTGCAAGATCTTTCTTTATTTGAATTCACAGTAACATCTGAAGCATTCCCACTACTGAGATGGTAGGACTATATAACTTTAAGTAGTCTTCGATAAGCATATATAACATTGAATATATAGGCCTATACACTTATATATATATATAATCACATAATTAATACTATTACTAATATAATACTTAATAGTAGTACGAGTTATGGTTCTATTCATTATTTCACTTAATTAATTGTTTACTGTTTCTCTGTTCACCATTGAAATATTGCGTGAGTGTGAATTAGTAAATAACTGAGATTCGTGCAAATGATACACCTCAATGAAGTAATCACAATCCCCTTAATTTTCTGTACTCGTGAAGTAATGTACTTTACTACTTATTAATGGTTAGGTTAGGATGTAATAAAACGCTATGAGAACATAATTTCTGAAAACTTACTTTTTAGTATTTTTCATTGATAATGGATGAGATTTCTACTACAGTTTAATGTCATGTAGTTCACTAGTTGTGATTTTAAATTTTATATTATGTAGTGACGCAGTCGTTCTGTCTCCACTGCATCAGCAACAGAATGTTTTACGTCATATTCCCTTATAAACCAAATGTGATTTTATTTATTATCAGTCTCTGATTTTTCTCATTTTCTTTGGCCTTAAACTCGTTAAAGTTCAAGTAGAATCCCAGTTATCTGAGTTCTCAGATGCATTGGCCTTTATAATTATAGGATCTTAATTGGTGGGGCAAGTTAACTTAAGTTGTTTTTTTTAAATCATCCTTATCTAATTAAAGACCTGATATTTGAATTAAATGACACTGAATGAACAAACTAATTTACACTATGTAATGGGAGAAAAATGTAATTACATATATTTACTTTATTGCTTAGCTTCTGATAACACTAAGCCACCAAAAAATAAAAACAAAAAATCAATTAAAATATAGGTTAGTGAATTTGTATAAGGTTATTAGTACATGTATCTGAGATTTTTAATTTAATTTTTATACTCATTCTTGGTGCTTTTCTATGAGACTTAAACATTCTGCATGTAAACTGAATGAAAAGCACTACTTTGTTTCTGATGTTATTGAAAATAATACACTTTAAACATTCTTAATAAGATTTCTTAGTAACCAGATTATATAATAATTACTTTTACAAGAAGTGCAGTGCACATCTACCAGTATTAATAATTCTAGGAAAAAAAAACAATCTAAACAGTATAGATGTATAACAAATGGGAGCTGAGATCTATCATTGAAAGATATCATTTATAAGATATGATAATGGTGATGAGGAAGAGGGTGATAACCACTGGTGAACAATGTACAATGATGAGTTATAATTTAGTGAGATATTAACCAGATCTATACTATGACTGAAGGCAGATTGAATTAACTTATGTAAATTAAAAAAATATTAATGAACAATTTTAACTGGTTTTATTTTCATTGTGTTTAATATATTTCTGGATTATATCCCTTTCAGACTGCAAGCTTACAGTATACAAATATTTTTCTTCAATGAAAAAATAAAATATAATGTCTCCTAGTCATACATTTGATCTTTCGATTTTTTTTGCTTTCTTCTTGTGTGCTTCTTTCTGACATATATTTGTAGATAAGTTGTTGGTAAAGAATACAGAGTCATTTCCCAAAGCATTCCATACTAGACGATAATTTTGAGTTATATTTTAATGTCTTGACTCTAGTCATAATTTAGTAAATGGTCTATGTTGAACACGCCCATAAATATGGGCAACAAAAACTGACAACATATGCACATAAAACATACAATACACATATGAAACCTAGATAATCTGATCTGTATGGAGAGAGTGAGTTTGGGATTAGGTAGAAATCTAGATTAGTGAAGTGGCATTAATCATGCTTCTGTAGTAAGAGGCACAAAAATAGGTTAAAAAATAGGTCAAATTATCAAGAGCCGTTTATTATGTTTGAATAATGACAGAATTGACTAACTAGATTTAGGAGAAGGGGAAATAACTAGATAGCAGTGGTGTGTGCAGAACAGGGAAAACAGGTCTAAAAGGACTAGCAGTGTCAAAATTTTATATACATGTATATATAAAATTTCTTTCACTAACCAAAATTAATTAAAAATAAATGCACTCTGTATTTTAAAATTACTTTCCAGAGCAAAGAAAGCCAAGAGTCTGAAAAGAAAACACAGTGAGAGTACCTCATCAGATATCAAATCATCTGACAGGGAAGATATACAGAGCCATGGTAATTATTCTTTTATAACACAACTCCATTTTGAATATGTTGAAAAATTCTCTCTATTATACCCACCACTCCACTTTGAATGACATGTTGAAAAAAAATCTCTTTCATACTACAAGATAAATGTAGAAAAAATATCTTCTTTTTTTTTTTTTATACTACTCTATCTTGATTGAGAGATTTTGAGGGAAAATAATTCTTTCACGCTATTCCACCTTAAATGGCAAGTTTAGAAAAAAAAATTATCTCTTTCATTATACTTCATCTTTAATGGCAAATGGTGAAAAATAGTTCTTCAATCTACTTCGCCTAGAATGACAGATGTTGAAAAAATATTTCTCTTTCAACCTACCCTTATCAGAATTTAAAGAAAACAGTATCTTTCATTCTACTCCACCTACAATGAAAACTGTTTTAAAATGTAGGTGCATTTTTTTTTGTGAATTACACACAAACTTTCTTTTTGTATATTTATATAACTGGATTGTTATATGTTATTAATAGATGTAATACTAATATGGATTGAGATATGATGTAGGCATATAGAAAAGCACATTTTTTAAAATTTATTTTTAAAAGAAGATGGTTACATGCTATGATGGATGTAAGTTGGACTGAGATGTAACATATGTGAACATACAAACATATTTTTTGTATTTTTATAAAGTTGATTGTTACATGTATTAATAGATATAACTTGGACTGAGATGTAACATATGTGAACATACAAACATATTTTTTGTATATTTATAAAGTTGATTGTTACATGTATTAATAGATATAACTTGGACTGAGATGTAACATAGGTGAACATACAAACATATTTTTTGTATATTTATAAAGTTGATTGTTACATGTATTAATAGATTATTAGATATAACTTGGACTGAGGTGTAACAATAGGTGAACATACAAACATATTTTTTGTATATTTATAAAAGTTGATTGTTACATGTATTAATAGATTATTAGATATAACTTGGACTGAGGTGTAACAATAGGTGAACATACAAACATATTTTTGTATATTTATAAAAGTTGATTGTTACATGTATTAATAGATTATTAGATATAACTTGGACTGAGGTGTAACATAGGTGAACATACAAACATATTTTTTGTATATTTATAAAGTTGATTGTTACATGTATTAATAGATATAACATGGACTGAGATGTAACATAGGTGAATACAGAAACATACTTTTTTTGTATATTTATAAAACTGATTGTTCATTGAAAGGCTGCGCTTGTTGAAATGCTACAACCATGCAAACCCTATGGCTCTTTTTAACATACACATTATGTAAACTACTTTCTTTAGCTTGTAATTT
The DNA here is from genome assembly GCA_028829895.1 of Sinotaia quadrata. Lineage (NCBI taxonomy): Eukaryota > Metazoa > Mollusca > Gastropoda > Architaenioglossa > Viviparidae > Sinotaia > Sinotaia quadrata. The sequence goes on along the minus strand of CM054183.1, from coordinate 24,594,992 downwards.
TCAATTTGTTATTTGTTAATTTATTAAATGTTACCAACATGTTCACCTGACTCTTTCACTAATTCTTTTAATTTTAATCTACATGATTAACCATGATTGTGGTCAAGTCATCATAATTGTTTCTTTGTGTAAGTAATTTAGGCACTGAAGCTGCAAGGGTCAAGGGGACCAAGTACAACATGAATACCATCAAGTAGCACCCACACTAACTGTTATATTAAATTTGATCTGTTTGTATATATCGTATATGGATTGTTTTATATTTTACAGATGTTTCTGAATATGCGATTCAAATCCCTCTACTTTCATAAAATGTTTGATTCTAACTTGGTTTTCTATTCTCACTTAAGGTGGCTGGTGGGAGATAAAATGTTTTGATGATATCACTGGCAATGTTGCCTTAGAGCTTGGGAACAGGTCCTATATCACAGCCCTGGACAATGGACTGCTCACTTTGGGATCTCCCCACTCTGAAGGTACAATGATATGCTTTAAATTGTGTGTAATTCAGTACAGCTCATAACTTTCAATTGACCTGAAATTAATTGATTCTTTTAAAGCACTTTCATATGTTATAATTCATCATTTTTATAATCTTTACCTTTCAGCACTCGTATAATCCTTTTAAAGAATCTGCATCTTCATTGGAACGTGTCTTTCTTACAATTTGAAAGAATAATACTACACTTTTATCTGCTTATTCTATTGAAGTGTTATCTGACATTTTCTTAGTGAAAATTAATTAGTAAATTTCTGTCTCGGAGTTCTCCAGTCTAAATTGCTGTTATTATACACAGATTGCATTGTTTTATATTATGAAGATCTTGTGTCTAATCTTTAATATTAAAAATCTAAATATTGCATTTGTGTATGAATGTATGCAAAGATTACCTGAAGGGCAGGGGTTTTTTTTAATGTTTGATTTATCCTACTAGTCCATTATTTATAATTAATATGGGTTTTTTAAGAAAGTGTGTTAATATCTTTAAAATTAAATGTTAAAAGTTAAATTTTTAAAGCTGCAACATTGCACCATTTATTATCTTCCCTTCCTTGGAGCCACTAAACGAGTAACAATTTAGTGACATCAGATATGCAAGTGTTTCACAAGATTCTAAAGAAAATTTGATCTGCTTTTCCACTCCCAAGCAAAATATGTTAACACCTTAAATGAAGATATGCCAAATAGTATGTGTGATGTACACCCTGTATATACTAATTAATAACTAAATATAAGTGACTAGAATCTTAATTCATATATTAATAGTAAATCCCAAAAAGACACTCAACTTGGCAAATCTACTGGTGCTACAGAAGCTCTACCCCCTTACTCACAACATTTAGATTGATGTTCTACTGATACAGTTCTTTCTCGCAGGTGGAACTTCTTACAGCTTTTCACTATAGCAAATACCATTTTTTTTACATTAAATTATTAAACTATTGATGTATGTTGGCTCACCAGAGTTATTCTTATTAGATATTTTTATAAGGTCTATAAATTTCTATACACATGGTTGATATCCTAGACATATGAAATGTTGATGCTATACTTTGTGAACCATGTAAGTTATATACAGTTTGGAGGTTTAGTAATTATTAGATGACTGACACTTAACATATCAAAGATGAAAGCTTGATTTAATATGCCATTGATATATTAAAACAGTTTTTTTACTAGCAGTTTCCCATTTATTTTAATATATATGATTTGATGTGGTCTATATCGTGAAAAGATATGCCATTTTCCAAATTTTAATACATGAATCACTTGCATAAGTAAACTGCCCTTTTCTGCTTGGTACCAAATCTAAGTTGAAAATAGAAACATTAAAAAGGATTGTTCTGTATACTCATTTGTAAAATTAATATCATTTTCATTTATCATATACAGTTTTTTTAAAACTTTTTTTCAAAGTTAGGGCTGAGGTGGGTTTTTTTTTTTGTTTGTTTGTTTTTTTTTGATGGGGGTTTTTGGTTTGTCACATAAATCAATATAACAAAACTGTAGTCAGTGTCAAGGCAGGTTATATTGAACTGCTTCATAAAAATACTTACAACATAAAATAATTTTAAATTGTGAAGTTCAATTTGAAAACAGGTTATAGTCATATCTTTATGTTACTCTTAATTTGCTGTATATGTTTTTGTAGGTGAAGGACCTGACCCAACAGAAATCTTTACTGCCATGAAATTGAGTGATACCAAGATAGCCTTTAAGTCAGGTTATGGTAAATATCTCAGCGTGGATGTTGCACGACGAGTTGTTGGCCGTTCTGATGCCATTGGTAGCAGAGAACAGTTTGAGCCTGTATTTCAAGATGTAAGTAAAATTTGTAGCATAATTCCTTGGAAATCTAAACCAAAAGAGATGTACAGCTCATGAAAACCAAATTTCTTGTAACTTATAATATTTTTTACAAAAATAAAGATTTTTCATGTCATATTGCCAGACGAAGTTATTTGTAAATTGATATAAAAATGTTAGCCCATATTGTACAAAATTTAAGAATATTTGTAGCTGTTGTTTTCACTAATAAAATTATTTGTTTGAATTAGAACTAAAATTTTAACCATTTTACAAAAAGAAAAGCAACGGAACCTTAGAAATTTCATTTTGGTTGTCACTATCGATTTTTTTATGTATAAATTAAAATATGGATTGCAATCAACCATTTACCTTAATACTGAGTTTCCATTTCATAATTTTACTATAGCTTATTCATCGCATTAGCTTTGGCAAAGACCACATGCATTTTTGTTTGTAGGTTTATGTAAAGTGGTATTTAGTTATTAATTGTAGCCAAATGTAGAAGCAATTCAGTTGATAATTGGTAACTCGTTATGTAAGCATTCATATCTCTTTACAGAAAAGTCACACTTGTTCATTCCGATATAATTTAATAAAACATGGATTGTTTTGTATCTGCAGGGACAGATGGCAATTAATGGTTGTAACAGTTGCTTTGTGTCATGTGACAGTGAGGGAGATATTGTCTGCACAACAACTAAAGCTGGACCACAAGAAATGATCAAGGTACCAGTGTTTAAAAAAAACTTCTTGCTGAATGGCCAACATCTCATAATTATACATTATTAGTTACATTATAAATCAGTTACTTACAAACTAAGTTCAATTATTAGTTACATTATAAATCAGTTACTTAGAAACTAAGTTCTCTATGTCAATGATATATCAGTAAATTATTCAATAAGAAATACAGATCTTATCTGTAAGCATCACAATTTCGGTTTTAATCTCTTGGAGCTTCTTTTTTTTTAATACACAATTTCTTGTCTTATATTTTGTGTGTGCTGCTTTCATAGTGCAACAGTTGCTGAAAATGTTGTGATAATTTAATTTTAGATGAGGTCAAATGTATCCAGAGAAAAAGATCCAATGGAAGACATTCCCAAGGAAGAAAGGGGTTCTTTGAAGGATGCTGAGGTTAATTATGTGTAAGTACTATTATTTTTTTAAATGCTTTCCATGTATACAAAAAAGTTTATTAAAGAATGCTGAATTTGACTGTTTTAAATGATATTTTTAAGTGCATCCCTCATAATCATATTTAAGTGAGGCATTCTTAAGTCTTTTCTGTATTGCCTATAAAGTATCTTTGTTGATTTTCATCAAGATCCACCTGTTTCTTGTATAAATGCTTTGTACTAGATCAACTGAATTTACTCATTACTTAAATTTACAGGAATATAGGTTTTTTTTAAAAACAAAAATGTTGTTTTAGTTGCACAAGTGTTGCTTCTTATCAAGTAGAGGGTGCATTGAGTTTCCCCTTGACATCAAGATACATTTGGGATTGCAGTTAATTGTCCAAGGGAAGTAATTCTTCCAGCACAGGCTTGTAGTTTAGTGATATATTGTCATATTAAGATTTTGAAATAAAAAGCACTTAAAGGTCTCTTCTAAACAAAAATGTTGTAATAGCAAATGAAATAAATAGATTATTTGCTTGTGGTAATTATTGCTTGCTTACTTCCTCATTTTATTTTATTCTTATATATCATAGCTCAGAGTTGTAAAATTTCTTACCATCAGCACTGATGAGCCCTAAAGACAAGATGAGAAGACACCTACTTTTTCTTCAGTACGCTGTTTTGCAGAAAAGACAAACAGTGGCATAATGTAACAAAATAAAACTAAACCTGACCCTAATGTGCTTTGAGTATATTTTCAGTGTTTTGCTTATTTTAAAGACTGCAGACCTTTAATAGAGTATAAATTAGAATTCAGTGCTGAAGGCATTTTGTCTAAAGATCAGGATCTAATAATTATCACAAACATCATTCGTGCACATTTTCTTTAGCATTCACAAGGTAAAATGGTTCTGTATTATATATTTTATAGGTTAAAGTTGAATCATCTTTATGTTATATGCATTATTTATTGATATTATATTTATCTAGGGGTTTTTTTTGGCTTATTGTTCAGAAATATAAAGATATTTTGAGAATATGATTCAAAAGTTTAATCATTGAACCTACTCATTAATGCTGGCAAAGGAATACATGCCAATTGAATTTTTTGGCAGGTTATTTTTTAAATATGATTATTTTTAAATAGGTATCAAATTTTGATGAGAATTGTGCCCTTATAAAAAAAACAAAACATTTAAGATGAGATTTTCAGATGATATAAGCTGATTACCTAAGATTACTTTAGTGATTATTACAGTTTCTTGTTCTTTGTCTTGCATGTGTCCCATTGTCCTGTACATGGAAGAGCATAACAGCTTTTCTTTTCCTCTGATCAAAAAGATTTGTTTGGCAGGAAAAAATTCCAGAGTTTTCAAGACCGAAGACTTCGAATCAACCAGGAAGACAAAACTGTTTTGAAAACTGCCAGGAAAGAAGGCACGCTTCATGAGAAATTACTGGATAGGTATGAGATTGTTTATTTTTGCAGTATACATCGGCTTTACTAAATCCCTTCTATACTTTTTCTGTATAATTTGCCTTCAGTTTCTTTTAATAATTTTTACCCATTATTCATTCATTTACAATAATCTTTTCTAGATTTAATTTTTTTTTAAAGTATAAATGTTTTATACACCACTCTGCATTTTATTTAGATATATATTATTTTTTTTAATGTATTTACCATTTAAAATTTTGGACTATATAGAGGTACCAGAATATTTATGTATATTTCATCACTGATTTTGCAGTGTTGTCTTTATTTTTCTGTACTTCATTAAAATTTATAAATGTCTTCCATATAGTAGTATAGTTTTTTGTGCCATTTTGTTTTTGACTCATTATAATGTATAAATTATAATTTCTAGATATTATAGTTTTTAAAATATAAAATAATGTTAAAATTTTCATTATATTCTCTTATTTATTATTACTTATAATCAAACAAATATTAATAATACAGAGATGTGTTGTAGTGAAAGGCAAATATCCTTTCAAAGAGTTGGACACAAACCATATCTAGAGAATGTTGTTACATAGACTGAGAACTAATTTATATAATTTATTGTGTTTTAATTTTCCAAGGAATGCTTTCTTAATAGTATACTCAATGACATGTGTAAACTTTTCTTTCTTTAATGCAGGCGTGAGAAGATGAAAGCAGACAGATATTGCAAATAGCTATCCCTGCATTTCCACAGGACTTTTTGTGCACAAAATTAACACTGTATATTTATCATGTAATTATATAGGTAAAGTGGAGGAAGATTTGAAGTTTTACTACAAAAAAATTGTATTATGTTTTATTTTTTAAATCAATTAAAGGAATTAAAACATTAAAAAAAAATTGACAGCCTTGTGCTATTATTGAAAAATGTCATTGCCTTTTGTGTTTTTAAGATGAACACACTAAACTATACAGCTAATCTTTTGCTTTAATCTAGTTAATCTTTTTCTACAAGACAGTCAATTTAAAGTACATTATCTATGGTCACTAGATCAGAATCAGTGAAATTTTAAACTCAAAACTTTAAAAGAACAGATTGTTTTCTATACATATTGTTTATAATAAAAAAAATGAAATAATCTTTTATAAACATAGTAAGTTTTATGAATTAAAAAGTGACTTTTGATAATCTACAGAAAGCTGCCACATTTCTCACTTCCTTTTTAAATATCTTCTTGTCATTACACCCTCACTTATTTAACATGCTGTCACCTGTTGGTATTGTTTGCTTTCTTCAGTCATTAAAAGTTCACTTTTCACTTCTAATGAACACTCAATTAAGCTATACACTGACAATTCAAATAAAAATCCCAAGTGACTGTTTCACAAAATATATTTACAATTTTAATTGTATGATTTTCTTAATTTTAAATGTATTTAATAGAGACATGCATATGTATGGAATAAGTGCATTTGATTTAAAGATGGTGTTCTTACGATTTTTGCTTATTAGAACTGCCACTCTTGACTATATAAATAAAGTTCTCTGCAATTATTTTGTCTCTCTATCAGTCTAAAGTAATCATATCTTTGTTTAAGATTATGTGATTTATTTATGCCATTTACATCATCATAAATGTCATTCTAAAATTATGATTAAAAGAATAACACCCCTATATTCTCGAGAGGAAAATCCTACATCTTATTGATGATAGTGCAACTTCTCTTATTTTTTCTCCCAACCACTTAATTTCAGGTCTGTTTACATTTGTCCTGGCTTCATTTCCTCTAATTCCTGAGCTAAATGCTTGTGCTAATATTAAATCTCTCAGTCTTTAGTTATTCTGAAAGCCTTAAAACTATAGTGCTTAAACAACCACTATCATTAGCCTTTTATTCCAAAAGACCCAGCAATTTTTGTTTGTTTATAGACTTCAATTGTTGCTTATCAGATGAGTACTGATAACTTTCTAGTTTTATTTTTTTGTTGGTTATTCATTCTGTCACAGCAACTTACTAAAGCAAAAAACACTTGAAATTTATTCACTGAAAAAAAATACTGTGTTTGTGTCTGTGTGCATGCATGTGTAGCATCACTTAAATTATGATTATTACTCAAATAACACAAGAGGATTGAGCTTTATCAAGCATGGAGAGTGGGATTATATTAGGATTTTTTAAAATCACTTTTAAATGAAACATGCTTCTTAATTCATTGAACATAACAACTTATCACTTACAAATTTATTTTGGTCAGGGTAGGTGATTATAAAATATATTAACATATTACACATTTTTTCATCTGAATAACTTGAAAGAAAAAGATATATGCAATTCTTTGGCATTCAAGCATCCTGGCATTTAATGATTTTTTCTTTTTTTTGCAGCAATACAAATGCATCTTAAAATAACAGTATAGAAAATCACTTTCAACCTGGTTTACTTAACCCTTTACATACCAAAGGCAGGCATAATCTGCCAAAATATCAGATGAGTAGATGGCAATTATAGTTTTACTCAAGAAAAGTTTAATTTGACTGACTTAATTTAGTATAAATTTTCTTCACCCACCCTCTGAGCAGATGACATTTAAAAAATAATGCATTATTCTCCATGAAATTACATAATAAATGCTTTAAACAATATGCAGGCAAAGAGTTAACTAAAATATTTAATACTATGTTTCTAAATCACAAAAAAAAATGGAGGGGGGGGGGGTAAACATATTACTCTACTTGCAGATAAATGACTACATGAACATTCTTCCAAACACTGAGAGACAGCATACGGACAAACAAACAAACAAAAAAACTGAGGGGGGTAAATGGATTAAACATATTACTCCACTTGCAGACAAATGATTAAATGAACATTTTTCCAAACACAGATAGAGAGACAGACTTCAGACTTCTCTGAAACAAGCAGGATAAGCGATATTCTGGTGTGACCTTCAAACAGAAGGCATGCATCTTGCATTGTGTGCTGGCAATTTTTTTAAGAAAAGAAGTTAGTTTAACTGAATTAATATTTTTCCATTTCCATTATGCTAGAAAATAATAAATAAGTAGAAATTACAGTATTTTATTAACCAAAAAGTTTTTAAAAACAGTCGCAATCTCAAATGGAATCTAGATAGATACCTACTCATGAAAAACTGCATTAGTATGTTCTTTTTCATGCCTACTTTTATTGTCTGCTGCTTCTCCCTATGAAGAATTTCAATACACATAATTAAAGTAAACATTTCAGGCAAAGTAAATTAATTCACTTAAACTAACTTCTTTTTTTTTTTTTAAAATTGCCAGCGCAAAATGCATGCCAAGTAAAAATCTTCTACTGTAATTTTAAATAATTTTTTTTAAAATTGTTTTTAATGAGTTATGAATCATTATGTCTGACATGCAAATGCCATAATGATTATCAAAATTTTATATTATTATTCGAGAAAGCTACTTTAAAAAAAATGTTTAATATCTTGAAGGAAAAACACTACAATTAGACTTAAGAGTTTTGCCCATTAGGCTTTCTGGAAGGGTATAACATAGGCAGCATTTTTATCAATGGACATGTAACCTGAATGGCAACCACTAGCCATATGTAAACTGAATAAAAATTGCACAACATTAAAATTAAATATAGGCAGAGAAGCCTTTGGATAGATAACAACAACACTTATATTAGCATATGTTATAAATTTGAGCGTATAGTTTGTAAAACAAAATATTATCAGTAAAACCTCAGCAACATGAGATTTATTTTATAAAGCAATTTACCCACATAGTAATTTAGTGGTGGTACCCTGTGTTGAGAAGTACAAGTGTACAATTAAAATCAGACCTCACTTTGTATGCCCCAATTCTATGTGAATTTGTTATGACAAAAATAAAACTTTATTTTTTTACAGTTTCTTGGGAAAAATCAGGGCTAACAAGACACCACTTTCAGTCACAATATTATAAAGTGCTATACCTGCTTCACCATTACTGGCTCATGATCTACTGTCATTTGCATTATAAGATGAAACCTCATTTCATGAAAATTTCACAAAACTGTCACAAACCTATTTGTTGCTAAAACATGTATGACCAGATTTGCATTACTTCAACCATTGTTTTTTTTTTAAATCTTATACATTTACACCTTAGTAAAATAAAAACCCAGGACATCAATCAAAAAAAAAATCTCACTACAAATGGATGCACTTGCATACCACACTCAGACAACAGCTATTAAGGAAAAAAGGGTGAGGAACAGGGTAATAGTATGTGATAAAGGAGTTTAATGAAAACAAAAATAGCCATCACCCCCATCCCCACTATCCAAGCAACCACACACATACAAGCTTGCTATTTTAGACCTGCTTAAAGATGTGTATGGATGTAGGTCATAGCAACAAACTAGACAACCACTTCTTCAATGAATGATTCTAGTCTCAAATATTAATCAAGTTTCACACCTAATTTTTGTGTGTATATCCTGGTTCAGATTGCTGTTCACTGTTGTAAGAATTTTCCTTTACACAACACAGAACAATAACATAGAAAAAAAAGATAATAATTTTATTTAAAACATATATTAAAAAAAAAAACCAACCAGAGAGAAATACTACCGAAACACTTCTCTTAGATTGTTATAAGTTCAATAAAACTTGTTCTCTTCAGTGTTACTCTTGTTCGATTAATTATTTCTTTGCTTTGTATGAGACTATGTGAGTATATATATACACACACACACACCACATATACATATATATATAAAAACTACTTCTCATTAAAAAAATGTATGCCCAGTCAACATTACCATTTTCCCATTTGTGAATTTTTTCCAGTATGTTTCTTTCTTCTTAATCAAAAACTAAATATGAAATACTCAAAGATGCTCTCTCTCTCTCTAAATATAAATTCATACATGCATAGTACACCTTGGACATACACATACACTTTCACAGTTTATATAGTGAGTTGACACATGAGAGAATATTTTATAAAACATGAAAAATAATTTGAACACTTATTTATTAATTGGTGTAAAATTGACTATTACCCATAAGAAAGAACAGATGCGGTATAATACTTGGATAAAAAATAGTATTGTATTATGCATATTCCCTTTAGTGTGTAGGTGCTATTCAATATGATCACTGGTTAGTAAAATCAGATGTTTTTTAGAATATATTTTAAATCATTAATATGCACCACACTTTTTTGTTTATTGGAATTCAATACAAGAATTTTAATTTAAAAAAAACATTGCCGGAAACTAGTCAATAATTGGTCAGATTGAACCAAGAAGCAAAATATTTTTTAAGTTATTTTAATATGCTAATTCTCAGTTTTAAACAGGGTTGGTATTTTCTTTTAACTTTTCTTTTATGAACACATAAAAGTTATAAACATAAGCAATTCTATTAACTATTCAGCCCAAACAGGAAGCAACTTTGGCTTTTCATTTCCAATTTATAACCCTTACTCCTTCACCAACTGTATGAATTGCAATTTATTTGTTTTCTTATATCAACATATCACCTCTCAAAAACTATTTAAATTGACTCTTTAATGCAATTTGAAAGCAAAATAAAACAAATGACTATTTTATAACTAAACACATGAACGTACCTCATATATGCAACAACAAAAATTAACTGTTTGTTAAGAATTCAGATAGTTTATTAACAGACCATTTATTTGACTTAATGAATATATTGTTCTTTTTATTTCTTTCTTTTATTTTTTACAGCATATAGTTATACATGTAAGAAATAAGTGGATCAATTATAGAGTAATAAGTATATCTATTTTTATTTGTTAACACCATAAAATTATTTTTTTGATTATCACTTGACAAGTGTAATTAATAATTAAAATATATGGGTATAATATAAAAATATATTTAACAAGTGTCATCTGTTATCTATTTATCTAAATAATTCACTCTCGATCATCCACAGATGAATTATTGATCCTGCAGAATATTGGGTCAAATCATAAAAATTACTATGCACTGAATGGCAATAGTGCAAAAAAAAATAAAAACAGTCAGTGTATAACAGTAGGTAAGACCACTCAAATTTTGAAGTCTGGTCAAATAAGCTGATATTTGCAGGTTATGTTATGTACCTCAAAGTAAGTTTGCATACAAAATTTTGGAGCTCTAGCTTTAATAGAAAAAAAGTTATGACGGTTCAAAGTTTGATGTAAATTGCAGAAAAACTCAGATTTCACGAAACCCCCTTTTGAAATGACCACAAAACAAAAACTATGAAACATACACAGTTCATCTTTGCTATGTCAACTCTCTGTAACACAATTATACTGCTGATTTTTTTTTAAGGATCACAGATGCATAGAAAATGAAATACAGTCCTCTCAAAATAGCATTTTGTTCAAAATTTCAAACGGCAAGTGGTCAAAAACTGTCTCTTTTGGAGTCTTGTAAAACAAAAACTACTTCATGTACATCATCCAGATTTGGTATACTTGCTCTTTGGAGTATAGACATTTCCAGGGTGAAGTTTTAGACAATCTTGTTTAATAGATTTAGAAATAATAAATATAACATATGAAAAATATAGCTTTTTGCAATACAATCGCAATTAATGCTCACTTGTTGAAGAGAAAAATAGGTCAAACAAAACAGTTATTATTATAATACAGTGTCTCTAATTTCTATAACTGACAGCATGATCATTCTAACCTAAATAAAGTCATAAATTATATTTTGCATACTTATGTGCATGTATTTAGCAATAACTGAATAAGTTGAATAATGCTCACCATATGTCATAACATGAACTATCCATTTGTGTACCTACATCCGCCCTGTAAATCCTGTTCAGTCAATTTCTTTGCTTGTTATGAACTGCATTGCCAATAACTAGTTAGTTGATTTATTTAATTTTAATGACTTTTCACTTGTGGATATTAGACACATTCACACATATGCATAAATATACTTTGATACACCCATATTCGCGTAACACATGATCAGAAGAAAAAATATAAACTTATGAACAGATGCTGCTTTGATTTTAATTCTATTATTAACAAAGTATTAAGAACAGCACATTAATTTTAAAAACAGTTCAAAGCTAGCAAAACTGATACTCTTTTTAGTTTAATAAAATACTTTTACATTGTTACAATGTTAGTTCAATAGTTGTTACTATTTGCAGTTACTATTTGACAAAGTTATATAATTCATTAATTGTCCATTATTTATTAACAATGTATTAAGAACAGCACAATTTTAAAAACAGTTCAAAGCTAGCAAAACTGATAGTGATACTCTTTTAGTTTAATAAAATACTTTTACATTGTTACAATGTTCAATAGTTGTTACTATTTGCAGTTTATTTTTTAGTCCCCTTCAAATAGCAATTGTAATTATTACTTTATTAGTATCTTTATTTTTAATAGGTGTCTATTTGTTTCATAATATAAGACATTAACATTCTAAAAATATCTTGAAAATTGAAAGCTAAAGTCTTTCATAGTTTTACTTATTATATATCTACTATATTAGTGTATACTGTATGTCTGTAGTGTGTGTAGCATGTTACTCATCCTTGTCTTGATCTCAATTTTTACCATACATCGATTCACTCACTCACTGACACATACACTTATTACTATATTAGTATATATCTTTACCCTGAACGGTCACTCAATGACAAATTCTCATTCATCATTTACTAGATTGTTTATTAAAATCCGAATTATAATAAAATAATGAAAAGTACTGGTCAGCTACAGACAGTAACACAGAGACAAAAATCCGCCAGCATTAAGAGTTGTCGTTCTTTATTTTGGATTGGTGCTTTGTAAAATTAATTTAAAATATCGCCGATTAATTAAAATATTTTCTAAAAAAATAAGTCTCATCATGAATCATCATTTAATCATTTGCAGCCAGTATTTTTTGTATAGGACTGCTTTTAATATGAGCAGTTTGTCCTAACAAATCATCACCCTCTTGCAACCGTACTATAAATGGCCGATGTTTAGCTAACCTCGTTAATGATCAAAATAAAACTTTCTAACAAATCGTAACTTAAAAATAATAAATAATCGTTTTACAGTAGCAATATTTAGATGAAATTTAATAGTTTTTGTTAAAATTTACGCAAAATGTTGTCTGGTTGATCCATTTTAATACACGTGTAGTCCAAGATGGCGATCTCTCGTCAACTTCGGCATGGGCGCGAATAAAACTATTAGGGTTTCCCGCGTTCATTGCCATTAGAACTTCCGTTATAGAGACTTCTGGTACATGTTATATACCATTTTAAAGGGCAAAAGATGACCTTTTCAACAGTATAAAGTAGGCGAACAGATGATAATGGGTTTCGAAGTTATAATGCGTCAAACATAACACATAATTTGAATTATCATTTTCTACAGTAAAAATTTTTTAAAATTAAATCAACCGATGCTTATGTTAAAGGTCATTATCTTAGCTTTCCGTTGATATAAGATTTATTTTTATTGGTTGAATCTCAAAAAAGCTAGAGCGCGTTATGTGAGCATACCCAAAAACGATGTTGGAGGTAAGCCATTTTCAAATCTCGCCACGGGTACTTTAGTACGCTTTACCGACTGTGAGTTTATCGATCAAAACGTAATAAATACGTCATTCAAATGTACAAACAAAACTTATATTTAACGTTGGAAGATTCCTTTATTTGTTAAAACAATTTCCAACCATTTCTTTCTTTTAATTACCGAGATAGACAGTTTTGAAAAAGAGTGAATTCAGTCAAAAAGTGACGTTGTCTCCAGTCTCCATATAGCGAGTGGTCTTACCTAATAACAGTGCTCATGGCTCTCTTCAAATATCACTGTTTTTTTAATATACACAACACTGGAGTGCAAAGTCATCAACAAATACAGTCATACAATCTAACTTTAAATATGATTTGCAATTTCTAGACTGATTTATTAATTGTAAATCAACTCACTTGGAATAGGGTGTTCAATCCCAACTTAATCAAAAGCAACTGACTCAGACAAAACTGTTTATGGCTTTAAAAACTGAGATAATGATAAGATCAGCAAACTTAGATAATGATAAGACCAGAAAACTTACATAATGATCAGATCAGCAAACTTTGCCATGTCTGCAAATGATCTTTATTGGCATATGTTGCCATATCAGTAACAGTTTTAACTAAAGTCAAGCAAATCACATTTTGCTCATGAGCACAGAATTTTTGTTTTTCATGATAAATGGAACCATAAACTGTAAATATTTTATATTATGTATTTGATTTTTTGTAAGTACATGTGCACTTGTAATCTAAACAATGCTGGAAACTAAATCCAAGTACAGTGATACCTCACATAACGAACACAATTCGTTCCAGCAGTAGAAGTCTATGCGAAACACTATATCCCATAGACTTCTACAGGAAATCATGCAATCCGTTCCACATCGCCGCGAAAAATCAAAGAAATTAGAGGAAAATGAAGACAGGACAGTGTTCATAGGGGAAAACGCTAGTAAAGACCCTCACCAAAGCAGGGTATGATGTTAGGTGTTGATGATGTAAGATGTTAGGTGTTCATCAAAGCAAGGAAAAAAGGACAATCAACTGGGAACAAACATGCCCTGCCTTCATCTGAGCCACGCGAGACACGAGTGGCCTGATTCGGCCATTTTTTCACGGGAAATGCGATGTTTTTGTGGTGTACATACGGTTCGTTATGTGAAACAAGTTCGTTCTGCTAGTCATGCGGGCGTTCGCAGCAGCGTTCGTTATGCGAGGTACCATTGTAATTTACATGAACAAAATTTAGTCATATTCTGTGCAGCCTATTGGAATGCTGTAAATAATTTTGTAAGAAGAAGAAATACTGCCGCTGACAGCAGAACCTTGTAGGATAACTAGAAGAATGACAATTTGCAATCTTTATCGATAAAATTTCTAATGAACTGTCCCTTTCTCTGGAAGCAAACAAATGATGCAATATTTTGTGTTATATGCTTTTTTCAGCCTGTTTGAAAAACACAATACTAAATCATAAAATCAATGTTTTTATATCACTAAAGTTTCAGAAAAGTACAAATTAAATTTTAAAAAAAAACTATTATGAAACTAATTTTAATCTTCAATAAAGTTTTATTTTGTTTAGTTTTCTTACTGCCATCATAACGACACAGAACTGACAAGACACTTCCCTTTGATACTGGCTGATCACTTCATGGATGCTCTACATGATATGTTCTACTTCTTGATTTAAACATGATAACTGGCTTACCCATAGACTGGAATAAGAAAAGTAACAAATAATAAACAGTAATTCACCTGGAGTAAGAGTTTAAAAAGGTTGGACCAGAAATAATATGATGAAGTTTCACATTTCTTTCCAATACTAGCTCTTAAAAAAAACAACCTATAAATGTAATATTAAACATTTTGTGTGTTGGTGGTGGGTGGGTGGAAGAATAACAGCCACTAACATTGATGAAATAAAAACTCATTCAAGATACAGACATTAGTCTACATATAAAAAAGGCAAATCACAATAATTTGGCAATATGGTCTCTTGCACAAGTAAATGCACACTTTTAAACAAAAGATTTTAAAAGCAGCATTGTCAGTAATTGTTTCTAGTAATAAGTACTGATAATAACAATCTGAAATAAAGTGACGGTTCCTACAAGAAACCTTGACAAATTCAGAAACACTTTTTTTTAAAGCTGGCATATAGAAATTAATGGTTAACAAAATAATTCTTGATTTATACTGAATTTCTTTTACAGCAAGCAAAATGTCAAATCATACAGATCTTATTCAAAACAATAAAAAAGAAAAGAAAAAAACAGGATGAAGACAACTACGTAACAAATGTGATGAGAAACTGACCATAAGACATGACTAAAATGCCCACATTATCGATGGTCAGTAACATAAAAAGTCTGGCAAAAGGAGGTAATGAGTTTGCACCACTCTATTCAATCGGGGGTGGATGGGGGTGGGGGGTTGGTGGACTGATTTGGCAGAGGCAAAAGAGCACAGTAACAAATTTTAAAATATATATATATATATATGCTTGCAAAGTACAGGATACGGCTGTTTAAACAACTTTTTTCAGTTTGTTGGTTTTGAAGCAAATTTTAATTGATTTAATACTTTTGTACTACTACCTGTAAATGTGAAAACTATATTTTTAAATGATATAAAGCCCCAAACAACTCTTCACTGTACAAGTCATAGCAATCTATTATCTGCTGTCAAACAGAATTTTAAATCAAGAACTGCATTTATTTTAAATAACAATTTTACCAGTACTGCTTGTACCAAGTTACATTTGGGAGTGTTTATTTTATTTTGCTGTTGAACTATGCAGCTTAAGTGTGCAGGGGAAATATGTGAGACAACATTAGAATAAAGAATAAAGGATGTTGTTCTAAAACACTAAATAAAAAAAACTGAATAAAGCAAAAAAGAATAAACATGTACTTAAATGCAAAGCACCAATCCATTTGCACACATGCTAATGAAAGACATGGGGATTTTGTCAATAAGCTGGATGACTGGTACTGTAAAAGTTTTTGATAATCACTTATTTTGCCTCGTACTTACACATTTGTATTCAACACATCAAACAGAGTATCATTTTACTAAGAGAAAATGTATAAAAACTGGCAGGCCTCTCAAAGCACAAACATTAGTCTTTTTTAAGGTAAAGGAAAGAATATAACACTGGAAATTCATTTTCAAAAATTAGACCTGTATAAACAAAATCTTGTCTTTTCAAACTGTGTGCAAAAATATTTCCATTAATATCATTTATAAAGCAAGGTGTGAGCAGTTATCAGTGCATTCATGTGGATAAAAGGGAAATTGGTTTTTTTTTCGTGTATAAATTTATGTGTGTGTGTACTTGATGGCAAATGTGTTGGCTGTGTGTCAATATATGTGTGTGTGTTTTAAAAATGCTTAAAACTCTTCAGACACCAATGAAATGAATTGAGAAATGAAGCAAACAGATCTGTCCACCCAACTTGTAGTTCTCAAACCCTCACTCACTTCTCACAAACTGAAGATCATTTAACCAAAGCTTACACACTCTCATAACATTTCCAGAAATTTCAACTCAAAGCAGCACACAATCTGGAAGATCTCTTATTTAGTCACTCCCCGGCCAAAAATAACTTAGTGATACTTTTCTCTTGGCCAAAAATAAGAACAACCTAAGATGCATGGTGAGAAGGCTACTCAGCTTGTCTTGCCTTGTTCCTTTAGCCATTCCACAAACTCATCCAACATGACAGGCCCTGGAAACCAAGCGAAAGTAATCATTTTCTCAGCCAAATGACAGTCACAACAGTCAAACCAGCATACACAAAATATTTTTTAAAAGTAATAAAAATTAAATGAAAATAATAATAAACAAATAAATTATGAACAGACAACAGCTTCTAAATACATATGTAACAATGCAATGAGGTTGGCTTTCACTATAACTACTCTTTGTGCAAGTTTATATATATATATATATATTTAACCCATTCCTGACAGAAGTGAGTTTTTCTGCGTTACTTTCTAGATTTTGGAGGTGCGTTTTTTCCAAACTGCTCTCTCAATTACACAGGTGCAAATTTCCATGGTGGTTTCTCTATAAAATAAGTGCATCTAGTTTTCAAAAGCAGATGGATTTTTACATAACACCAAACTGAGGCTGATTTTGAAGCTAATCAGAACTTTGTTCATTTTCCAATCAGTTTATGACATCAACCTGCACTGCTTATTTTAAAAATGTTTTAATAAAACAATTTTACACGCTGGCCTCGTTTGCACTATGTGTTAATCAGAAAATGGCAGCCATATGTAGTAGCAGTTCTAAGTCAAGCAGTGTTAACTGTTCAATCCAGTGAAAAAGGATAATTTTATGGGTTTTAGATGCAGGCAGATCATGATTTGAATGGAGATGATAGTGAGAATGAAAGTGATACTGTTTTGAATCAGGACAGCAATAGTAGCCAGACTCCGACAAGGAAGTAGATCCAGCAGAACCAATGATTCAAACTAACAATGAGTGGACTGCACATCTTCATACACCATTTATTGTCAATGATTTTAATTCAGCTAGTACAGGAGTTGTGTTTCCAGATGGATTTGACTTTATGACTGCAACAGCTTTGGATTATTTGTCTTTGTTATATCCTGAAGTACTACTGGTAGACATAATCCGTAACACCAACAGATACACTGTATTTTGACAATGTTCCCGTACTTGTGCAAACTTTGAGCAGACAACACTAGCAGAGATAAAAGCATATACTGCATGCAATATTCTGATGGGGCCTGTCTCAGTTACCAGAGACTGATCTCTACTGGTCTGCAAATCCTTTTATCAGTAATGTTGGCTTAAAATCAACCTTTGCCAGAAAACGTTTTATCAGCCTGACTTCATACCTTTGAGTCAGTGACAGATAGGCAGAGCCAACCAAAGGAGATCCAAACTTTCACTACTTATACAAAATGAAAAGAGTGATGGATACTCTGGCATTTGCTGCTACATTCATACTTGGGCAAATTTTCACAACAGATGAATCAATGATTCCTTTTACTGGGTGTCTTGCATACCTACAGTACATGACACCGAAACAAATAAAGCAAGGTATCAAAGTGTGGATGTTCTGCAACAGCGACACTATATATTTGTGCAAGTTCAAAATTTACCTTGGTCATGAAAATCCCCAGCCAATGCCTAATGGACTTGGTCATTATGTTATCACAAAGCTGTCAGCAGATTTAGACTTCATGCACAGTTATATTTTCAACAATTTTTTACATCTCACAAACTTATGGAAGATTTGCTTGAGAGAGGAATGTGTGCCTATAGAACTATGATGATGGCAGAGAAAAGGGTTTTGCACAAGATCTGAAATGTGTGCCAAATCTACAACGAGGTGAAAGCAAAATTAAGAGGAAGAGTAACATGACCAGTGATGTGACAGGATAAAAGGTAAAAAACAAGTGGCCATCCTCTTAACCTTCAGTGACCTAATCCCCATGCAACAAACTTACCAACACATTGGACACCAATGGAGCTTATCAACCTGTTCTCCAGCCACAAACTCTCACTTACTACAATGCCCACATAAATGAGGTGGACATTCATTATCAAGAGAGAATGAAGTATAACTGTGGGAACAATTCTAAGGCCTGGATTTACATTTTTTTTGTTTCTAGTAAATTCTATCACAAACGCTTTCATACTTTATGACCAGACCTCAGGTGGAGTCTACTGATGCAAACGTTTTTCTCATTATGATTTTCACCATGAACTTACCACTCAACTTATTGCTGGATTCAATGCCAAAAACAAGGGCATCCTAAAGTTGTAAGAGTGTTGTCCTGCGATGATAAAAATGTGCAAGGTCAACATCAAGATGCCCAAGAGAAACAGCTGCCATTTTCATCTCAAGCAACAAGTCCGCAAGGATACAATTTTAGGTTGTGCTCAGTGAGAACAAATTTATGCAAGGAATGTCATGCCCCATACCACCAATAACTGTAAAGTGTTAACACTCTAACATATATCAATCCCACGTACCCACACCGAAAGTAAAGGTGTTTTGTTTGCTTTGCAAGCATTTGTTAGTTGTACAAGCAGTCACAAGATTATAATAATTACATTTGCAGGAGCATAAGAATTCATCTGTAATTCACTGTCATTTCTTGCAGCAGATCCATTTAAATTTGAATTCAAAATCTGATTTATGTCATCACTTAAAAACATATTTATTCAAAAAATAAAATTAACTGTTGGAAACAAATATTAATAAAGTTTTATAAAGTTTATAAAGTTATACATCTTTCAGACTTAATAAACAAGCAATATTATGCTGAAATAAAAACAAGCTTTGATACACATTTGGAAGGAGAAACTGAACAGTTTATAAAAACAACTTTGAAAATGAAGCTAATATTAATTGGCAAATGTACTTACATGCACCATCTTCATCATAGTTGGAAAGGTCTGGATTGATAGATCGGCTAAATTCCAAAATGTTGCACCACTGGTCTTTATTAATAACTTTATACTTTGTTTGCTGTAGATAAACAAAATAATAATTAAAGTTATGAAATGCATTAAAAATTCTAATGGATCTGTAAATCACTATCCTTATTGAGACGCTTTATATTCTTGAAGCACTAAGAAAAAGGAATCGGTTATTTAAAAATGTTATTATGACAGCATTTATATAGAAAAATATTTTTGTTTGCATATAACTGTAAATATGAAATTCCACGAAGTACTTATAAAATTATACTTACAACACATACCATCATGCCAGGACAGATACACACACACACACACACCATCATGCCAGGATATATAGACAGATATATGCATATAAATCAGTGTTTGATTAATAATGCTGTAAACATTTTCAAGGTTCTCAATGGTTTAGTCTAAACTCATTCCCTAACTAGATAAGTCATTGAGTTTTTTTTCTGACAAATACTAAACATTTTGTTATTTACTGCAGTTGTAAAAAAAAAAAATAAACAAACCTACAATGCATAAAAACAAGAAAAATTGTGTAGAAAAATAAATTAAAAATAAACCAAGGGCACTGTGAACCGAGAAAGTTTGGGAACCACTTAAATATATGCTAAAAAAATTCAGTCATCAAAAGTTCTGAAATAAATAATGAAAATGGCTCATTAAAGAACATATATTTATTTGCACTTAATTCTCCAACTCAAAACCTGTTGCAAATGAGGGTAGGGTTTTCACCAAAGAGCTCTCTTGGTATAAAAAAGGAAAATGAGAGGTATGCTCTACTCAACAATTGAAAGTGAGTTTAATATTTATTTGGAGTTTCTTTTTTTCCAGCAACAGTTAAGTGTCAATAGTGCAAGATGTCTGACTTGTGTAATTCATTAGTACTGTTTGTTTTATATTATCAGTTGATAGTTATGGCAACAACTTTAAGGACACCTCACACTTTTGTCTATTTTCAAATTACTGAAAAGTTTTAGTTTTTTTTAAATTCTGGACTTATAAATATATATTTCATCTGAGCATACACTGGTAGACCACACAAAAATATTCAACATCATTGTTAATGAAGGTAGACAGTGCAAGTGAATTCCATGTATGCCAACACCAGCAGACCAAACAAAACCAGTCAACAAATGCAAGTGAATTCAATGCATGCCAACAACAGCAGACCGAACAAAACCAGTCAACACCAATGTCAGTGGAGAGACTTAGTGCAAGAGAATTCCATGTATACTAACACTGGCAGACCAAACAAAACTAGTCAACACCATTGTCAATGAAGGGAGACATAGTAGTGTGAGTGAATTCCATGTATGCCAACACCAGCAGTGCAAACAAACCAGTCAACAAGTGCAAGTGAACTCCATGTATGCCATCACCAAAAAAACCCAGTCAACATCATTGTCAGTGAATAGTGCAAGTGAATTCCATGTATGCCAACACCAGCAAATTAACAAAACCAGTTGACATTGTTGTTAACAATGTGCAGAGGACATTCATTTGAGAATGTGTAAACTTTTTGATAAAAAATATTAATTAAACATTGAATGCAAATTGTTCACTATCCACATTTATGTTTGTTCTAAGTGGATTTTGTGTATCTGAGCCTTGGTATCCATGAAATTCAAAGAAAGGCAAACAAGAAAGGAACTTATAGAATAACTTCCCTCTTCCTAAGAAACCTCCATCTTTAAAATATAGATCAATTTCTAACCCTGGGTGTGGTTGTAGGAAGTAAAAAAAAGAATGTACTGGAAAAAGAATAATAATTAATAATGATTAATTTTAATCTGACTTCTATCAATACTTA
This sequence comes from Sinotaia quadrata, assembly GCA_028829895.1. Taxonomy (NCBI): domain Eukaryota; kingdom Metazoa; phylum Mollusca; class Gastropoda; order Architaenioglossa; family Viviparidae; genus Sinotaia; species Sinotaia quadrata. Next base: position 24,573,277 of record CM054183.1, on the reverse strand, counting down.
CATGTAACTCCAAGAATTGGTGAAAACTTGTATACAAACTCCAGTTACCACCTAGTAACAATGACAACATAGCCTTTGCTGTGTCAATGTCCAAGCTTCGCTGGTTTTGATCCTGTAAATCAAATTTAGTTTATGAGTAACAAAACAGTTTTGGTGGTCACTGTCTTGTATTAACACTAACACTAATAGTATTAAATTAAAGAGCATCAGTTTCGCTAGTTTTGATCTGATTTTTTAAATTGTTAAAGTACATGCATACATTGTAAAAATATAATTTTTTTACTTTATTTAGTTAGAATGATCATGCTGTCAGTTACAGAAATTAGAAACATTGCATTATAATAAATGTTTCATTTTACCTTTTTTCCTCTTCAACAAGTGTGCGGATTTATTGCATGAAACTACATTTTTGAGATGTTATATTTCTAAATCTATACAAAAAGACTGTCTAAAACTTCACCCTGTAAATGTCTATATTCTAAAGAGCAAATATACCAAATTTGGATGATGTACATGAAGTAGTTTTTATTTTACAAGATTCCAAAAGAGACATTTTATTTAGTTTTTGACCACTTGCCATTTGAAAATTTACACAAAATGCTAATTTGACAGGATTGTATTTCATTTTCTATGCATCTGTGATCCTTAAAAAAAAATCAGCAATATATTTGTTTTACAGAGAGTTGAAATAGTAAAGATGAGCTATGTATGTTTCATAGTTTTTGTTGTGTGGTCATTTCAAAAGGGTCTTCATGAAATCTGTGTTTTTCTGCAATTTACGCCAAACTTTGAACGGTTATAACTTTTTTAACTATTAAAGCTAGAGCTCCAAAATTTTGTATGCAAACTTACTTTGAGGTACATAACATAACCTGCAAATATCAGCTTATTTGGCCAGACTTCAAAATTTGAGTGGTCTTACCTACAGTAATGGCTATAGCATATAACAAATTTTTTAAAATCTAAAATAAGTGACTAACAAATGTAGTCTGCAATATTTAATCACAGTTTGGAACTAGAGCAATGAAAGCTGCCAACTTTAAACAAGACAAGCTTTTCAAAACCACAAATTATCAAAGAGTTTATTCCAATTCCAGACAAGAAAAAATCATTATATTGCAAGCTATAAAATAATGACTTTTTAAAAAGCCTGTTTCATTGGAGGGAGGGAATGTAAACTCTACTCACCCGAGCAAAATCAAAGGCAAACCTGAAGATATTCTTAAATGTCGATGAGTCAGTAAGCAAAGATCGTAGGTATTCAAACTTTGCTTGCAATTTTGCAACACTGTCACACCTGAAATACAAAAGAGAACTAATAGCTCCAGCCAAGTATTTCCTCTTCTTTTACCAAATTGTGCTCATAATGCAGCTTAATAATGTCAAAAAAATTAAAGAGCAGAAAAAACTGTCATGACAACTATATTTAAAATAATTTTAATATTTTCCATGGTTCAGCACAAGTAAAAGGAATTTTTCTTTGTTAATTAAGATTTTTTTAGACATAATTTTAATACTGTCTGATGTCAAAATGTTACATCTCCTGGAAGTGTAACTTTGCATAGTTAGTCAATAGTGATGTTAAAGTTCTCTGAGTAGAACTAATTTTAGTCAATAGTGATGCTGTTAAAGCTCTCAGAGTGAGACTAATGTTAGTCAATAAAGATGCTGTCAAAGTTCTCTGAGTGGGACTAATGTTAGTCAATAGTAATGTTGCTCATGTGTAATGATTTTAACATATTTTTGCCTTATTTTAAGCAGTTCTAATATTTAACTACATAAATGATTTGTGCATACTGCTATAGTTTACAGATTCAATGATAAACAGCAAATTATCAACTGTACAGGTATCTTGTGATAAAGATATCTTAACTGCACATGAAACAAATTATTAAACATTTTACACAGCTACAGAAAGGGATACATTTTTTAAAATGATTAAAAAAGATGGTAATGATGAAATATGTAGGAGAAATAAAATAACATAAAATAAATTGTATACTATAATACTGCTGAAAAATGTTAAGTAGGATTTATACTATTTATTTAAAGACACATGACAAATTATAACTCCTATCAGTGCTCCATTTAAAGGTTTGGTATTTAGGCCTTCTAAATTATCAAGTGACAAGAGTTTTGTTAGCATTAAAACTTTAAACCCTATAAAACAACATATTTCTGGCTTCCTAAACTTTGCCTAAATACTGAAAAAATCTAAAATTACTTACTTATATATGATTTTATCTACTTTAAAAAAAAATATATATATATTAAATATACTTGTCTTCATTTGGTCTTTAAATATATGCTGATGAATGCTTGCCCATGACTGAACTAAAAAATAGTGCAAATTAAACACTTACTGAAGCTCTGTCATTCCTTTCATCCACTCTTCTAGTCGGAAAAAACCCATACTCTTAGCTCCAAGTTTCCAAGCCAGTGACAACATTATAACCTAGGAAAATGAATCCATTAAACAAATATAACTACTGGATATGAAGAATAGTACAAATAAACAATGGACTAAACAATAAATCGTCTGACTCTCATTCTCTCACAAGGAATCAAATGTATGTTAAATTATTTGAATCTCTCAAAGGATACATAAACTTCTCAGTAAATAACATTAATCTCTAAATAGTAAGCCAAATTTACTCTTTCTATCTGTCAATAAAATACCAAATGTATATTAAATCATTTGAAACTCTCAAGAGTAAATCAAGTCTCCTGGTAAATCCATTTGAATCTCTCATTCTCTCAGCAGTAAATCAAATCTCTCAGTAAATCATTTAATTTAGGAAAGTATTCTTTTTAAATTAAAAAAAAATGAAGCAAAAAAAATAAAAGTTTCACATAATTTAAAATTAAACAATAAATAATAATAATTATTATGTTAAAGGCACTAACTCTGCTAATTGGACATATTAAATAGCAGATGAACTGAAAAGAGTATTTGCTTGTGATAATTATTGCCTACTTTTTCATTTTAATACTTTTTACATCTGTTTATCTAAAATGTTAGTTCACAGATGTAAAATTTCCTGCCCTCAATGCTGCTGTATCCAAATGACCAAATGATACAGTGGCATTCCTTGCCAGAAAAAAAGGTGTTATTAATTCGAGCTATCACTAATATTTGACAAATCCTAAGCAAAGCATTGAGTTTCACAGATCATGCAAGTACAAGATGATGCTAAAGCCACCAGAAGGATTTTAACAGATACATCTTGAAACTCTTTTACTACCACCAGTTCAAGATGATTAGAATTTAAATAACTCAAGATACCCATATCCTAGATGGGGAAAACTGAGACAGACTTGAATGTATTTCTTTCCATATTAGCCACAAGTCTTCATCGAGATGTCCTGCCTATTAGAAAATATCTGAATATATCAGCAAGCATAGATCTATAACCATTAACTGTAGTATCCAGGCTTTAAACAGCCAAATGAATAAATCTGCTAAAGCTGCTACTGAAACATTAAGTGGTTCAGGCCCTACACCACCACACCCACTGCAGACAACATTTCACTTTGATACACTATCAAAGTACTGGACATTCTTCTAGCTGTGATGCCTATCACTGACTTGATCTCCATGTGCCAGGGCTCTATTGTATTTAAGATATGTAAATGCTTGCCAGGGCAATACTTATTCAGAAAACATAAATGCTTGCCAGGGCAATACTTATTCAGAAAACATAAATGCTTGCCAGGGCAATACTTATTCAGAAAACATAAATGCTTGCCAGGGCTATAAAGTATTTAGGATACATAAATGCTTGCCAGGGCTATGAAGTATTTAGGCTACATAAATGCTTGCTAGGGCTATGAAGTATTTAGGCTACATAAATGCTTGCTAGGGCTATGAAGTATTTAGGATACATAAATGCTTGCCAGGGCTATATTGCCTGCACAACAGAGATTCAAATATTAACTGCAGTACAATTCTTCTTGTAATGCACTAGTCAAGAGCTGTTCAGGTTCTTCCGTTGGTTGTCTCCATTGTTAAACCACATTAAAAACATACTTGGCATCCACATCATCACAGTCCATGTTATCACCCCACTTAAAAATATTCTTATTTCTATACTGTTCCATAAATATTATCTGCGTACTGTGAACTTCTAATACCTCACCAATCAAAAATCCACTGTCGTAATACACAGCAACATACTCCCCTTGGCTTGTAAATCCAGCATCTTGTTTCAGTCTCTTTGGGCTGCTTGGAACATTATTTAGATCAGTTGTTTTAATCACCTCCATTGTATCAAGCCTACTATCTGCATTTACTAACAGCTCAACATGCGCACTATCAGACAATGGCACACTTTCTTGCAAATAAGTGCACAAACTATTGACTAGGGTGTTGACATCTTTACCTTTTATTTTTAAATACTTAATTTTAGTACCCATAATCAACCTATGGTATAATATTATCTGGAGCAGGAGCATATTTTTCTTAGCAGTGGTGGCATGACATGCCTGAAGTAAGTTTGTAATGGCACTTCTATCTATACAAGGTCCTCCAACCTCCTGGACTTACTTGATTACATCAAGCTTAGTCTTAGCCAAACGAGCAACCTTTTCTTCTCTTCTCCTTCTCTTGAAGATGGACTTGCATTTGCTTCCTGTTTTCAAGTTCATGACTATTATAGGTTGACTGTGTTCTTGGCCTTCTTTGCATCCTTTAAAATAACTGCCTGCTCTTCAGTAGATTTCTTCCTCAACTATTCAATAGGCCGATTCTTTTTCATCATGTTGGCTGTTGTATGATGAAATAATGAACAACTAAGTCTCTTAAACATGCTAAAATCCACCGACTCCAAAGCAGGCTTCTCCCATCAAGTTGGTAATTTGGCAATTACCCATTTTTTTCATTGTTCTTCAGTAGGTGGTTCACTATACCTGCCGCCAACAAGAAAATCTCATAGCTGTCATTCAATGACCATCAGGTACCCATTGCACAGCACAGCAACTGAAGCAAATTCTTGAACTGGATGCTGCATTTCAGATTATCAACAGCTATGCTGACTGAAGAGACATCTAATATCCTCACCATAAAGGTGCAATCCATGTTAACCAAGGCACTGGCTGAAATCTGGATCTAGGATACATGTTTCAAATGCTACTCCAGGCAATGTATATGTTGAGGTAGATCAAAGTAGTGTTGGTAACTATTTATAGACTTCCAGAAGAGGCCTGCCATGTAAACATGCATCATGGCCAAAACAACTACCTTTATCTCCTGGCTCTGCAACACAATGTGGATCTTCGAATTTCCTACTTGCTTGTAGTGGTTGACGAAAGCGATAATATGGTCATGATGTTAAAAAGAGCATTTTCTAAGTTGTCAAAAGAGGTACTTTGGAGCTGTGTCATAACACTGTGAATGCATGATGACAGGAGTGGAATGCCATCACCTGACTTAAGGGAAAGATACTTCTCTGCAAAGTCTGTGATGGCTTCATAATTCCTTTTTCCTTTTATTAAATTTACTAAAATAAAAAAAAAATCCCCCAAATTCAGTAGAGAACTGCACACCTTAATTAACTTACTACTATTAATAATTAAATAATGTAATATAAAAATCCTCATGTTAACTTATTCTTCATCTATGTATCACCAAAGAAATTAAAAGATCGTGAAACCAAAACAAAGGCAAAAGCCAAACAATTTTTTTTTAATTAAGAGGAAAACATTATGTTCAAATTCAAAATAAAACAAATGTTTTAAAATACAGTCGAACCCAGTTATGTCAACGGCCTAGGGGTTTGCCAAAAAGCGTCGAGATAACCAATGATCAAGATAACCTAAAACCAATATGGCAGCAATATATTACAGTACTGTAACATGTGCTTGATATTTCTTTATGTACATGATGTGCGTTCATAAATGAGAATGTACATGCACGAGTTTTGGTGATTTTTTTACACAAAAGCATTGCTGTGATTTATTTGATGAAGCGGTCGGCATGCTATAAAGATGTACATACATGTATGTTTACTAACAGCAAAAGGCTTATGTACACGCAGTTACTATGGTTTCTTTACAAAGTCTAAAATGCTTTGTTGCTTTTTGCCTTTAACAGTCTTTGTATTTGCAATGTTGGAGAATACATGTAGAGTATAATGAAAGGTTTCTATCAAGAATCAACGGTGGGCCAAATTCCCTCTTTGTCTTAGCATTTTCTCATCGGTTATGTTGATTCTTTTATGTCGCCGTATGTCGCCGAACACTAATATAGTACAATGTTTGTTTGTTTGTTTCTTTGTACATGTACAGGTATCTCGAGCACAAAAGAGGGCCAAAATCGCCACTTAACATCGGTTATCTCGATCCCTAGACTAATCATCGCCGGCTTTTGAAAATGTTAGTTATTGATGCCCTTCAACTGGCGCACACCTCTTTTATGTTAATTAGCCCACTTTTGAAGTAAAGTAACTGCGCATAAAATACTTTTCAGAGCTGTGTCAGAGCAAAATGATTCGCGAATTTAATTTTGACACTGGTTAGCTTTTTGTAAAAATGAATTACAGTATACACCTCACAGGTTTTTTGTGATTTTGTGAGCGATCTTTGTGTTTGCAATGTTGGAGAATATAATGAAAGGTTTGTACATTTTTATTGTATACATGTACTGTACTGATAAATCTCTGCTGTTAGTTGGTGCGTACCGGAAGGTACCAGTTCTCCTATCAGGGGAGAGTGATTGCTAAGATAAATAAAAAGGTCTGAATTATAGTCTCAAGTAACCAGTAAGATGCAGTTACATGAAACAATATAGAAACTCTCACAGGGCCTAAGACAGCTGGACAATCATAAATATTTCAGAGTGGTCAAACTCTCCCCATAAAGTGCATTGCCAGTCATATCCCCTCCCAAACACTGTTTCTCCTTATGGGATATTTTGGTCCCTCTGAAGCACAAAAGATGTGTATACCTGTTTGAATGAGGCTGTCTACATTTAACTATATTGTAGTGTTAAGGGGTAATACAAGAAGGAAACTCCAATGATACATGCTTGAGGTATATGTCCAGTAATGCAAATTCATATGGCTCACTGATACAGTTAAGTTTATCCCTTTCACAACTGAAATTTGACATCAAAGGTATTCTATCTCATCTGACATTACAGATGATATAATTTCTGAACGGAGCACAATCAGAACTTAAATGAAGGAAAGATGAGGGATTTTCAACAGCAGACAATCTGAATATCTGCATCAGATCTCAAGGCTCAGGATGAACCCCATACAGTAAGTCAATCCCAGAGGTCAGGTGAAAACAATGTCTCTCACAAGGAAAGATAATTAAAATTTGGAGATTGCCTTGACAAATCAAACAAATGCCCACTGGACCAATAAGCCAGGTATGCTGGTGTTGTCAACCCTTCTGAATGTCCTGTCCAAGTTTAGTAGCCAACACCTTTTATAAATGCTGTTATTCAGTGTTACATGTAAAATACAAATAAAAGTTCTCACCACATGACAGTAAAAATTGATTAAGTGATCCCAGTAACAAAATGGTCAAGGTAGATGCACTGTTCACGCAGTTAAAGTATAAAGTAGCAAAATACAGTGCAAAGGAAATAAAATGTTTCATTTCTGTTGTTAAACACCAGTTGTGTTAAGTGCATTGTACTTTATCTACATCTTTAGTTTAATCTTCAATACATGCTCAAATTCCCAAAGAAAAAAAATCAATGTGCATTCCCACCTCAACTTGTTTCTTTTATGTCTTTTCCACTGTCATTGTGTCCTAGATATCTGTGCATTAAGGGTGTTCTTAGAGATGTTTCAGCAAAGTAGCATTCCACACAAAAATAATACTAAAATCAAATGGACAACAAAATGTATATGGTAATATTTGTTTAGAAGTTCAATAGAGACTGTTAATGGTTAAGTTTAACTTCCAAAATATAATAATTAAAAAATTATAATCTAGTGGAGATGCAATATGAAAGAAAAACAGTAACTTTTAGAGTACTGACTAACAAAAATTGTTGTATAAACTTATAAAAAATTAATAAATCAGTTGATGATAAATAATAAATAAATAATAATAAATGGATATGATTACCATTATCATTGTTGTCTTAAGCTAAACTTTACTGTGAAAGAAAAATTAACTTTATTTTTTAAATGTCAAGAATTATGACAGCTAACTACTTATGCTAGCTTCCCTTTTTTCAGTAATGTTACAGTGTATAATCATTTGTAATGTATTAATAAATATATTTTTTTAAATACATAATCAACATAATCATATCATAAGAGATTTCATGGGACTGAGATATAATATATTAAAGATCATTAATGACTGTATATTATAAAAGCAAACAAACAAAAATTAAAAAATTTAAGCATATCATTAAAAGAAAAATGAAAGTAGACAAGAAAAATGTGCAGATATATATGTAGATAAGGAAACCTGTATGAGGTACGCACTTACATTTTCTGGCTCAACACCAATATCTTCACAAAATTTTTCCATTCCTTCTGGACCCATGAGATTTTCATCTGTATCTATAAGAGATTAGAATTTTTTTTTAAAAAGAAGCTTTAGTGTACACTGAGAAAATGTGGTATACAATAATGTATTTTAAAGTAAATGAATCACAAATTATAATGAATGGCCACACTTACTAGTATATTCTCGAAACCACATTGTACAAGTCTTGGAGCTAAAAGTATTGCTTGAATCTCTTTTTAATCTGGAAAAAAGATTTAAAAAATAGGAAAAAAATCAAATCCAGATAAAAAACACATTAAAATGTTAATAAAAATGATACATGGAAGAGCTCCCAGCTAAATTAGTGATATTAAAACCTAGTTTCTTTAAGAGATAAAGTACTATAAATACGGAAACACTTTTTGTTTTTGAAAGAAAATAACTTACAAAATGAACTTTAAATAGGGAGTCCCAATGTCGCTGTTTTGCGGGAATAAGTAGCGTTTAGTGCACAAATTCGGTGATTTTCTGTAACGAAGCGTGATACTTTAATACAATTATTTGTTGATGCAATTTGGATAAAATTAAAAATAATTTCTTTATCGAACAGGCTGTTGTGTATTTTATTTAAAGTTACGTAAACCATGCTTGAAAGAAAAATAATTACACATACTATTGAGCTTGTTTTCGCTAAAATTGGGGTCTTGCAGCCATATGTTGAAATGACTGAAAAATTTGTTTAGTTCAAATTTCTTTTTGTGCATGACCTCATTTGACTTTTTCTTATATCAGGTAAGAATAAAAAATAAAGGTGCAATGCTAAGCTTTCTCCTGATCCATTTTTATTAGCATAACTTTAAAACTCAAGCTTTGGTAATCGATTAAAAACTGGGCTATTTTGAAATCTTTGCCACGCATGCATTTGAATACATTTCCCCCAGCTGAAACCTGCTATGAAAAGAACGTACATTTCTCTATGAAACTAGTATTTAAAATGTCTTGTAGCTTTGGTTGCAGTATAGCACAGTTTCCATTAAGTAACCGAAAAAGTGTCTGCTTCAAATTCTAGAAATAGCCACAATGCATGTGTTAGAAAATTTAGAGCTGCAGCAAATTTGAAAGTGATCAATCATGATGCTTGTTACACATATATCAGTTAGTATTGCTCTTTAAATATAGCTCTTTATTTGTGTATGAATTTATTTAGTAATTGCAAGTTAATTTTAGCAGCTATATGATTGCAAGATCAATGTCTCAGTTCTATAGTTTTTAATTATTTCTTTGCAACAACCCTACTCTATTTCTTAGTATTTAGCATTTCTTTTTAGAAGACCTACCACATTTAGATTATTTAAAAGTTATATTTGAAGGCTTTACCAGACATGAGCAACATGTTGCAGTGTGTTGCAACAATTTTCTGTTTGTTGTTTTTTTTGGGGGGTTTTAGGGGGAGGTATTCAGGGTTTGTTATGCTCAATACAAATCATTTTATTGTTAATGGAAGTACAGTTCTGAATATTGATGTAATTGTAAAACCTTAATAACTTTCTATACATTCATATATATATTTTATCTAATCAACTTAATCATAATAATTAAAACATGTATATTTATTAACACACACACACAGCAATTAGTTGCTAAAAAGATATTTGAATTGAGTTATAAATTATATGACCCTCAACAAGCTAAAATTATAATCTTAAAACTATTGTAAAAGCATGTGTAATTGTATATAAAGCAAATATATATATATTTAGAAAAATAAAGCAAATAGCAATGATACAAGTTTTACCACATTTATAAATTTTAAGTGATTTTTAATAAATTATGTTATAATAACTATATGCATATATTTTTTTAAGTCAGCAAAATAATGATTGTATCAGCTAGATAGAGCACGAATTCCTCTTTCTTTTAATATTTGAACCCTATCTTAACCCATGGTTCCAGAGATATAACATTTTACAATTTGTGTATTAACGTTTTTGTCATCTTTCTTCTGAATATATTAAATTTGCTTGTTTGGTGATGTTTGAGACCTCATATATCACTGGCTTTTAGATCAATCTCTTTTGAAAAAATTGGGCTAAAACTCCTTGGTATTTTATTGTTTTAAATGCATAAAAAATATATTTTAAGCCACTAATTTGAATATTAAGATGTCTTGAATATGTACTTTATTATCTATTACATATGTGTTTATGTAAAGAAAGCTATGTGTGCACACAGTTTGTAACATAATACATTCTCTGAAAAGAACTCCTGCATTTTTATCATTTAAAATATATCCTTCTGTTATAATTTTAACTTTGCCATTTCATAATTGAAGATTTTTACTTTTTACAATGTATCAAAAATGAGCATTTATTCATCTCGGAAAGTGATGATGACTAACCTGTATATTCAAAGGATGATATTCCAAAAACTACTGGAGATTTTCTCTTAGACTTTTGCAATCAACCATATATCATCCTATACTATTATGTAAACATATTGTTTTGGTCTGAATCAAATTTGAAAAAATTGGTTGGGACTACCTACTTTAAAAACAATGCATTAAATATTATGGATATAATTTTTTAATTTAATGTATACTGAAGTGATTTTCAACATTTCAAAAAAGAAACTTAGAATCCTAATTAAATTATACTATAAAATAAAACCATTATTGGCAGATTACTGTATATATGATGATGATGAACACATACCTCTGTATACTAGTAATACAATGATAGATAGATTCAAAAGATAACCAAAACACAATCTAAAACGAAACAACATTTTTCAGTTTACACAAATGACTTCATATTAAATATGCCATTTGCTCATAATTTTACAATATTTAACAAATTTATAAAGTTTTCTATAAATCCAATTAATTTTTTTTTAAATCATATAATTAATTAATTAATAGAGTTGCTTCAACTTTTGCACAAAAATATGAGTGCCTATAAGAAATATCAGTGGGAATGTTGGAAGAAAAGAGCATTTACTGATTTTGATTTCAATATTTTTCTTGTCTTGCATCAGACTGGCAATCAAGTGAACTGAAATGTATAATGAGCAGTGTAATTTATACTAGCAGATTATAAAGACCTATTTATTATGCTACCACAGTTAATAGCTAAAACCTATTTCAGAGGAAATATATCACTATGTCCCATGCTGGGCATTTGGGTACTTCAATAACATATTTTATAAGTATGAACAGCAAGAGACTGGCATAAGTTTAATGAAATTAAAACATTTCTTACAAGACAATACTCTTTTCACCCGATATGTTTATTTAGTAGAGACAGTGCCTTGGAACTTGTCAAAATGTATCCAATGTTAAAATTTTAACAATGATAACAATTATTTACAGCCTACAATTGACTGAAGTCATGATAGATTATATATAAAAGTAAATCAATCATATATACTGTGTTATAAAACAGAATGTTACTAAAACAGTTGGATAGGCCAGCAAGTGTCTGAAAATGCCAAATGTTCGCTGTTCCGAATGCTATCACCATGGACAATTATCTCCAAAATAGTAACGTAAATAAAGTGTATACTAAGCATGCATTTATTATTCACTGAATGAACCTTTGTAATTCTTCCTATTATTATTTTCAAATCACAATTACAGTACATGCACAGCAATCATCTATTTTCATACTTACACTGACATTTTGGCCTTCTTGCTTTTTTCCGTTTCATCAACAGGGGACCTTCTTCTACGCCTTCCTGGCATGCTGTCTGTAAATTCTGTGGATTGAAGACTAGGGAGGGCTGATTTAACTACTGGACCATACAATCTTTCACCTAAATTCTGAAATACAGTTTATAGATAGCATATTAACTGTGTTGTATCTACATTAATTGATTATTAATAAATGTCTTTATCTCTTATAAGTACATTTTTATTTGGGGGAAAATGCATTTTATACACATGAACGATTAAGTAAATTGCTGTAAGTTTAACTTAAGATTCGGAATTAGTACAGAAATAATATATACTGTTACTGTGTTGTATTAGACTTGACAATCAATCAACTTTCACAGAAAAGTATGCAGTAAAATATATTTCTTTAAAGTCTGCTTTTTGTATATTCTGTAGCCATGAGGGGACACATACTAAAAACTACCAAATTTACCTAGCATATTTTTACATTAAGCATGGCAGATTTTTTAAATAATAAATAATAAAAAAAAAAAAAACAAGATGGGATATTTTATTTAGTTTACACTAACCAGAAATTATAACAATTCATTTTAAAATTAAGCAGGTTTCACTGAATTATTATTTGGCAAAATGTTAGAGCAAATATACATCTACATATGTAGCCACTACATTTTATAAAACAAAATTAACATTATCTTTGCTTCAAATGCAGAGAAGGCAAGAGACTAGAAACACAATGCTATGCTGGAGCCTTATCAAAAATATTCCCAGAAGACATCTTCACAAGGCATGTGATATGTTAGATTGAATTATATATCTGGATATATTGCATCTGTAACCACACATCTTGCATGAAGCAACTTTCCGTGCCATAACTGGTAGCTAAACCACAGGCATGATATGTAACTGAAGAGTACAAGTGACTCTATGAACATCATTTACATCTGACCTACAGTAAGGTCAAAACTCATACATCAAGAGAGAATATTCTTCTTGTGTTTTAACACAAACAACTAAGCTGTACTGTTCATATGCCAGCCATGCTGATCAGATGTAATGTAACTGAAAAAGCGTCTGCTTCAAATTCTAGAAATATCATCATGTAAAAAAATTACACCTATTTCTTTCAATTAACTGATATAATTATTTAGTGTCAGGAATAGAGCATTCAGTACATAACAGAATTTTTACACTGGATAACCTGAAAAGTAATTATTTTGACATGAGCAATTTAATTTTATAATATTGAATATTATAATATTAATATTTTAATTTTGAAATGAGGATTGCTGACAGTGAACAATGCAGATTATAATGACAGACAAAACAACAATGATTATGTGTACTCTGATTCTAATGTGTATGTTAATTCTAATGATAATGTTTCGGGCTGGTACAAATATATTGGGTTGGTTGACTAGCTTTTTTCAGGCTAGATGATTTCTATAAGTTGTTAGCCTGGATAGCTGTTTTTTATTTACAAAAAAAAAAAAAAAAAGCATTTACACTCCTGAAGATAAAGTTAAAGTTTCTGACTTACCAGTGTGTGAAACACTGAATTTAGGTTGTGAATGTAGCGTTCCCTGTGATCCAGAGTGAGTCACAAAGTGCAAAGCTCAGCCAAAGCCTGAATAGCATTAAGCCTCTGCAAAAAATAACTGAAATGATTATAATGATATAATTCATAGATTTTATGATTAGGATAATAAAAATAACAAATAATCACACATAACAAATAATACATACATAGTGTATATCAATAATTTAATAACCAAAACACCAAGTACCATAAAGGTACTTCTCTCCAAAGTCAAGCATTCTTACCTCATGCACGCTTGTTATGATTTTTCATACGGACAATCTAGAAGAAAGTGAAGGAAAACATGTTAAGGAATTAGCCAATATGGCTGAATGTCTTTTTTTAATGAAATTTTATTTTAATAACATTTTTAAAGTTTTGTTTACTAATATTGTAATAATATGAAGACACAAGCAATGATATTAATATGCACATATTTCCCCTATTCTAGTCAGATATATATTTTAATATATGTTGACTGTATCAAGATTAATTTTGGTAACATTCACCTCCATTAGTATCTGAGAAATTGTAAGTTTAACAGAAAAAATAAAAAGCATTTTGTGTAGACTTTTATTTGCATTTCAAATAACTTAAAATCTCAAAATAAATATACTTTACAATCAAAGTACAACTCATGCTGATTAAAAAAATATAGTGCCATAATCAGCAGGTTGGGGCTTGAATCCAATCACGTGCAAAAGCCAGAGCTTAGACACTGCAGCCAGCCATCCCTCATTAACTTAAGAAATACTAGTGTCAAGTATTAGAGTTATTGAATAAAAATCTAGAAAGGTTTAAAAAGTAGAAATTTGATCAATTACAGTGATTTGAAAAAGAAAAGGAAATTATCTTAAGAGTTAAGATAAAAAGTTAATTATTAACTTAATTATTACAAAGTTAATTATTAACTTTTAAAGAACATCGCTTTATATATCAGTTTCAATTAATGACAATATATTGATATAAAATGTTAATTAATACTAAATTAGTAAATATATAACAATTTTGATAAATTATTGAAGTTAGATTTTATTTTTAAGGAATAAATCTCAATATTTTCTTCTTCAAAAAAAACAAAACAATAGATGAATTTTAGTGATTTATTTTTAGTGACTTACAAGATTTATAATTGTGTACTAAAACATTTATTTTATTATTATTTTTTAAATTTTTTTTTAGGGGTGGAGTTTGGTTATTTTTTAAACTCTTTCTTGCTCTTATCTACTTAATAGCACTGATAATAAAAAGTAAGCAATTCTTCAATCCTTCTAAGAATAAAGGTGATAGTGAAAAGTAACATTTGCTCAAATGCTCATATATTAGAAATTATTACACATTACTACCATACAATAGGAAAACTATTTTTGCTCATTGGTTTACAAAACCAACATTTAAATATTTAAACTGATATTGTATAGCACTTATTAGAATAAATAACCAACATAGGAATCAACTTCTCAGCCAGAAACCCTTCACATATAAATCAACATATATAATATACACACACAAAAACACATATATTATCTATAATACATATAACTGAATACATATTTTATAATATAATGATGTTGCTATTCCTTAGTTTCAGGGATTGGAAATAAGGAATTCCAGAAATACATTCCACAAACCTATCATCAAAAAGGATGGTTAAAATTACCCAATAACATTATGATCAGCCAGTTTTAATAGGCCTATATGCAGATTTTTCCAAGAAAATTACTTTGATCTTTGTGCACGTCTCTCCATGTGTGTGTGTGTGTGTGTGTGTGTGTGTGTGTGTGTGTGTGTGTGTGTGTGTGTGTTATCAGATGATCAAAAAAATGAAAAAATCCTTAAATCCACAATTTCAAATCTGTAAATATTATCTGAACCGAAAAAACGAGCAAGAATGCACACTTTATAGTCTGCTATAATATCAAACATTAGCTGTTTATGGTGTCAAAAGGTCATACACGCGCAGTTGAATACTCATAAGGTGAAGGGCATATTAATACAATAACAAAGACAAGTAAGCCCAATATTTATTAATTGTAAATGATATGCCATTTACATTGAAAATGGATAAAGGATTTTTCTGAGCGCATCCGAACGCAATAAAAACGATCAATAATGAGAGACCATTATAAACAGTCGTGTTCCGCCAGATTGTCGCAAGTTCGTAGATGCATTTTTTACATGCAGAAATCAATCATATAAACAAGATATTGATGGAATCATTACACAATGTTAAATACAAAAACTATTTTTTAATATTTGCTATTGAGTAAATCGACTTATTATAAAGAGTACGTATTCACAAAGGAGGGTGTCAATATGTCAATGCGGGTCAAAATGAACGGTTGGACTGTTGTCAGCCTTCCTTCAAACGATAAAAATTGTTGATTCAAATATTTTTTAAAGTCATAAACCATTTAAATAACAGATAGAAAAATATATTTACATTTATTCATATTGACACACAAAATTGTACGGTATATGCAAACCTTTCTTGGTTTTGTTCTTTCGAGAATAATTTCACTTTCTTCCAGTACAGACGTAGTCGTCGTTCAAACAAGAGTCGCTCAGGCAGGAAACGTGCAGCAGACGGAAGAAAGAAATTCGCATGCGCGACAGGAAGTTACAACCTCTTAAAACAGAAAGTGTCATTGGTTTACGATTCCTAAGCCAATGAAATACATCGTTTGCACTTTGTTGTAGCGGCATTCCTTTTCTTTTGGAAATGCAATCTAAAGCTTATATGATGCTATTGAAGTAACTAGGTAAGTGATTTAATTTTATTAAGTATCGCAGATTTCACTAGATTGTTTTTAATTATTTCAATTTAAAGACGTTAAATTTAGGGCTTGTATTTTATATGGACTAAATATAGATGAAGATTTTAAGTCGAGTGTGTTGTTGTCACAGACGCTATCGCCATGCGTAATCCCAGAGACAATGTACTGTTTGGACTGAATCAAACTTTTTTTTTTTAAAAAAAAGTATTAATCACAATAATCTGCAAATGAAAATTTAACTTTCTTTGTGTTGACAATTAAAATGATTATTTGATTACAGTAATCTGATTACTTATTAAAAACATGTTTTTCTTTGGAGGAGATGAACACAAACTATAGCCTAACGATTATATTATTACTGTAGCGTTTGTGTAATAAGAAATATTGCTGATCGGGATAGAATTTAGATAAACTGAGACAGTGAGAGCACATCAGATTTTTAAAAAAGAAATTTAAAAAGTAAAACACATTTATATATATTATTAATGTGTGTGTGCGTGCGTTGATTCAAGAATAATGAAACGATATGATTCTTTGGATATAATTAATACTTATTCAGTTTTAAAATATGGAGATTCAGCAACAGTTGTTAATTTCATTTTTAAGTTCCAAATCAGTGAATCTTTCATGCCAAACATTTTAAAATTCAGATTATCAGTATCTCATATGTTGATAAGAAAAAGTGTTGCCATTTCAAAGCACTCTCAATCAATGTAGAGAGGTAAGGAAGGTTTACAGAGTTTATGTTTCAGTTCTATAAAACTCAGTCTCTTTGTGTATTATTTGTGTCAAATTATATTTAGGCATGTCATTTTGTAAAAATCTCTGTGTTGGGTTCCAAACTGAACTAGAGTATTCCGCATAGTCACAAAGTCCCAAGTCCCACATAATATAATATTACTGATCATTTCCTTAGCATTTTCTGTTGTTATAGGAGTTAGCATTAACTCATTTTATCCATAAATATTTAAATCTGCTTTTTAATTTACAATGTGCTATGCAGGAGTTAACTTTTAAAAAAAATAATTAAGATACCACCTTTCAATTCACATTACAATTGTTGATATTTCCTTCCTTTGTAACTTAACTATAATTATAAATAATATTACCTAGGAGTTTGAAGCTTAAAAACTGTATCAAGTTATTTATTCTAGAGGCTTGCTAATTATTTCAGCTTGTTGCCAGTAGTCAGATATGTTTTTCAGTGCTGAGAAAAAAATAGACTTAAACCATAATTAAATATTAAATCAACGTTTCATGTGAAATGAAGCCTCATTTATATCAATGAATTGCTCTTTTTCAGATTCACAGTTAAATCTTCAGTGGCATTCAGTGGAACTGCCCCACTGTCTAATCTGAAACACGTCAGGCTAAAGGGCCACCATGCCTGGTGATTCAAGAAAAGACTTCATCCTGGTGACAGTGGCAAACTACTTCTCTGTGCCCATCAATGACCAGGCCATCTCCCATTTGTTTAATTCACATCCATTGAATGCTTTCCTTGATGATGGAAATGTCTCCATTCTTGCAGGGAAAATTGACCAGAAGAATAAGATTGATTTCCAGAACCAAGTTAGATATTTTATTTTTTATTTCTTACACATTTTTTATTACATTAAACTGTTAAAGTTTCATGATTAATGAATAAATTTCTAACTAACATATGTAGCAGAAATTTTTGAGTATGCTACATAATGTTGCATGAAATATAATTTTCGAGTATGCTACATAAACTTGCATGAAATATGTTGCAAAAGGCAACATGATATTGAAATTGCATAAGAGATTCACTATTTAAGTAAATGCACATGTAAATTTACATTTTACTGGCCTGCTCTGTTTTACACAGGTCTGCACTGTTTCACACAGGCCTACACTAGTTCTCTTTGGATGATAGTCACATCTGTCTGGAGATGAGTAGACAGCCAGCTGAGAATTGTCCATTGCATCCAGTTAAATGTCTTTTGTGGTAGAACTTGCTCCTGAAATAATAATTATCTTTTACTTCTTTTCCTAAAGATAATCAGCTGTAGGAATTAGACCTCTCAATGGCTCATAGTACAAGTCTAATTAAGGTGATGACAACCAGTAATACAGTTTAATAACCGAACATTATATTAGTTATACAGTTAGTTACATAACTAACACCTTAAATCCTTCCCTTTTACTCTGAGCAGTTGTCTTTTAAAAATTTGAATGACTATAACTATAAAAAATTAAAAGAAAAACTAAAATTGCCATACAAAAATTGTACAATTCCACAGAGATATCTATTGAAGCTTTCCATTTTGACTACTTCATATGCAACAAAGAAATTACCATATTTAAATAAACAAATTTAATTAATTTGGTTTATATGTTTTTGTTAGACGATACTGTGGTGGAGTAAATTTGCCTGTCCCTATTTCTAAACTTAATTGTTATATAATTTGTTAAATGTCAGTGTGACATGACCTTCAGGTACTGTGCATGATGATATTTTGGTAAAATAACAACCCAGGTAAAGATTATGCTAGAACTTGTGATGGAATCCAAACCAATTCCAAGCAGATGTCTCATACTTGATCACAACAATTTCATCCAAAGGGGATAGACCAAAACTTACCTGTTGAAGAAAGTTCTATATTCTAATCACTTTGATTTTGACCTAACTCAAGTCCAGTCATAAAGATGATCGTTAGCTTATGGTAAGTTAACTGACTGATAAAGAAAGAATGGTCTTAGAAATATTTAATACGTTTGGCATTGATCTATGATTTTAATTGAAAAATTGAACCATTATTTCTATGTTCACTAATTTGATTGCATTGTACATTATACTTGTGAATTTAGATTGATGCTATATTTCTTATGCTGCCTGTGTATCAAGCTAATGAATATTGTTGCAGGATTTATAAGTTGAGAATGTGTATAAGAGAGAAAGGAGTTTAGAGATGAAATTTGTGGGCGCTGCCCTTAATTTGACTTTTGCAGAAAGGAGCATGTCTTTTTTGATGGTTTTGTAACCTTGTATCTGCTTCAGACTACGGTAACTACTGTAACCCTACCAGATTATATCGGTGTGTGTATCCAGCATTGTCATTGAACTTATCAGTAAATGTGTTACTGTAAGTTGACTCATGTGAATTTCCTTCTATAGCCAATGCAGTGGAACTTGAGACTTCAGTTTGTTCTCGAGAATTCACAAAGACTTTTGAACATTTCTTGTGGTGTGCATGGGTAGTGCACATGAAGATTCTGAACATTCCTCATGATTGCTTTGATATTGCATGTGAAGTTCTGGATGATTCTCCAAGGTGTGCTTATGAGCACATCGAAGATTATAGAACAGTTGTGTAATGTGCCTAGAAGGAGTACATTGGACTGTCATATAATAAGAAAGAAAGTGATTTGTTGCAAATCGTATGTCTGTGATCATTTGCCGGTGACAGCTGCCATTATTGAAAAGGTTATGTACATTGACTGTAATTATCTCTAAAACTACACTCTCATTTCTATGATGAAACTATATCTATGAACTTGTTAATTTGATTGCTGATGTCTATGCTAGGATAAACTGAATATGTGCCTAATGTTTAATCAAACTTTGTTATGAAGTGATGTAATGTCTTTGACTATATTCATATGTTGTTTATTTGATTGTTGAGTTAATAAATTTATTGTTAAATTTATTAACCTTCAAGTTCTTGCACATATATTAAAACCTTGTGTTGAAGTAATAGTGGGTGGATGGTGGTTTGTTAAATATAATTGAAAGACAGATTTTTATTACTCCTTTAGTAAGAAGTTTCCATCTATGGTAGTATTGTGTGACAGAAAAACATCTGTCTTATCATTGTGGAAAGGAGAAGACTTTACTACACCCATATAATTCTCCAAGTGAGAGATGAGTAGTAGTAGTAGTATCATCTGAGAGAATTATTAATAAACATAAATTAAGATTTCTCCATCACTTGTAATTAGTTATGGGTGATTATTAGTAATAATAATCATAACCAGTAACAAAGGGGTGCATATCACAGATACTTAAACTATTTCTACCCTCCCATATCCTTAGTTTTACATAATCCTCACTCTCCACTTCTAGCTGCCAGTACCTTCATCTTCTCTCTTTATAAATTACATCCTCACTTCACTTACTATAGCTGACAGTATCCTCACCCTCCCTTCCTATTGCTGACACTCATCAACCATACTTCCATGAATATGCCACTAAAAGCTGTGACCTTTCCTCAAGGCATTCTGTCTCAGCTACTATAATAGTCTTGCACCATTAGTATCAGTAGTTTTGCTACTGTATTCAGCTGAACAGAAACAGTTTATGCATCCTCAAAGCTTTCAGACAGTATAAAGTTTTCATATCTTCATGTGGTCAAAGTACAGAAAGAGTTTATGCAAAGCAAAACTTCCAGCCACAATAGGAAAATAAGTTTACATTCTATAAAGCTTCCATTTAATATACAAAAATAGTTTACACAACCATAAAGCTCCAGTCTCAGTACCAGAAAAGTTTACACAGATGCAAAACTTCCAATCACAGTGCAGAAAGAGTTTATGCATTCTTATAGCTTTCTTGTACTTGCATGACTAGTTGTGTTTGACCCTGGAAGCAGTTCTTCAAAACAACTTTTACTCCAGAATATTTGTAATGAGTTTTAAATGTATGCCATTTTTTAATATTTAGATTGAGCCAGGTGACAGTAAGGAAAGAGTCATTGTGTTTTTCAAAATTCGCCCAGAGGTCATTACACCGGAAAACACACAATCCAACATCATTTTGTCATCTATGATTGACTCTCCACTTAGTACACTTTACCATGCTGTACAAAAGGCATGTATTTATCATTAATCTTCATATTTATTCATCATTACACTTCTCCTGTATTCACCATTATACATATCATGTATTCACCATTAATCATATATATATTTATTTATTCACCATTACACTTCTCATGTATTCACTGTTACTCATAATTATTCACTATTACACATCTCATGTATTCACCATTAATCATCAATATATACATTCATCTTTATCTCATTCATCACATATATTACCATTTATCAGCTCGTATTCACCACTAATCATTGCATGTTTTCACCATTAATCATACTTTTCACTAATAGTTGCACACAAAAATATTATAAGGTATATTAAAGTAATTATGAAAATATTTTTAGATAAACTTATTTGTACCAATAGATTACTTATATAAATGTGCCATAAGTCAGAGTCTTATTGTAATATGTTTTCTTAATAAATAAAACTATTTACATAGCAACTTTATTTTGCTATTCTTTCAGGTGTCAACAAACAATAATGCTATTTTTTATGATAGAACACTTTTTATATGCTGCAAAATGAATATACTTTAAATAACACAATTTTGCGACAGATAAACAGTTGATCAAAACAAAATATTGGGGCATTTAAAAATTTTTTTTTTTTTAATTCTGTGATTTCTTTTGGGAGGTACATCTTTGCCAAGATAAGCATGTTGTTTTCCCTAATATTTATTTGTCATTGGGTCATTAGTTTTTTGCAATTCCTTTTTAGGTGTATGCCCCTCTTTTGCTAGAGGATGGCAAGTGGAGTAGAGACATTGATCCTAAACTCCAGAGCTTGTTAAGTGAGTTAGAGGCTGGGTTGAGTAGTGCCAGTCGCAAACAGGACCCGTCCTTCCGCAGTAAAAGTGGAGGAGATGATAATATTGGAGGTGAGTAATCACTTTGATGGTGTAATCAGTTCCTGGTTTGATTTGCTTTGGAATACTGAGTATGTTCTTTCAGTAGTAGTAGTAATATGCAAAACCTTGCTTGTAAGTATTTGTGAGGATAAAAAGTCTCAAGACTATATTATGGCATAAGTTTAGAGCTTTCCAATTATATTTTGTTTTTGTGTTTGCATTGTAATTTGTTTGTATATTATAGTAGTTTCTTTGAAACTCACATGTTAAATAAGAAAATGCTGTTTTGAATAAATAAGTAATCCATCACTTACAGGCATCCCTTGGTATGCCAGTTGAATTTTCCCCACAAAAATAAAGAGAGCTAATACACAAAAATAAAGTATAAATAATTAAATATGAAACAGCTGTACAGTGGTACTTCGCATAATGAATGCCCCGCAGAACGAACAGTCCGTATAACGAACGCTGCTGCGAACACCCTTGTGGCTCGCATAACGAACTTGTTTCACATAACGAACCATATGTATGCCGCGAAAACATCGCATTTCCCGTGTCTTGCATGGCTCAGATGAAGGCAGGGCATGTGTGTCCCCAGTTGACTGTCCTTTTTTCCTTGCTTTTTTTTTGCCATCTGTGTTTACTGGATGGTGGTTACAGAATTCAAGGGTCTTATTCTCGTCGTTACAGGACAACTTTTCGTGAGTGAACATTCTTGTTTCAGCTGAAGAACAGGCCGGTCCTTCCACTCAACAACAGGCCAGTTCTTCCACTCACAACAGGCCAGCTCTTCCACTCAAGGATAGACTATCCCACCCTGTCTGCGTCCACTGGTGGACAACTCTGACAACTAAAAACTGGACTGGAAAAGAGACCTATATGTGTGTGAACTGTACATAAGTGTGTGTGTCCCCTCATCCCAACTCCATTTCACCTCATCAACACCTAACATCATGCCCTGCTTTGCTGAGTGTCTTTAATAGTGTTTTTCCCCCTGAACACTACCCTGTCTTCATTTTCCCCTAATTTCTTTGATTTTTCGCGGCGATGTGGAACGGATTGCACGATTACCTGTAGAAGTCTATGGGATATTGTGTTTCGCATAACGAACGTACTGCTGGAATGAATTGTGTTCGTTATGCAAGGTACCACCGTATCAGCAATTGCACCATAATATGCATTCAATTACTATACTTACCCACACTGCCTCTTTCTTTGACTACTTGGCAGTATAAAATATAGTTAAATGTGCAATTAGATTGTAGTTTTATCCAGTCAAACTCTTTCTATATTTGACTATTTCGCAGTACAAATTATAGTTAAATATGCAATTAGACTATAGTTTTATCTACTCAGCCTCTTTCTGTACTTCACAGCATAAAAAATAACAATAATCACAGCAACATGCTAAGTGTTAATAAAGAAACCTGCATCATGAAAAATTAGAACAATATTTTATTTACCATATAAAAACAGTTATAAGATTTGTCATTGGTTAAACAGTTTTCATATCAGTACAGTTGATAACAGATGAACAATTGCATGTAGAAGCTTACTGTATGAAAAATGTATCTGAATAGGTGGTGGCTTTATTCAGTTTTTTACACAACAGTATTCAACAGCTACACTAATAAGCACGTATCAAGTCCACTGTTTTTGAATGCCACATGATAAACCTAGCTTCACTAATTGCACATCAAGTTAATTGTATTTGAATGTCATACATGATAAATCTAGTCATCAGCAACTTCACAAATTGTGTATCTGGTCATTGAACTTGTAGCTTAGACCAACTGAAAAACATTTTGGGAAACCACTTTTTTGAGAAAAGCCAAAAAGGTATCAGAGCCTGCAATTGCCAGAAAATGCCCATATTCATGTTATTGAAATTGAGCTCCTATTGAAAAATGATCAAACAAATTCATAATGCAGTACCTTGTTTGAGGGATACCTTACAGATTTTCAAACTGGAGATTATTTTTTTCCATCAAAATGGATACTGTTTGGTATAATTTCAGACTACAATAATATAAGCATTTAGTTAAATGCTACTTTAGTATCATTCATATTATTTTAGCTTTAAAGAGACAAATAAGAAATTATATTAGAATAGTGTGCCTTTTCTTATTATTTTGTTCAGGCATTCTCACACCTATGGATGAATTCCAGTATTGGTCAGAATTGTCCCAAACAGCTAAACGACCTGACCTGAGGGAAACAGCTGAGAACTACGAGAAGCTTTTTAAACCAATCTCTAAGGTGTGTTCCTATATGTTGCTAAAACTTTAAGTATATGTTTTATTGGATCTCTAAAGTATGTTCGTATTTCTTGTGAAGAAGCATATATGTTTTATTGAATCTATAAAGTGTGTTTCTCCGTAGAAGTTTGATTTAATCTGCAGGGTATATGTATTTGTTTCATCTTGCATATATATTAATTACCTCTAAGATATGTCTGTCTGAGCATACTACATTCTGCCTGACACTTGCACCACCCTGATTTGGTCAATAGCTCTTTCACTCCTTGTAGAATACTTTCTGCTCATCAATGCAATCATGCTGTCTATCAGGTTTCCTCTCTTGTTCCCACTTAACAACTCTTTTATTCAGGTCAAATTTTCCATCATATTATTGTACTCTTACATAAAACTAAAGCCTTCTGCTCTGGTGCTCATTATGTATCAGTCATGTTCAGTAATCTACCCACTCCAAATTAACGATAATATTAACCAAACACAAATTAACCACAATAATCAGCTTACAAGAAATAATATATGATTATCCAAATAACTTGATTTTTGCCAATACAAACACATACATAAAAAGATTAACTTGATTATTTCTGTCACAGATACAATGAATAGTTATCTCTCATTCATTTTCATAAATAGTGCCAACATTTTAAAAATATTGTAGGAATATGGCGGACTGGATTCACTTTCACTAACAGATGCCCTGGAGTTGGTGGAAATTACTCAGGATACTCTGGACGATGTTTGGAAACAAAGTGAACCACATTATCCTGAAACTAGAATGAAACATCTACTTGATGTCATTGGTAAGGTTTTGCAAATAGTAGTAACAAGTCAAGTTATTGTAAGTTTTTGCAAGTAGTAGTAGTCAAGTTATTGTAAGCTTTTGCAAATAGCAGTAATAAGTAGTCAAGTTATTGTAAGTTTTTGCAAATAGCACTCACAAGTAGTCAAGTTATTGTAAGCTTTTGCAAATAGCAGTAACAAGCAGTCAAGTTATTGTAAGCTTTTGCAAATAGCAGTAACAAGTAGTCAAGTTATTGTAAGTTTAATTGACTTTTTTTTTAATTGCTAAACTATGAAACTTTATTCACTTTTGAATAATAGCTCTCACCCATGTTTGAGCCTGTAGTAATATGTATGTGAAAATTAAGAGTTATTGAACTGGTAAGTAAGCAATTGTACAAAAAAACCACAAATGTTTCCTTCATAAAGCCAGGTGGGCATACTAGAGGAATATCATGCAGTTCTAAGTACAAACGAGTCAAAGCTCTTAAGAGGTGGGTTAATGATAAAAGAACATGCCCAATAGCATTCCTTTGATGAGAGTGATGTCCCTTTAGTAACCTTTCTTTGATCAGGATGATATTAACACTTTTCCAGACAGGACTGTGCAGAGTTGCAGATTACTTGAAAATGCTGGCTTTATAGAGAAGTGATAGATCACACATTTCTAAGCTTTTTTTCCCAGATTTTAACCTATTCATCGTCCACACTATTCTGCCACTAAGCAATAATTGAATGGGTCAGTGTACTAAAAAATTAAAACTGACTGTAATTAATAATGGATTTTTAAAATTTAAATTACTACTTATTATAGACATATTAATTAATTTTAAAAGTATAATTTTGAATTTATTTCAAGTTCAAAAATAACAAAATAATAAAACATTTTCTTATCTTTTAAATGAAATTGAAAATTATATGATCTTTCTTTTTTTTTTATTATTATTATTTTAATTTTATTTTTATTATTATTTTTTATTACCATTCTACAAATATTTTGAAAATTAGTTAATTGAAAACTATTATAGACTTAGTACTACATTTATTTTTAATTTATTTAAAATTAAAAAATTAATAATAATTAGAAAAAATTCTTACCTTTTTGTAGAACTTGCGAACTTACCCAAATCAGTGAAAATAAATCCAATAAAATCACTCTTTTTGAAGAAAAGTTCCAAAAGAATTCTTTCTCATTTTTTCAGATGTGAAAATAATATAAAATTTTTTTTAGAGTAAAAGCTCCATGCTTTTTGCACACAATGAAAACCACACGAAGCCACGGGTACTTTGACAAATGACAACCAGTTTTGGTGGTATTATCACAAGGTCACATAAAAAATTCCAGTAGGGGCTAGTTGAATTTAATCTTCAGTTCATTAGAATCAGCCACACAATTCACTTTATTAGGTAGAATCAAGCAGTCAACACACAATCGGCTTCCAAACTTGCCAGGCTATCAAAAATAACTTTGTTCAAAATGGCTGCCAAGCATGTACAAAGCAGGGTTGTTGTGGGCAAACCCCTTTGTGAATGACACTGATCATTCCAAATATAGTATCCAATGAAAAAATTAGAATACTTTGGCTGCTGAGGCAGTACACATGTTTATTCAGACTGATTAGTTAAATTTAGAATGGCAAGCACGCTTACACTATGCCTGCGTGTGTGCGTGACCATTTCATCCCGACACTGATGAACGGGTTAAGTCTTGCAGTGAGTGAGGACCAGCGATGGATTTGAACACTTAGAACAAGTTGCTTTTGCCCCACTTCCTCACTTCAGGACATATCCATCAATGTCATGTGCGACACTATTTTACCAGGAGATCCTGCTGTAAGCCTGGATCTCAGAGATGCTTATTTTCATGTTATGATAGACAATAAGATCTGGCAGACAGGGGAATGGCCAACACCATGGACTCATAATAACTCTCCTGAAAAAAAGGCAATTTGTAGCAATGTCAGAACTATCAAACAATCAGTCTTATGTCACCCAAGCAAAGTCATGCTAATGATCATATTAAACAGACTGAAGTCACAGGCAGAGGAAATCATAGCTGAAGAACAGGCAGGCTTCAGACCAGGGCAAAGCACAACTGAACAGATCTTTAACCTGAGATTACTATGTGAGAAGTACTTCCAGCAGTAATAAAACCTCTACCACAGTGGTGCACAAACTCTGGCCTGCGGGCCAGATCCGGCCTGCGAAGAGTGCCCCGCGATTTCCAACCCAAAAGTCAAATATTTGGTGCACTACTCGATCAAATGGCTATAAAATATTTGCCTGGAAATATTGCCATCAATTTTGCAATGGTGCACAAATTACAAATTACTTGGTTTACCGGAAGTACCTGCGATATTTTCCATTGTTTATTTTGATTATATTTTTATAACAAAATGGCAGCTAATCGTAAAAGAAAAGTTGACAACAAAAACCAGCAGTTTAATGATGACTGGACTGTACAATACTGTTTTGTTCAACAACTGACAAATGTTATTTGTCTGCTGTGTCATTCAACAGTATCAGTGGCAAAGGTTTCTAATATAAAGCGCCATTATGAGATGAAGCATCAAGATTTCCAAAACATTGTTGATGATGAACAAACAGCTCGAATTGAATCTCTGACGTGTTCACTGAATTGCCAACAGAACATTTTCTCAAAGCAGCCAGCAGATTTTAGTGCAGCCTGTGAGATCAGTTATGAGACATTTCGAAGCTTGCAGATGACATACAGCACCATCCATCACACTGACTTTGTGAAAGTTGACGTATCATAACATTTTTAGAATGAGTCTTAGTATGCAACTTCTTTGTCATAATTATAGTCTTAATTGTTATTTGTGTGTTCTTAGATGTGATGTCTATCTTGTATGGGATGATTTTGATCTTCACTTTTTTGTGGCCCCCAATGGTTTCGACAAGTCAGATTGTGGCCCCTGGCTCAAAACGTTTGTGCACCACTGCTCTATCATGTCTTTGTAGATTTTAAGAAGGCATTTGACAGGGTGTGGCATGCAGTCTTTGAAGCTGTACAGCATCAATGCCAACCTGATCAAAGTCGTAGAAAGCCTTTGGATATTTGAAAACAATAATTTAAGAGAAAGATACAAACATGTTGACATAATTAATTTTTTAAATTATAACTAATTATTTGATTATAATTACTGACTATACAGTGAGCCAAATAAGTTGATATGATATTTTTATAAATAATATAATTTTTTTATTGTACATGTATTTACATTACATTTATCTGGATATCTCTCAGCTGGATCACTTGGGAGATATGTACAACGCAAGCTATCCTCAGAAAACCTATGGGATGGACAGTTCAGCAGTATCAGGGAATCACTGCGCTCAGGGATCTCTGTTTGTGAACGATGGATTGCTGTGTGTGAATCTCTTACAACACAGTTCTGGAAACGTTTTACATCACATCCATGGAAGGGAGACAGATTCACACCAATTACTTTGAAAAAATTGTCAGAAAGGTTGGAGGAGGTATGGACTTGAAAAATGAGAGCAATTGAAAGAATAATATAGATTGTATATAAATAGTTTGTGTTTAATTTTTAAATAAAATATTGTCAGTAATTAATATGCATAAAAAGCTAAATATTTGTAAAAGAAATTTATGACTTTCATTTTTTAAATTTTGTTCATATGATGGATATAAATGTTTTTGTAATAATATTTTTATTTACAACATTATTCCT
Source organism: Sinotaia quadrata (assembly GCA_028829895.1). Taxonomy (NCBI): domain Eukaryota; kingdom Metazoa; phylum Mollusca; class Gastropoda; order Architaenioglossa; family Viviparidae; genus Sinotaia; species Sinotaia quadrata. The sequence continues at coordinate 24,544,353 of CM054183.1, read as the reverse complement.
GCATAAACTAGTTATCTTAAGCATTGTTTTTATGTATGTTTCGTGTGATAGTATGTGTGCATAGATATGTTTATATCTTTATTTCATAGATTCTGACCCTGCGCACTGTTCATGAGCAACTTTTACGCCTGCTGTCATCACCAGATGAACAGAAAGAGCTGGGAGTACAGAGTGCATTCACCCCCTTTATGGGCTTGAACCCTTTACAGTACAACCCTTTCACTCAGCCTCTGTGGGCAGCTGCAGTTGCACAGTATGAAAGGACAATGGAACCAGCACAGCAAAAGATCGCTGGAAAATTGAGAACCCAGTTTCATTTATTGGAAAACAACCCACATCAGGTGAACAAGAACATCAACTTTGTCAACTTTCCTAAATTTTTGCAGGAGTCGTCCAGCCTTTTTATTAACTTTTCTTCTCCTAGCACAGGTCCAAAATATGTGATTTTCTTCCTCCACATAAAATATATGATTCCACTCTTAACTGACCACATATTTATGTGTATATACACTTTTTTGTAATGCAAACTTTAGAACTTTAATTAAAAGCAAAAGAAAATTACTTCCCTTTTACTGTTTCTACTAGAAAAGAATTTCTACTTCATTGAAACATGGAATTGTATTATTCTCCTCCTTCTTTTAGAAATAATTAATGGTACAATTATTCCTTTGAAAAAATATTCACATTGGATTTATCAAAGAAAAGTCCCTTTAAACAAAAAAGCAGCAAATTTAGCAAAGATCAGAGAAAGGAAATCACTTTCAAATCATGGCTACATATTAGTATACTAATCAATAAAAAAATTTAATATTTTGTACAAGAGGGGCTTATTACACGAGAAAGAATGCATTAGTCACCAAATTAAATTCATGACATCTTATTCTCACGACAAACAAACCCAAATGGGATCATATGTCTTCTAAAATGTAGTGATATCTTCTTCATTCTTATGAGTTCCCATTTATTAAATAATATTACAGGTAAAATTGTAACAGTTAAGAGGAACAATCATTGCATGGTTAAATTTATTATTCATATCATTATTTATTTTATATTTTTTATAGCTACACAATAAGTTAAAGTGAAAGGATATAATTTTATAAAGAATGCTGCCAATATGTACCTAAGAAAACTGCAAACACACCAACAAAAAACAAACTTATTTTACATGTCAGTATAATTCATTACTTTTTTCAAGTATTCTTTTCAAATGAATTATTCTTTTTCTTTTTTCTTTTTACACTATGAAATTCAGTGCTGTTTTAATATATTGCAATCCTCTTTTTATTTTAACTTTTTTATGAATAAATAAATAAATTGAGGATAAAATAATTGTATTGCTGCCAAATATATCTCCTGCATTGACATTTGGAAAAATGACAGAGATGAAAAAATTAACAGATGTGAACAGTTAACATTTTGATTATGTTGGGTTGTTAAATGGTGTGAGCTGAGTGTGATGGGTGATGGATGTTTAAAATTTGTTCAGTTTGTACTAAATAAACACTTGATTTTTTTTTAATACTTAGTTTCTATTTTCACTAATAATAATAATAATAAAGTGCTCTTATTTTTGTTAAGCTTTTGAGAGAGTTTCAGCGATACAAGGAGCTGATAAAACGTCCGGCAATCAGTAAACTGATGGTTTCAGAAAGGTAAATTAGCTTTAGTTTCTTTCATTAAATTTTGTTTGTTGTAATATTTTTCACTCTCATGAACAAATGCAGAGAGCAAGGGTTTAACTAATTACTGGTGGATTTTCAACTTTGGGAAGATACAATGCATAGAATATTATTACTGTACTATGGCTAAGTATTAAGCTTTCCAGTTATTATGGGCCAAGCACTTAGCTTGACAAATTACCAAGTGCCTTGATAGGCACAGCTTTAAGTTTACCAATTTAAGAGGATACTTTATAGACCCATCATTAAGCTTATCTATTTACGGGATGCCTTGATAGGCCCAGCGTTAAGCTTACCTTTTTAAGGGGATGCCTTCATAGACCCAGCATTAAGCTTACCTTTTTAAAGGGGATGCCTTCATAGACCCAGCATTAAGCTTATTTATTTAAGGGCTTACCAATTTAAGGGGGATGCCTTGATAAGCCCAGTATTAAGCTTATCAATGTATAGGTATGCCTTGATAGGACAACTTTAAGCTTACCAGTTAAAGGGGATGCCTTGATAGGCTCCCAAATTATGTTTACCTATTTGTGATGTGCCTGATTCCCCATTCTGCTTGCCATTTTATGATGCACATTGATGGGCCAAGCAATTAATTATCAGTATATGATTTGCCATTAGGTCAGGCATTAATATTGCTAGTGTATATTGTACCTTGATGAAGCCACTTTTTACTTTGATGTTTGATATACCTTGATGGGCCAAGCATGATATTATCAATCCCTGAGGTGTGTTTTTTATGCCTGAAGTGTTACACATTTTTTAATGATAAACATGTTAATTTTGTGATATTTGAGGGCCTTTTGCAAAATTTTTTAAAATTAATATATGTGTTTTGACCACAGTATTCACATATTTGCTTTATTCACCATTAAGAGACAAGTAAAACTTTATGTGCAGTGCATGGCACAACAGTCCATGACTTAAGATAGATGGCATATTATGCTTTAATAATGAGCTCTTGCAGTGCATTATGTAGTAAAATACTTCATAGTTGCATTCATAGTGTGTGTGTGTGTGTGTGTGTGTGTGTGCGCGTGCGTGCATGTTGTGTGCATGTATACATATATTGTATAATTTTTAAAATTTTTACTCAGATCAACTAATGGTAGAATATTTCCAAGTAGTGAAAGAAAATGAGAATTGAAATGTTTACATATATATGGTTTACTTCACCAGAGAAACACTGCTGGGACAGTTGACAGTGCATGTGCGGCAGATCAAAGAAGACTTTTCTATCCGCACAGGACATCGTGGGGGCAAAAGTATTCCCAAAGGCAAAAATCTGCCAGATGTTGTCAACCACATTGTCTATGTGCGACAGCTGGAGGCAAAGGTAGTCTTATTGTGAATTGTGCTTGTTGTTTTTGTAACTATCCATGTCCACTAGCTGATGATTCTTATGTAATGAGAATAAAGTTTGTTTCTGATAAATATAATTTAATTCACCAAAATCTGTCTCTGCTAGCTTCATTAGCATGTGTACTCTATCATCATGATCAAGCTCTATCACTGTAGAATGGATGTACATACTACCATGTTATTAGGCACAGTTTTTTCTCTTTCCAGTAGTCTGTGTTTGTGATATTTATCAACAGAAATTTTTTGATCTAAAGGGTTTATGATTCAGATGATGTAATTGGGTGGGTGGGTTTGAGTTGGCTATTAAAATGCACTTAAACTTTTACTGTTTTACTGTCATGGTATATATATCGTAAATAATGGCTGCCAAAGTGTTCTCTGGAAAGAACATAGCATCAAAACATTCATCAGTTCATATTTATAAATTTGTTAATTTATTAAATGAAAGATATATAATATGCAGCTCAGTTTAATCTCCAGTAAATTCACATAGCACAAATTAGGTGTCAGAAGGTTTAAATAACTCTCTGTTCCTGTGTGTGTGTGTGTGCGCGCGCACGTGCAATATGTGCCTGCGTGTATGCATATATTTTTTTATATTTTTTTATTTAGATTGAGGAGACCCTTCTTATTGCTGAAGCTCTTCTAGGGGACTTGGAGGGTTTTGACAAGTTCCGTCGAGACACTACAGAACTGAAGGAGGAGCTGCAAAACTGGCGCAAAGAGCAATTTGATGATTGGTCACGTGAGATGCAAACGCTCATGGATGATCAGAGTCAGTCTCTCAGGTTTGTCATTATCCAGTTCGAGACTTTATAATAAAGTTATAGACAGTGCTTGCTTGAAGAACTGAGCATACTTTTGTTGTAGCATATGTTTATAATCTACTCTTGTATGTTATAGACTATAGAGTACCAAATGCATTATGCATAGTTACTGCTAGTTTGTTTCAGTGCTTTGTGTTTACTAAGGCAAATGGAAAATAAATATTGAAAATATTCTTTTTATTGAGCAAACAATTGCCTGTAATAGTCAGGAATGTCATATTTGTCTCTGCTAAGCCCACTTATGAAAGACAGTCATAATATTAGGAATGTCTTTCCTGTCTCTGCTAAGTCAGCCATGAAAGACCAAGACTTAATGTCAGAACTGTCTTATCGGTCTCTGAAAAGTCACGTCATAAAAAAATCAAGACCAAAATAAAAAATGTTTGATGTGAACTGAGATTGGATTTTACATCCAAATCTTTTTAAACCATACTTTTGCCTATCAGTATATCCTTATACAAGAGTGTGTGTATATGTTTTTACCTCCTTTCATTCAGATGAGAGGGTAAAACATCTATCACTGACTAACGATTTGATAATCTGGTAAAAACTTTAGCTCAGGGTTCATGTTTCTGTAGGTCTTCCAGTCAGTCTCTATGGAGACGTTGTCTGTACCATTGCAATAAAAATAGTTGGCATCTTGGAGACGTTGACAACTGAATAAGAAATGAATGAGTTAAAGAAAAAGGAGAGTATTTAATCTTCTTAAAGGTATTGGTTTCAAGTACTTCCACTGGTTTCTGAAATGAACACTGTTTAGAAAGGTGTCAGTTTGGATATAATTATGACACACTCTTGGAGTTATGGATATTCATTTATGATGTACATATATTGCAAAGGGAAGTAATTCTCTCAAACAGTTCAATTTGAAGAAATTTCAAAAATTGAATTGAAGATTTATTTCTTTACATTCACCTCCTACATCAGTTCCTTCAGTGCACAGTAGAAAAGTGTATCTGTATGAGCTGCTTATTAGTCACAATTACCAGAACTTATAAATAGACCCATTGCTTCTTGTACAGAGAATAATGTAATGAGTAAATTGTATTTCGTTATTTAAATTTATAACCATTACATTGCAGATGTTTATTACAGTATAAGTATTATTGAATTTTAATGCAAAAGTAAGACATTTAATTAAATTTGAAAAAAAAAGAATTATTAACAAAATAAAATATGTGTAAAGTGTTATGCTCTATATCATTACTTATTATTGTAATGCCTTGTTTAAAAGATTTTGATTTTGCTTTCTTTCCAGCATGGAGATTAATGGGCGACTGATGGACCTCAATGCTAAAGATGGCAAGATGAAAGTTAACTACAGCGAGCGCTTAGTGACCCTTTTGCGAGAAGTCCGTCAGCTCGGTGCTCTGGGATTCAGCATCCCTGCCAAGATTCAGAATGTGGCAGCTACAGCCCAGAAATTCTACAGACAAGGTGTTATTCTGAAACAGGTATTGTTTTGTTCTCATTTGTGGGGGTGTTTGTTTTGTGGTTCATGATCAGCTACAACCCAGAAATTCTACAAAAAAGTTATATTCTGAAATAAGTACATTTTGGAAGTTAATTGTTTGTTTACTTGTTTTGTGGTTGCATCTGTTACCATTGTTGTTCCTTGTTTTCAGGTAAAACGTGGAATAATATTTATCTTGCTTTATTGTTGTTATTCTCAAGCAGTTACTGTGATGGTGTGTTAGTTGCTCATTTATTTGTTTTTGTTGGGTGCAGTTGTAGCCGTTATTTTTTCTTGTTTTCAAGTTGTTGTTTTTTATTTGTTTTAAGCCGATATACTATTGGCTTTGGAACTAAGATAAAACTGGGAATCAGGTTTAGGGATAATCTGTTTACGTAATAATAATCTACTGTAACAGGAGCCCTATTGATAAAGGGAATTTTAAATTCTTAAATTATCTTTTGCTCTATTAATAATTCTGTAATAATAATGGACATGATTCCATAGTTTCTGTGTAATATTTTAAACTGTACTGAGCAGTCATTAGTTTAATTAGATACTTTAAATGGAATATTTATTTATTTATGCCCTTTAGATACTTTAAATGGAATATTTATTTACGCCCTTTAATATTTAATTAGATACTTTAAATGGAATATTTACTTATGCCCTTTAGTATTTCATTAAATATTTTAAATGGAAGATTTATTTAATTAAGCCCTTTAGCAGCAAATTAATTTTTTAAAACTTTCTTCCCAGCATCTTTTTGGGTTGTTATTGAATGCTATTGTGATATCACTAATATGCAAATCACTATGATTTAACACTAAGAGCTATTAAATACATATACTAGGAAACATAAATTATTAGCATTTTCCTGAAGTAAAAAAATATGTATTGATGAAGGGTGGATGGTATCTATATTGACGGTTAATTTGGGATTGTCTCTTTTAGTGTACCTTGCACTGGAAAAGTATTCTATGAGAGAATGGTAAACAAATTTAAAAAATAAAAATATTGTGAGGCACTAATGAAGCCTGCCTTTTTAAATTAATTTATTTTAATTAATTAATCATGTCCAGGATAATTTTTTGTTGTGGTCTCTAGGTAGCCCATTTCTACAACACAATTGATCAGCAGATGATCCCCAGCCAGCAGGCAATGATGTTGGAATCTGCCATGGCCTTTGAGAGGCTGGTCAAAAACCCCAAATCAGGTACCCTCTCTGCTTTCTCTGCAAATGTTTTGAAAGGTTTGTGTTTGTTCAGGGATGATAATTGTATGCTTACGAGCACAGACAGTAGTCATTCTGGAGAAGTATATCTGTACACTATTTTTCTCTCCTCTAGACCAGCTAATATACCTTTGGACTCTCTAGACCAGCTAATATGCTTGTGACCTCTCTTGATCAGCTAATGCGCCTGTGGCCTCTGAAGACTGGCTATTATGCCTGTAACCTCTCTAGACTAGCTAATATATATTGCCTCTCTAGTCTGGATAATATGCCTGTAACCTCTCTAGACTAGCTAATATGATTGTGAGAGCATCAGTACCCAAATTTCACACCTTTAATAACTTAGGACTTTGAGATGTACAGTACATTTCTTTAAAACTCTTTAATTCCAGCATTGTGACTAATTGTTTGTTTTTATTTTAAATAAAGCCTAAAGCAAAATCTTTTGGGGGATAATTTTTTCCCTTATTTTATTGCACTCTATACTTATAGCATTTAATAGTGTAAAGGGGAATAGTGCATGTCAAGAGGAGTCTTTCTTTGAATGACTGTATAATGATGACCCAATTTACACAAGGCAGTACAAAATGTGTAGTTGCAAACACACACAGACAACAAAATTATCAACAATAGTCATCAGATGACAGCATCTCAGACTACCAAAACAATGATCCAATGATGAGCCCTGTCATTAAACTATTATCACTACCATCATCTAACACTCTGACAGGACCAACCACTCTTCCAAAAATGATCCTAGACACCATTTGTGACTTAGAGATAAAATGCACCACCCCAAACTGACCACAGACAACAAAATTCACTGATCCTGAGCCAGCTTAAGAAGAGCCAAAGAATAAAGAAAATGCCCTCCTCCCCAACTGTTGAATAAATAAATCCTCAAGAAGAGAAAAATAGAACAACAGCATCATCATCAGTGGCAACACCAACTGAAACAGAAACAGAACAAGTGCACTCCACTGTGACAACAGCCCACTTATTGGGGTTTCTTTAGCCACCTCATATCAGACATGATCCACCTGCTTTTAAATCATCTACAATGGCTGCCACTACCTCCACTACCTAAAAGCACAAATTGCCAGTACAGTGGAAATAATTGAAGCTAGACAAAAAGTATAGAACTAAAAGCAGATAAAATTTAATCACCAACATTGGATGGCCAACTACAACAAGGGTAATACAGCCCAGACATGTGTTCACACCAGGTAAAAACTTGGTAGGACACTAAACTGGACTCTGTGAGTTACCTGCCCCAACTCCATTAGAGTGAGCAACAAACTGCTGGATCGCTAGATGCTCCTGCAGGAAATGCAGAATAAAAATAAGGATAAAAAATACAGTAAGAAGGCAGTGCTTGCCTTATGTATGCTTACCTTGTAGTAAGTTTTCAGGAAAAGTTTATTTGATTTTTTCAATACTTGTTTTTCATCTTATAACCAGATTTGCATTCAGGACTTAAAGTAAGAGGGTATTTTCCAGTAAAATTTTTTTTAAATGTATATGTATACATATACATATATGCTTGAAACTTCTAATGAGATTTCAGGGATATATTGAGCAACTTGTCATGGGACCAGAGAAGGGATCAAAAGTAAATAGACATACCTTGATAAATAGAAACTAAAGAAGGTAGATGGGATCTTCCACCCCAATTCTACAAAGATATCTTTCATTGCTTTGATTCTATACAATTTTTAACAGGTTGAAATGTCCAGTATCACGCAAATGTAGGCAAATTGGGTATATTTACATATGTCTCCAACAGCTTGTTGAAGTCAGATGACTGTTTGACTATATGTATTTTTTATGCAAGGGGATATATACTGATGAGTTTAGACCTCTTACACATGCACACACATACATACATCACACACATACACACACATAGACAGATAGATACACACACACAGTCTTTTGTGTCTTTTTTGTATTTTTTACTATCCAATTAAATTATTTAAAAAAATATTTTTTATACATCTGGATGACTTTTTTGTAAAACAAATAATAAGTTTAATCCTCATCTGTTGTTAGAATTTTCTTTAACTAAATATTTTCTTTGAACTCTCAAAATATGAGGATGAGATAATTATTATTAATTAGAAGCTAGTTTGTCAGTTATAGGCAAACTGTTGGCTACCTGTTTTAAAATAAAGACAAAATGACAAATTGGTTTTTGATAATTAAAATAGAATAAATTGGAATTAAAAAATTGAGCTTAATAGTAACAGTAATTGAATTAATATTAGGTAATTTTGGCGGGAAATAAGACAAACTGATGAAATGGCTATGTTATTGGTAACTAGATAGTTTACGAAGTCCAAAGAGCATGCCTTTGTTTGTGCTTGAGAGAGATCAAATTTGTAAATTTGAATGTGGTTAAGTGAGCTGTTTGCCATAAATTAAGGCAGGATTCAGTGATCACATTATTATTAGTGATATTGTTTTCACCTCCAGAGAGGACAAAATTTAATCAATTTTCAGATTTATTCTTTTTGTTACTTGACCATGATGGTAGCACAACTAGTGGTATTTTAATGACATTGCTGATATTGATTGTATTAATCAATAGGTTCAAAATCAAAGGGAGATGATGTACAAGTCACCTGGGATAACCCTGATCAAATGGAGGCATACATAAAGAAACTACAGGCAGCAGCTGATCGCTTGACAACAGAAAACAGGAGGCTAAGAAAATCACACAGTATTGTCTCTGAAAAGGTGATACAGTAGCATGATAATTTATTGTTGTTGATTCACCCTCTAAGAATGGTCAATCTTATCTAGTATTTATTGCATGCATATTTTTTTAATTTCAACCATATTACATATCCTGTTATTGATTTACATGAATTAAATTAACACATTTTTCATTTAAAGCATATTATTGCCGTTTTTTATCTGCATAGATTAAATTTACATCCTTGTCATTTAAAGCATATTCTATCAAGTTATTGATTTACATGGATTAAATTAACACATTTTTGCAATAATGTAGTCTCTATATTTACTTCTTTTTTTTTAATTTATGGGATGGATTTTGAACGAAACCTTTAGATTTTGTAAAATATAAATGTCAGTCATTGTTTTTAAAATTGTGAGACATATTGCTGTCCTAATGGAAAACTTTTGGATTTTGTAAAATTAAACATCAACCAATGCTTCTAAAATGTGAAACATATTAATTCTAATGGAAAGCTTTTAATTTTGTAAAATTAAACATCAGCCAATGCTTCTAAAATGTGAAACATATTAATTCTAATGGAAAGCTTTTAATTTTGTAAAATTAAACATCAGCCAATGCTTCTAAAATGTGAAACATATTAATTCTAATGGAAAGCTTTTAATTTTGTAAAATTAAACAGGTACAACAACTGATGGGCATTGATCTGCTAAGACAACAGCAACGGTGGAAGGATGGTTTGATGGACATCCGTCATCTTGTTGCAGGCATAGTTCAGCAGGTAATATTTAATCATTTTGATTCAGCTGTATTGTAAAAAAAACTAGTTTTATTTATCAGCATATAAAAGCATGCCTACACACACGTGCACAAATGCATGCCCACACATACACACACACACGCACGCGCGCACACTCACACACACACACACACACACACACACACACACACACACACTATTGCAACCAAGAGCCCATACATAGATTAGCTCTTTTTTAAACTGATTCTAATTAAACTAGGTAATATGTTCAATCAAGTACCTGTAATGTTAGGATTAGCTCCCATATTTATCAGATCCTAGAAAAAATACTTTTTTTCAGTAAGATGCTTTTGTGTAATTATGAAAGAAAAGGATTTTACATCAAAAGTGCAATTTTCTTTATTATTGTTTAAGTAATTTTATATGTTTTAACCACTTACAGGGTTTTAGTAGTGAAAACATGAAGCCATGGCTTGACCATTGGGACAGACAGATATACAAAGCACTGGAGCATCAGTACCGAATGGGTCTTGAGGCACTGAATGAGAATCTTCCAGAAATCAAAGTGGAACTTACTTACAGGTTTGGTCTTTGATCTGCTTTTTGCTAATAAAAAGTATTTAATATCTTCTGAAGCTCCACTTGTGTAAAAGTCTTTCTCCTCATTTTCCTCCCCAACATAAGCAGCTCTGAATAATTGGGTAGCCAAGTAATCTAGATGGCTGGACTATCTTGTAGGAGATATTTGGATTCAGGGCCAATAGCATTTTCAGAACTTTGTTCATTAACTAAACTAATAATGATGATGTAAATAACCACTTTTAAAAAAGAAGTGGTTTTTTTTTTTAAAGTTATTATTTACGTCATCATTATTATTTTCATTCTATAGCATCATCATTATTAGTTTGAGACTAGCACTTTGCTAATGACTGCTTTTCCTTTAATACATGAATCAGTTTGACACTCTGGACTTACATGCTGAGAGAGTTGATTCCCTTTCATATTTTGTTTTGTATTGTCATCAGTATGATTGTTGTTTGTAATGCTTTCTAAGAAAAGCAAAAGTTGAAAGTTTTTAAAAATTATGACTAACCAAAATAGAATACTTCTCTTGATCACAACAGACAGCAGAAATTGCAATTCAGGCCACCTTTGGAAGAAATCAAGGCAAGGTATTTTCGTGAATTGAAGAAATTCATCAGCATTCCTAACCACTTCAAAGGCATTAATGAGGGAGCCGAGATCTCAGTTTTTCAGGCAATCATCGACCGTAATGCTGAGGGCTTTGTAACTTGCTACAAGAAAGGGACAGTGCTCTTCAAAAGACTGGTGGCTGTCATGGATCACTTCAAGGTTTTTGTGCTTTTTATGCTGATTTATTATTTTTTTTATTTACCTCTTGATTTGTTTATTTGTATGCCTAACAAAAGTAGGATGTTATATCTAAACTATATTAATTGGCACATATTAGCAGCATGCGTATAACCCTTAACATGCCATCAGAACAAATTAAGTCAAGGATTGGTGATTCTTATAGGAGATGGACTTTAGAGAAGATTATATAACACAATAAATGTGTGTATATAATACAGTAACTATACATCTATCTGTTCATTTGATTTGGTGCTTTTTCCTCTTATTTATGTTTGTAGATATATGGCTACTTTTTTTTTATTTTAGAAAGTGGCTGGTAAAATTTCTAACTAGTAACTAAATTAAAGCATTTACTAGCTGGTGGCTAGTAAAATTTCTAACAAGTAACTAAATTAAAGCATTTACTGGCTGGTGGCTAAGGATTTAAAAGTCCCATGGAAGGCTGTTAAAGTCAAAGAGTTAGATATTCATGTTTTTTAGTAAATGATTTTTCAAGTTTAAAACTGACTAAATACGACATATTTATCATTAACTTCTTCATGTTTTGTTTGCTAACATATCTTTTTTATTTTTGTTTTTGGTATTGTGAAAGACTTATTTCACTTTTTGTATTGTAGATTACTGAGCTGAATAGATGATAAAAGTGTTTTTTTCATGGATAGAAGTAATTTTTTCAAGATTTCATATAGTAGCCATAATTTGAAAATGTTTCTCTGATAAAACAAAACAAACCATAAGGTACTCAGCCTCTAAGGCTTAAGCTGTCATTGATTGTCACTTTGTAAGAAAAACAAATGAATCAGAATGCCAATGAATATTCTCAGAGTAGATGATTAAGAGTCTGTCAGTAAATTAAATACGCTCTCTTTGTGGTTATTTATTTTCATACTGTATGACTACTTTCATGTTTTCATGTTTCAGGATTGGGTGGTGCTTGGTGCTCTAGACTTAGATCAGTTTGTGGCAGACAATCTCCTAAACATTTCTGACTGGGAGCGCAATTTTCGTGCTCTCAAAACACGTGGCCGAGATGCTGAGAAACTTCCAAGGTAAGATTTGTCTTCCTGTTGTGTAGAGGCACCATATTTGTTGTAGATTGATGCTGGGTTTCTTCTTAATTTTTAATTGTTATTTATTTTTTATTTTGTTATTATACAACTAATTAGAATTTCTCCCTCATCTGTTAAATTGTGATTTTACTTTTTAAAAGTTTTTCTTCTTATACTAAACAAATAGGCAGTTCATCTGAACTTAAAGTGAGCTATACTCATATGAAAAGTTAAACAGCTGTTATGTGTGAAAATTAGAAATAAATTTAAAATTGATGTAACCTGTGAGCAAATCTAATTTGGAACTTACAGGTTTTAAAGGCATTTTTTAATACTCTTTCATCAACTATTTTAACCATGGGACATCCCATTTTGGTTACCTCTCTGATGAGGTGACCAAAAAAAGCTATTGATGTCTAGTTTCATCTCATTTCATTTCAAGCAGCATTTATAACTCCCATGTCAACCTGTGGAGGATTTTATTATAAAGAAGATTGACCAGGTGCTTTTTTTTTTTACTCTGGCAATATTTCCTTCCTGAATAAAGAGAAGATATGTTTGAAAGTATCCAGTAAGCAAGAAATAGTGTTAGATTCTACTGCCATCTCTTAATTAAGTTTTTAAAACTTTTTGGCCTAAATGGTTAATTAATGTGCTTATGAAATAGAGGGAGTTAGGTAATCACATCCCGTGTTGCTTGTAACTCAAGAGAAGAAATCTAAGAGCAGCTAGCCAGTTCTCCATTGAAAGCAGAGAGGGTGAAACTAGCTGTGTCTTCTCAGTTTCCATTGAGAAGTTTTATGCTTTTCCTTCTCCATCCCCTCTAGTATTCCTGTTTTCACAGAGTGGACATTTAATTTCCCTTCTGAATTCAGCATTACCTGTTATGGTTATGAGTATTAGCAACCACAATCTAGGCCCATCACAAATTAACATTAGTGATTCCACATCCTTGCTTGGAACCCAGCTTTCTTTGCAGCTCTGGAACTAAAGAGGCAAATCAGGTGACAGATTATTAAAACTTTCAGAGTTTATCATCTTCAGTGTTTATTTTATTAATTAACTTAGATGTGAATGAATTGATAGAATTTTTCTTGTGCATCATTATCTTCCTTGACATTGCTATGAATGCTCGTGCATTTGGACAGGGTTAGGCAAACTATAAGCCTATTACTACTGTCAGCTAATAGGTATTTGGGAATATTTTACATATCCTTAGAGAGGCACTGTTTATGTTGCAGTCAAGCAAAAGTGGACTGCATCACTGTTAACTTGACTCCAGTAAAAGCAACCGTGGATGATCACATTCAGCGACTGTTTGATGCTTTATTGAACTCTCTCCGGAAGTCCATCAGCAATGATGTTACTGAAATTAATAGTTTTCTGTCCACTGCTACTGACACCTTATCACAGAGACCACAAACTGTGGAGGAAATTGGAGAAGCAAATTCTAAACATTCTGAATTCACCACAAAGAAAAACGAGGTGAAAAGTTTTGTTAATATTTTGCAAACATGAGTTAGGATGTTTACTTTTATGATTTTAGTTTTCTGTTAGAAAGAAACGGTGAAAAGAAAATGAACACAAATCAGAGAGAAGTAACGGCTACTTTGCCTAGACAAGTGAAATCGCTTTATTCTCAGTGACATGTCGCACCTTACACATTACTATTCAACTCTTGTATTTGTAATCCTACCAAACAAGGTGGAGAGTTACAAATAATAATAGCTGTAAGTCGAAGCTGATCCATTGTGGAGTGATAGATTTGCTTATCATCCCAATCATCTCAGTTTACCTCTTGCTATAGCAATGTCAGTTACCATATCTGAAGTCACATGATTTGAATGTATAATGCCATTTACTAATACATCTCTCAATGTCACATAACATTTCCTGTTATGTATTACCCACATGTTATGCAGGTATATTTACATTACCCTCTTGTAAACATTCAAGATGAATAGTTTAAAATATTTTCCCCTTGTGCAATCAGGTTAAGCCACTGTTTGAAAAAGCTGAGGCCAAGAACAAATTGCTGCGGTCAGTTGCTGGTGGAGGAGTGGACTCGCTCAGCCAGCTACAGGGTCAATGGGACAAGTTTGAACTGATGTTGCAGAGTCACCAGCTTATGGTGAAAGAACAGGTAAGGTCAATGGTGCCAGGCAGGCAATGACAATGGTGACAGACAGTGGTGAAAGACAGGTAAGGTTGATGGTGAATGATGTTGAAACATAATAAAATATTTTCAAACTCTCAGTTCCTGATACTGATGTGTTTATTTAGTCTTTTTTTGAAATCCAGTAAAGACAGGAGTACTCATTCTTGTTCAGCATTGTGATTTTAAATAAAATACCATCTTTAGAATAGAAGTTTATTTTTTAATTTTAATCTTGACCAGGGGGGGAAAGAAATTAAAATGGAATTTCATTCATTTGTATTCAGGTGGAGGTGATGAAGAACAATGTCCAGTCCCAGGTGGCAGCTTTCTTGCAGGATGTGGAGAAGTTTTCTGCCAGATGGCACCAGCTGAAACCAGGGGATGACACACTGGATGCAGACAAAGAAACTTGTGACAGGGCAGTGGCTGTCATTCAAGACAAGCGACAAGAGTTCGCACTGCTTGAGGAAACACGCAAGAAACTCATGTCAGTATTACTGTTATAATCAGTTTGGGTCACTTCATTTGACATTTTTGATTTGCATATATTATCCTGGGATAGCTTGTAATTTATTTTAAATTAATTTTCTTCCATGTAATCATTGTCTTGATTATATCACTGTTGCATCCTATATGTCTTCCACTGCCTGAAAGTAGGTTTCCTTCAAGACCTGAATCATAAGAATTGCATCACTGTGAATGCTTTGCTGTTTTATCTGTCTTAACTGTAACTTAACGCATCATATCAGAGCTAAACTGTGCATAAATAATATGCCGGTCTCCAATTGTAACTGAAAGTGAATTAATGCATCATATCAGAGCTAAACTGTGCATAAATAATATGCTGGTCTCCAATTGTAACTGAAAGTGAATTAATGCATCATATCAGAGCTAAACTGTGCATAAATAATATGCTGGTCTCCAATTGTAACTAAAAATGATTTAATGCAACATATCAGAGCTGTGCATAAACAATAAGCTGGTCTCCATTCTTAAGCTAGAGTTAATGATCAAAGCTAGATCATGCATCATTGAAATGTTGGTCTCCAGTTTTAATTGCAAGTGAGTTCACATGCTTTAAAACTAAATTATGCTTCATCAACCCATTATGATGAGTGCAGAGTATGTATCTGCTACAAATTTTGTAATCACTGATGATGCATGAATGAAAGCTGTGTTTGTCTCATAATGATTATGTCCATTATGGTAAAAGCAGATCATGTTTATCTCACATTGATTCAGTCCATTATGGTAAGAGCAGATCATGTTTGTCTCGTAATGATTATGTCCATTATGGTAAGAGCAGATCATGTTTGTCTCACATTGATTCTGTCCATTATAAGTGCAGATCATTGGCTCACAATGATTACGTCCATTATGATAAGTGTAAATCATGTTTGTGTGCAGCTCTGACTGTCAGCACTTCAGCATGCCTGAACCTGACTTTGTGATTGTAGAAGAGCTGAAGATGGACTTGGAACACTATGAGAACATGTGGTCTCTGTACGAAGAGTTCAACACTGGCCTGAAGGCTCTGTCTAAAGAAGATTGGATCTCATTCAGGCAAGTCTATCTTCATCAACATGCTCATCAAAAAGCATTCACAGGAAAGTTTGCAATGATTTATAGGCAGAGGTTTGGTCCAATGGTGATTTGAACTGAGTGGTACTCAAGTCATGATTTTGAGCAGTTATTCCCCTTTAGTTGAAACTAATTGGAGACTGTTTTTAATTCTGCCATAGTAAACATGTATTGTTTTAAGATTTTAAATAAACACAACTGTTTAAACAATTGGTGCAATTGGATTTTTGGTCTTACTTTATAATCACTGTTTTCAAAGAATTCTATTTTATTGTGCATGTAAAAAATCTGTACCCAGCATATGGTGTTTCCATAATCACCTGAGCTTTCTCTTTACAATGATTCTATAGGTCTAAAACATACCTTTTCGAGGAGTTCCTTGGGACTTGGTATGAGAAGCTCAAAACAAGAGAGACAACCACAATGAAAGTCAGGCTTCAAAAGGATATTGACACTTACAAGGTATGTTGATCAGCTGTTTGACCGTCTTTGGCATTATTGTTTAGACTCATAATACTCTTTGTTTGGGGCACACATTTTCAGATTAATTCTTTGTACTTTGGGGAAAATGTTTGCTAAGAAGGATGTGCTATATATAATTGTTTCTAAATAGCATTTTAAAAACTATCTTTTAATAAAACTAGGCTCACTAAGTTTGTAAACATAGACTGTAACATTTTTAATATTTTGTATATCCAGCTGGTTTTGCCAAAAATGCATTTTATTTGATTAATTATTTTTTCCTGGTTTTATTTATTTGGAGGTGAGATATGATTGCTACCAAAGTACAGCAATCTTTTTGTTAACAATAATTATGTCATGTATACATTTCTTCCCTTACAGTTATAATGAGATTGTTATTTGCTTTGCTATCAGAACATCTTGCCAGTATTAAAATGGGTACGTGGAGAACCACTCTCACAAGACCACTGGATGGAACTCTTTCGATTGTTGCAATTGCCACGTGGCACCACTCTGGAAAGACTCACATTTGGCAACATCCTGGCTTCCAGTGCACACATCATCAAAAATGCTGATGCCATTAAGGTATCTCTTTTGATTCAGTTTGGCTTGGTAATTGTTTAGAGTTGTTTTTTTTTTTAATTTGTGTTTTAAGAAAATGTTAAAAAACAAATAAACAATGCAATTGATAATAAAATCTTTTCCATTTTTTTTTTTACAGGAATTGAACCATCGAGCACAAGGAGAAGTAACAATCCGTGAAGCGATACGAGAGCTGGAATTATGGGGTGCAGGTGCTGTCTTTGCTCTCACAGAGTACGAAGACAATCACAAGAAGAAAATGAACCTCATCAAGGATTGGAAAGATCTCGTCAATCAGGTAAGACAGTTTGTCACAGGAAAAGGGGGATTAAAAATCTTGCCAAGAGAAGTTTTTCATTTTTAGCCATGCGGGACCTTTTCGTTGCCCTCATTTCTATTGTCGGGCTGCGACCTACTCAGGTCATCAACTACTGTGCACTTAGGTAGAATGTTTCCTAGAATGTTTTATTGTTATTTACTCACTGTTCAAAATTGAATAAGAGAGATCGGTTCACAAGTTGTTATCAACAGTCATGTAGAGAGGTGGAATGAAGAACCGCTGAATACAGAGATATAGTCAAAAACATAGATTGGGGTTGCTCATCCATGGCTTCCCCCATCTTTTAGCACACATTCAGGTGCCAAAGGGGCAGTGTACAAATGAGCCTCAACAGGTGACCACCCGTCTGAAGGATAGGAAAGACTCTTCTCGTGTGATCATCTTACATCGCCATTTTGGGGGAGTGCCCACTTGTTATGTTGGAAAATAACTGGGCAGTTTTTCAAAAAGACAGTGGAAGTTCATCAGGCAGTGTGCAAGTGAAACAAGCCAAGCAGGGCACTTTACTATGAGACAGATGAAGGACTTGAACTGGATATATACTACAGATGGGTGGGCTGCTTCTAAACAGACGAATGATGGAATGCATTCCCATGCTGCAAGGGTACACCCACTGAACGGCGAAGTGCGACAACAACATGTCACCGACACAGCAGTACATGGTGAGACTGCTTGACCCCATCCTTTAGGGCCAGAATGGTTTTTGTTTGGACTGATTTTTGGGCCACATTAATTTTAATTTTAATTCCAATTAATTAATTGGACTGATTGAGACACATCGATTTTGTTTGGACTGATTTGGGGTTACTTTGACATTCTGTTTGGAGATGGGCAAGATATTAATTCTCCATCACCCCATGCCATTAGGTAATCCAAAAAATCTGGCCACACATATTAGAAAGATGGAAGATAGATAATAATAAAAAGTAGAGTGATAGTTCTAGAAGATAGTTCCAAGCCCCCTGATACATACAGCCAGGTATATTCATTAAATACAGATGACAGACTACAACATATAATATGTGAGTCATGCCAACATGAGTGATCTATGCATCAATAAGAAATAAAATAAAGTGAATAATTCAATGGTTACAATTAGAGTTTATAAATAAATATAGTCCATAATCATGACCATGTAGTGTTGTAAGAGAATGTTCATTTGAGTCCTATGGCACTGTGGTAGTTATTTGGTTTTGGCTTTTTGTATGAGTGAACTAATAGGTGAGTTTATAAGAGAACACTGAGTGATTCTAAGTGAAGTCTAAAAGAACTTTGAGTGAACTTTGATCGAAACTTGCCTGAAGCTGCACAGTTGTTGATTTGATAGTCCTTAATTTTAGGATTCACCTGACATGTCATCTAGGGTTCCAGTGACATGTAGTAGCGGATGTGCATGTGATGGGTTGAACTGGTCTATGGTCCACGTGTCATTCTGCTTCATGGCCCAGCGCTCATCAAAATTAGGCAACCAAGATAAAGTGCCAATCTGCCAGTAAAGTACACGGGTTAAGAATTTGTCCACATGTGTTCTCTGACAACACTCTTACTTTCTTATTTACCTGATTATCATACATTCTAATATCATAAGCAAAATATAGCAATATAAAAGTTATAGTTAAGATTAAATGAACATAGATTATAATAATTAGTTATGCAAGCAGAACCACATACCTTTAACAGTAATATATATAGAGAGAATGGTTTCCTGCTCTGTGGTAACTGCAATAAGAGCTGTATGACTATAGCTTATTAATGCAAGGAGCCAAATACATGTTGCCTCAATGGTCAGCTGCATTTGACTGATGCTTATTAGGTGAGTTTCTGGTGCTTTCATTGAGTGCAGTTGAGTTGTGCTTAGATTGGTCTCTGAAGTGAGTAGCAACTCAGGTATTACTCTAGCCCAGGAATAAGGGTCAGTATTCTAGAGTTAGGTTTGTTTGTGGTCTATTTGTAGAGGAGGGTGGGTGTGGGCTACATAAGCCATTATGTGACAGCCATATTGATTGTGTTTGCTTTATTAGGTGGGAGACAACCAGAGCTTGCTGCAGTCTCTAAAGGATTCTCCCTACTACAAGAGTTTTGAAGATAAGGCCTCTGTATGGGAGCAACGCTTGGCAGACCTTGATGAATACCTGCACAATCTGAACCAAATCCAACGCAAGTGGGTTTATCTGGAGCCCATCTTTGGTCGTGGGGCTCTGCCCAAGGAGCAAGGGAGATTCAAGCGTGTGGATGATGATTTCAGGTCTTTGTTTACTTTGTTTTGATTTAAACTTCTAAAGATGGAGCTCTTTAGATCACTCTTTTGTTTAGTTTTTTCAAAGCAAAATATTTTTTTTCTCATGTCTTATTTTTAAATTTATTGTTAATTTTGGGGGTAAAAATCGGTATTATTTAAATTTCTGGATATTTCCAGAATTTCAAATTTTCCATCTTTAAAAAGCTTACACTGATTTATTGCATATTGTCAGAGAGATTTTTTATCCATGTTTATAAACCATTACTAATTCAATCATGTACTTGTGTACATAGTCTGGTATGAGTTCATAGATGAGTGTCAGTTGCTGGGTTTTATTTAAAGACCCTGTCATACTGTCAGACTAAAAATTATTAATGGTTAAATTTAGCTCTAATACTGACAACAGCCAGGTGGCCTAATCTATCCTTCAGTCTCTAAATCAGACTTCTTCTTTGAAACCCTTTATTCGTCTAACATAGCGACATACAAATTAGCTGATGTGCCTCGAGTTGGCAATGTTATCTTTCTCTTTTGATTAATTCTGACTTATTATAACATCCACATATTTCCAGCTCAGAACCACCAGCCATCTCTTCTTGGTCACACTAACAGTTAACCAAAATGTGGGTTTAATATTACAAAAACAAAGAAGATTTAATAATAACAATTAAAAGAAAACAATAGCATTCAATTTCCAAAAACACTGATCAACCGAGACCATCTATTTACTGTCCCAATGTTAGCGATTGTTTATCTGATTATTGTCCCTCCGGTTGATCATAGATTTTATGATTTGAGATCATTTAGCTCTGTGTCATCAATAGATGTGAACCCATCATTTCTTTTACTTGTGCAATGCCTTCTTGCCTGTGTTGAAAATGTCAAAAGACCACATGACAACCATAAGCCTGTGGCTAGAAATGGATGTGCATTTCAGAGCGATGACGTTCAGCAGAAAATCATGACAATAAAGTAGAGAAAAGGCCAGCACTCCTGGAAACATGCAAAACCTTCTTCCCATCTACGCAGATTTCAATCCTTCTATATGGTGCAGGAACAGTGCATAAGAATGTGTGGGTCTGTCAGCAACATATGTATGAATGATTCTGGGGCAAACTACAAGTTCTCTCAATCATTGAACAGAATGCAAAAGTCCATATAAGGGCATCCCATATCCTGTCGACATTCACCATCCTTACTGTCACCTCTCCTCCTTCTACACATCTCCACTGCCCATACGTGATCAATGAACTTGACCTAAATCCTTAACTGCACGTAGCTGAGTATGGCAGATTACATAATTGACCATTCAGAGGTCAGCCATAACTAGTAACTATTAATTACAAATTATTAATATAGAAATATAGAAAAAGAAATGAAAGCAAAAAGCAGCATAGTTTGTCCATTGTTGATTGTCACCCACCCCCAAAAAACACAGATCAAAAGAGACCGTCTATTTACTGTTCCAGTGTTAGTAGTATATGATTATTGTCCCCCTGTTCAATTATAGATTGTGTGAGTTGAGATCACTTAGCCCTGTTGTCATCAATAGATGTGAACCCATCATGTCATTTTACTTGCGCAATGCCTTCTTGCCCATGTTTACAATGTCCAGAGGTCACATGACAACCATTAGCCTGCGGCTAAAGTCAGAATTTCAGAATGAACATGAGGATTGGGCCAGCAGATTATAAGGAAGAAAAAAGGCCAGCTCTCTTGGAAGCAAGAACAGTGCATAAGAATGTGTGGGTCTGTCAGCAACATATGTTTGAATGATTATGGGGCAAACTACAAGGTTCTCTCGCATCACTGAACAGAATGCAAATGTCCCATATCCTGTCAACATTCACCATCCTTACTGTCACCTCTCCTCCTTCTACACATCTCCACTGCCCATGCGTGATCAATGAACTTGACCTAAATCCTTTACTGCATGTAGCTAGGTGGGTACGGCAGATTAAATAATCAGCCATTCGGAGGTCTGCCATAACTAGTAACTATCAATTACAAATTATTAATTTAATAATCATCAGTTAGTTTCTTTATTTTATTTTATAGAACAATCATGCTGGATGTAAGCCGAGACAATCGTGTGCTGTCACTCGTAAGCCAGACAGGATTGCGCACAATGCTAACTACCATGCTGGACCAGCTTGGACGGTGCCAGAAATCCCTCAATGAATTCCTGGAGGTTAGTATTATGTGCATGTTAATCTCTTTTCATTTAACCTTTTAGCTACAGTTACATGATCTCTTTTGCAGTAGGTACAGATTGGTTACTGTGGAGGACAATGAAGAAAGGATGTAATTCCCATTATCTCTATAAATACTTTGTTTTAAAATTTTCTAAAAACATTTTTTTTCAACTTTTGCTATGAGCATGAGGCTTTGTTGTTTCTTTTTTTCCCCTTAAATAGTGTTTGTATTAAGTCGCTTGATTGAGAAGAGAATGATCCAACTTTGCTGGTAAAGATGCTTTATATACAGTAAATGTGTAGTCTTTTCATGTGCTTTTCATAACAGTCACAAGTTTATTGTTCACCTTATTACTATCAATTCCACTGATTCCCTTCTCATGTTGTAGAACACTGATTAGCCACTAATCTCTTGAGGCCTTCTGGTGCTCCGCCATATTAGCTCCCTCAGGCAGAACAATAATTGTAGTAATACCCAGTAACTTCCTTATATATAAAACACTGACTATTCACTATTCTCTTAAGGCCATCTGGTGCTCCGCCATATTAGCTTCCTCAGGCAGAACAACAATTGTAGCAATTTCCAGTAACTTCCTTGTACCAGAAATTGCTCACTGTAGTCAGCATACTTTGCCACATACACTGGAGTGCAGTGTATTCCTTACACTTACATATTTCTTGCATCTACCATGTTCTTAGTGGTTTATAATCAGTACACCAGAAGATTCTGGTAAAACAAGGAAAGCTGCTTATTCCCTGTAAAATATAATCAGGGAATACATACTAAGTTTCCAGTTTATTCATCTAACTCCATTCTCTCTTACACTCAAGTCTCAACTTAGAGTTTACTGCAACAGTATTTATTAGTCCAATATCTGCACACAGCATAATAAATACAGTGCATCAATTTTATGAGCACATTCACTAGAAACTATGTTGAATGTTTAGCTTACTATATACGAGCATCTTAGTTTAAAAAAATTCTACATAAAATACAAGTATGACGTAGCAATAGCAAAATGCATGAAATATTTCTAAGTCCATTCTCTCTCAATCAGTCAGTTAACTCACCATTAAGCTAATAGCTGCCTTTTATGACCGGACTTCTTGCCACTCCAAATTCAAAGTGGTGAGACAATAGAATTCTCTTCAGCAGGTCTCAAATCTTAATCATTGGATAATAAAAACTATTCATCTAGTTGGAAATGGTTTGGATTGCATCTGCAATTTCAGCATATTCTCAACATTTACTCCAACTCTGACACTTACAAAAATACCATCATAAGGAGTTCCCAAGTTTGGGTCACTTCTAAATTTAACAATTTATATAACAATTAAGTCTTGAAATAGGGGTAGGCAAACTTACTCTACCATACACTGATTGTTTCCATGTCTTCCATACCAATGGATAGAGTGGTTCTTTCTTTGTCTTCTGTATCCATGGATAGACTGGTTCATTCATTGTATCTCACACCAGTGGATAGAGTGGTTCTATTTTCAGTTGATTTTCCATGAATTATGATTTTTATTTGGCACAAATACTCTTTTTATGATATAGTGCAGATATCCTGTATGAAGTACAAATTCCTATCTTCTTAATCATGGAGTAAGCATTTGTCCAGTGTCTTTTTGTCTCACAAGTTAGTGGTATTCATTTGATGAGCAACAGAAGGCCAGATGACAATTTGTTATTATTTCTTTGCAGTCTTCCTAAATAGAGCAACATTGTATTCAATTTTCACTAACAATTCACTAATCTTAAATTAGAACTGACCAAGCACAAAACTGTTTTATCTGTGTCTAAACATCTTCAGTTAATCAAAGACACTTTTTATTCTGTCCTGCTTATCTCACACTGGGAGTGTATTGACTGATATGGTCCTAAGTTTTCTGATTATATGGCCTTTTGACTCTTTAAGCCATAAGGAATGTTCTGGTAAATACTGTGTGACAAATTCAATCTTAAAAATTACATTTGGTCCATCACACAAGCCAGTTACTTATCACAGTAGGAACCCTCTTACTTCTGGTGGTATGTCCAAACCAACAACTATCTAATCAAGAGAAGATAATTGAAGCTTTCTTGTCTCAGGCACTCTCACTCCCATCAATCATTTTTTCTTCTTGAATACCTATTTTCACAAATAAACTGCTTAATTTTGGAACATTTTGACATCTGGAGAGGTACCGTAAGTTTGATGATATTGTGTATTGTCCTGTCAGCACAATTCAGACACTCCAGAAACCATAAAACCTGAGTTCAAAGCATTACAGTTACACAAAATTTGGCACATATAGATCTCTTATGTTTGTCTTTGAATCCTCTTGAACTATGAAGTCTTAGATCGAAATGGATATAGAATCATCTCATCTTCTAATGCAAACAAAGTTTCATTAATAACAATCTGACATACGTTTGATTTTTTTTACCATTCAATTTTTGGAACAGGAGAAGCGTTCCTTGTTTCCTCGTTTTTACTTTATTGGAGATGATGACTTACTTGAGATCCTTGGTCAGTCAACCAACCCAACGGTGATTCAGTCTCACTTGAAGAAGCTTTTTGCTGGAATTCACAGCGTGGAATTTGATGGAAACAATCAACACATCACAGCAATGAAGTCTTTGGATGGAGAAGTTGTGCCACTGAAACGCAAAGTTATGATTGTTCAGGAAGTGGAGGTAAGACATTTGATAATATTGGATAACATTTCCTTTGATTTTCAATTTTTTTATTGTCAGTATTCATTTTTAAATCAATTTCAGAAAATACTTTTAAATTCAAGTTACTCTGCAAGGGCATAGAAGGTATATTTGCACTCTTTGCATTCAAATCTAGCATGTACATTTAACTCATTGGTCTTTTGCTTGTCTGTGACCCTTTACATTCAAGAAATAAGTACTAGATTATCTTTTTAATTAATTTATTTATTTTGCTGGTCTTCATACTGTATGTAATGTACTTATAGAATTGCAGAGATTTGAGGTTGAAATTTTGAACAAGAGTATGCTCCTGTTTCTTTAGATGTCAAGTTTTTAAGTGTTTCTCATTCAGTATGCAAATGTGATCAACAGAATGACCGCTATAATTTATTATTTTCTTTCAGTGTCTGTTTTTGAATATATTAAGATACAGAATTTTCCCGAAAATCATTTCTCATGAATTCTCTTTTGCATTTTTACATGCATGGATATTGGTTGTCTTTGGTTGCAAAACATATATAAGTACTCAAAGGGCAATACTAAAATTAACTTTTTTTTTTTTTTTAAATGCTCTCATAGAAAGGTTGGCACATATCAGATTGTTTAGCAGAATTAAGACAAATCACTTGCTTTCCAGGTTTGGCTTGGAAAACTAGCTGATGAGATGAAAGACACACTTCGTGAGTTACTGCGAGATTGTCTGAGGGGTGCCAAGTCCACTCATGCTGGTTTGGATCCCAACAAATACCCCTCTCAAGTAAATTAATTTTTTTCCACCATATGAAAGTCCCATTCTGTGTCTGTGCAGTGAAACTGTTTAGTATCATTTTATACTGAAGCCTAAAACATTTTATTGAACAGCTAATTTAATGAAGATAAACATAATATACAATTTGCTCATATGAAATGTAAAACAGGCATCATCATATTTTATTGTTCAAAGACTACAATGGATGCATAAATGAATATTAATGTAATTATATTTGTCAGTTATTTTCTTTCTTAAAAAATGTAGACAAAATAATAAAGGGTGCATTATATTTTCTTTTTGTAAAACAGATTCTTTGCTTAGCAGAGACCATCCGGTTCACAGAAAACTGCGAAGAATCAATCAGAAATGGAGGTCTGCAGAAGTATTTAAAGGAAGTAGAGGCACAACTGGAGTCATACACCAGTGTGGACCTGGGTGGTGCCACTGGTACACAAGCATCAGTGCTGGAACTAAAGCTGAAGGCTCTCATATTGGACACAATCCACAACATGGATGTAGTGCAGCAACTCCTTGACAGCAATGTTCGCAGTATTTCACAGTGGCATTGGCAAAAACAGCTTAGGTGATTTAGAACTTTGTGAACACATAGTGAGATGGAACTATGTTAAATGCATAGTAGAATAAAATTATATGAATGCTGAATGCTGGGTAAAACAGAACTATGAATGCTAAATGCTGAATGCTGGGTAAAACAGAACTATGAATGCTAAATGCTGAATGCTGGGTAAAACAGAACTATGAATGCTAAATGCTGGGTAAAACAGAACTATGAATGATGAATGCTGGGTAAAACAGAACTATGAATGATGAATGCTGGGTAAAACAGAACTATGAATGCTTGGAGAGACAGAACTGTTTTAGTGCATGGTAAAACAGAACTTTATGAATGCATGGCAAAAACAAGAACTGTTTGACAGAATATCATACATGACAGAAATATGTGAATGTATACTAAAATGGAACTTTGTAAATGCATAGTATAACAGAAATATGTGAATGCATACTAAAATGGAACTTTGTAAATGCATAGTATAGCAGAAATGTGTGAATGCATACTAAAATGGAACTTTGTAAATGCATAGTATAACAGAAATGTGTGAATGCATGTGGAGGCCAAACTGTTTGAATGCAGAGCAAAACAGAATTGTGCAAATGAATGGTGAGGCAAAATTGCATAAATTCATGATAAAACAGAACTGTGCAATCCTTGTGAAACAGAATTGCAAATGCATGGTAAACAGAACTGTTTGAAATCATGGTGACGCAGAACTTTGTGAATGCATGGTAAAATAGAATTATGTGAATGTATGTTATGTGTGATTGCATGGTGAGATAGAGCAATGTGAATGCATGGTGAAACAGAACTGTGTGAATGCATGGTGAAAGAACTTTGTGAATGCATGGTGATGCAAAAAAAAGAACTGTGTGAATGCATGGTGATGCAAAAAAAAAGAACTGTGTGAATGCATGGTGATGCAAAAACAGAACTGTGTGAATGCTTGGTAAAACAGAATGTTGACAGGTGATAGGTAAATGTGCATATGCTTGTTAGGATGGTGATTGTATGATGTTGATAGAGAAATGTGTGTGTGCTTGTTAAAACAAAATATTGATTTGTATGGTAATTGGTAAATGTATGGTGATATCAAATGTATGTATACATGGCACACAGAAATGTTTTCATACATATATATAAAATGCTTTTTTTTTAAAAAAAAAAGATTGTTTATGTGCCATTGCCCTATTTAATTTTTCCTCGAGTCTTTACAAAATAATTCTTACAGGTACTATTTAGACAAGGATGGATTGTGTCGAATGCGGATGGTGGATGCTGAGTTTGAGTACACATATGAATACCAGGGCAATGCACAGAAGCTTGTACACACACCCCTCACTGACAAGTGTTATTTGACTCTCACTCAAGGTAAGTCTAAAAAAACAAACAAACCATCAGTTAGAAATATTATATAGTCAGGTTTCAGGTGATGTTCACCAGGTTTAATTATTAAAAAAATATTAAATATTAATTTGTAAATATTTGCATATTGTGGCAGTCTTACATTGCACACATTATCTACAACATCATGCATCATGTCACCACGTGTATCATCGCCTCCATACTACTGCATATCTTGTCATCCACATCTGTGTCCTCTTACACACTGCAGATTATGTCATCCACACTATTGCATATCATGTTATCTATAACCACTGTAAATCATGTCATCTACAACCACTGTAAATCATGTCATCTACAACCACTGTAAATCATGTCATCTACAACCACTGTAAATCATGTCATCTACAACCACTGTAAATCATGTTATCTACAACCACTGTAAATCATGTTATCTACAACCACTGTAAATCATGTCATCTTCACCACTGTGTCATCTACTCTATATTTCTGCACATCTTGTCATCCGCATTTGTGTCCTCTTACCCAATGCACATCATGCCATCCACATCATGGCATATCACCTCATTAATCTTATCACTCTTGTAATGTGTCTTAATGGAATCCCAGTGTTGCTGACTGGTGATTTTATGAAAATTAGTGCAA
Organism: Sinotaia quadrata; assembly: GCA_028829895.1. Lineage (NCBI taxonomy): Eukaryota > Metazoa > Mollusca > Gastropoda > Architaenioglossa > Viviparidae > Sinotaia > Sinotaia quadrata. The sequence continues at coordinate 24,516,318 of CM054183.1, read as the reverse complement.
AAATACCATGTATCATTCACTGAATTGAGGTCTCTTTGAGTTTCTTCGAGCAAAGAAATTTATGAAATTTTGGGTATTAAAAATGTGTTTACTCTCCAGTAAAAAGACTTACATTAAATTCTTGGCTGTGACAAGGGCATGTAATTTAACTTTCAGGCATGCATATGGGAATGGGAGGCAACCCTTATGGTCCTGCAGGCACTGGCAAGACCGAGTCTGTGAAGGCCCTGGGAGGTCTTTTTGGCCGCCAAGTATTGGTCTTCAATTGCGATGAGGGCATAGATGTCAAATCCATGGGACGCATTTTCATTGGACTTGTGAAGTGTGGTGCATGGGGCTGCTTTGATGAATTTAACCGACTTGAGGAGGCTGTGTTGTCTGCAGTTTCCATGCAGATCCAGATCATCCAGGATGCCATCAAGAACAAAGCTCCATCCATAGAACTGCTGGGAAGAAATGTTTGTTGTTTTTCATGCAGCTACCATTTAAGAAGCTGTTTAGTATAGACAGTTGTAGAAACGTACTTCATTAATCATTGAAGCATTTATTAGTGTAGGTTTTTAAAATTAAATAATATGCTGTGATTGTAATTGTAGATAAAGCGCCACCTACAAGACACATATTTCTCATTACAGGTTAACATCGACCACAACTCTGGCATATTCATCACAATGAACCCAGCCGGAAAAGGTTATGGTGGTCGTCAGAAGCTGCCTGACAACTTGAAACAGCTCTTTCGTCCAGTGGCCATGTCTAAGCCAGACAATGACGAGATTGCAGAAGTCATCCTGTTCTCAGAGGGTTTTAAGCATGCTAAGAGCCTGGGTCGTAAGCTGGTGGCCATCTTCAATCTGTCAAAGTAAATCACACTATTTGGGTCATCTTGTGGGCTTTCATAATCAAAGTAAATCACACTTTTGGCTCATCTTGTAGGCTTTCATGCTCTGTCAAAAGTAAATCACACTGGGTCATCTTTGGATTTTAATAATCTGTCAAAAGTAAATCACACTGGGTCATCTTTGGGTTTTAATAATACAACAAAATAAGAACAATGTCTTCACAAGAATGCAGGATGCAACATATTATTCAGTTGTAAACTGCCTGTACTGTGAAACAGGTTATATAGAACTTTATCTGCCCAACTCACATATTGCCTGTCCAATCAATATTAAGTCAATTTTTAAACCTAAAACTGCATGTAGGGTCTGATCCTGCTAAGAGAGCTTTTTTCCTGAAAATTAAATAGCAGTAAGAGAATAAACAAATTTGTGCTTTTTAAAAATGTTTCTTTCTACATGAATGATGCCTAACACATCGATCAAATTATTTTCTTTTTCCTTTGATCAGATACCAGTAGCATCTCAATGTTATAAATGTATTCAACACTTTCAATGTTATAAATGTATTCAACACTTTCAATGTTATAAATATATTCAACACTTTCAATGTTATAAATGTATTCAACACTTTCAATGTAATAGTTATCTAAGACAACCAGAACTTAGTAATATACTACCCTTAAGTTTGTAAAATTATGCTGTCTCCAAATTCAGTTACAGTTAAGGCAATTCATGTTAACATCTACTAGAAGTAAATTTCAAACATTACCTGTGAATCTTTCATTATAGTATGAATCGAATAACTATTCAAAAGACACAAAAAATTCTGTTGGTTTTAAGACATATAGGACATACATAATTAATTCAACCTGTCTGAGAAATCAAGATAATATAATTTTACATGCCTCAATAATCACGGAGCATTAAAGCATCAAATATCATTTTACTTTCTCCATTATAAGTTGGGATGACCAGAAATATTCTAAGTCCATTCTTTCTTTATCAGTCAGTTAACTTAACATAAGCTAATGTTCGCCTATATGACTGGACTCAAGTTGTTCAAATTCAAAGTGATTAGAATAGAGTACTTTTTCAACAAGGAAACTTTTGATCTATCCCCATTGGATGATATTGTTATGAACAGTGTGAGACTATTAGTCAAAAAAAATAATCATCCAGTTGGAACCAGTTTGCCAGTTTCTAGCCTATCCTTCATCTCATTCACTTCTAACTTTGACACTTAAAAATTATCACCATAAACAGTCTAATGTCAGGTCACATAACAATTTATATAACAATTAAGTTTAGAAATAGGGATAGGCAAATTTACTCCACCACACCTTGGCTTGCAGTTAGAGTATTTTTGTTATACCTTACAATATTTTAAAGAATAATTGTGTTACATGTATGACAGTATTAAAGATCTGATACAGGACATTTTTTTTAAAGGATTCAAACTGTTTGACAGATATTTTACCTGTCACAGACAATTGGACAATTATTTTTATTACACCTTCGCTTTCATTTAGAGTAATTTTTTAAATAATTGTGCTGCATATGTAACATTGAGACATGATGCAGAACATTTTTAAAGGTTCATGGCTTCGAGATCCTTGAATTATATTTGCCTTGTTTCAGGGAGCTTTTAACCCCACAGCAGCATTATGACTGGGGTTTGAGAGCCCTGAAAACTGTCCTGAAAGGCTGTGGAAATCTTCTCCAAAATGCCAAGAAAAATGTCCAAGGAGGTTTGTCTGAAAGATTGAATATTCAGGAGGGAAAGTATTTGTGTTAAAGGCTGTAACTATTGCGATTTGAAGACATTCTTATTATATATTTACTAGAAAGTTCAAATTCATCTACCCTTCATTTTAATTGTCCATACTAATAGAATAGTTCCCTTTTTTTTTTTAATCATTTGAAAAATTTAAGTAAAGGAGTTAATTTATCAGTATGGATATTTTGTAAGTATTGAAGACTAAATGCAACAACTTGTTTTACTTCAGAAAATAAGATTCTTCTTGTGGAATAGAGTGTGATGTTTCAGGTCACAGTACATTTTTATATTCTTGTCCTGTAGGTAAAGTAGATGCAAATCTGGAAGCCAAGCTTGTTGTCCAGGCCCTGCGCATCAACACCCTGTCCAAATTAACCTTCTCTGATTGCACCCGCTTTGATGGTCTGGTGAAGGACGTTTTCCCCAGTGTTGAGTTCAAGGACATTGAGTATGAAACTCTAGCTGAGGCTATCAGAGCTGTTTGTCAGGAAAACAACCTTGTCATCAATGAGAACCAGGTTAGAGAGCACTGTATGTTGTCTTTGTGACACTCCATGTTCAGAAAAACAACCTTGTCGTCCTGAGAACCAGGTTAGAGGTCACTGTATGTTGTCTGCATCACATTGTGTTCAGGAAAACAACCATGTTACCATTGAGAACTAGGTTGAGAGAGCATGATATATTGTCTGTGTGACTTTGTGTTGTAAAAAAACAACCATGTTACCATTGAGAACTGTGTTGAGAGAGCATGATATATTGTCTGAGTGACTTTGTGTTATAAAAAACAACTTCATCATTGAAAGTCAGGTTAGAGAGCATATTAAATATATTGTCTGTGTGACTCTATTGTTCACTTACCATTAATTTAATCTGCTTAAAATGCAAGCTGTTGTGATTTGTTTACCCTCACTAATGAAAGGACATTTGTCTCTTAGGTGAAAAAGTCTTTGGAGCTGTATGAACAGTTACGACAAAGAATGGGGGTTGTTGTAGTGGGCCCAAGTGGCTCAGGGAAAACAACCCTTTGGCGCATTCTTCGTCAAGCAATGCTGAAAATTGGAAAACAAGTCAAGCAGTATGTCATGAACCCAAAGGCTATGCCACGCACACAGGTCTGTCACTAAATACAAAAATCATGTCATCCATTCTATTTACATTTTACACAAATCATATCATCCATTCTATTTACACTTTACACAAATCAAGTCATCCATTCTATTTACACTTTACACAAATCATGTCATCCATTCTATTTACACTTTACACAAATCATGTCATCCATTCTATTTACACTTTACACCAAATCATTTCTTCCATTCTATTTATACTTTACAAAAATCATGTCATCCATTCTATTTACACTTTACACAAATCATGTCATCCATTCTATTTACACTTTACACAAATCATGTCATCCATTCTATTTACACTTTACACCAAATCATTTCTTCCATTCTATTTATACTTTACAAAAATCATGTCATCCATTCTATTTATACTTTACAAAAATCATGTCATCCATTCTATTTATACTTTACAAAAATCATGTCATCCATTCTATTTATACTTTACACAAATCAATTTCCATTTTACTTACACTTTACACAAATCATGTCATCCATTCTATTTACACTTTACACAATCGTGTCATCCATCCTATTTACACTTTACACAAATCATGTCATCCATTCTATTTACACTTTCAGAAATAAGCTGTAACTTTTGTTTGTTTATTTATTTATTTTTATAATTATGATTGGCAGCAAAACTTATTGTTCAATTCCGATTCAGAAATCTGATTTCCTCAGAACACTGGAACTTTGATTAGTGTTTGAATTAGAAAATATCCACCAAACCACCCTAAAGATCAGTAATTTAAATTATTATATATTATAACTCATATAATGCCTCTATAGCTTATAACTTACTGAAGAATGTTAATGGATTTTATTTTTGACAGGAGTTTAGTGTGTAATTTTTTTTCTTTGTAGCTTCTAGGTCAGATCGACATGGACACACGTGAATGGACTGATGGTGTCCTTACATACAGTGCTCGTCAAGTGGTAAAAGAACCTATAGGTACAACATAGAAGCAAGTGTTTGCTGTTTTCCTCCTATGTTTGTGTTCTTTATATGCATATTAAATGATGATATTAAACATTTATGTGAAATTAGTGATTATATTCAGTCAAAATATCATTCTATGCATACGTAAAGTAACAGTTGTATAATTAATTATTTTTTTAGAAATTTAAATTAAGATTCATTGTTTGCCATTATAATTTAAATGATTAACTAATTCATTGATGTTCTTGCTTGAAATGAATACAGATATATTTGTATAGACGATTGTTGTGAGAGCAATGTGACAAAATTAAAAGGTACAATACTGTTTGTAGTTGTAAGTGCATTCATTACAATGTATTACACAGTAATACAGTTAACTTATTATAATAAAACATGACAGAGGTACAGTCATGGTTACAAGGTATTACACAGTCATACAATTAACCCATTATTTTAACATATGACAGAGGTACAGTCATGGTTACAATGTATTACACAGTCACACAGTTAACCCATTATAATAACATATGACAGAGGTACAATCATGGATTGTCTGTGATGGTGACATTGACCCTGAGTGGATTGAGTCCCTAAACTCTGTACTGGATGACAACCGCCTTCTCACCATGCCATCTGGAGAACGAATTCAGTTTGGTCCAAACGTCAACTTTTTGTTTGAGACTCACGACCTGAGTTGTGCGTCCCCAGCCACTATCTCCAGAATGGGGATGATTTTCCTCAGGTGAGAATGGCATCATTCTCTTTATTGTTTGCATTTTTAATTTCTTAGTAATTGTGCATGGGTATATACAGCTTTTCTTAAGATTAGATGTTCTCATGATTTCATTATTATTATCTATTTAATTTTTTTTTACTTACCATTTTTCCAATTGCTCATATTAACTTCAATTCATATCATAGAACAAGTGTCATTCCAGCCACACCAAAGGAGAAATAATAAAGAACTCAACAGCAAGTTGCTTCTATAACCAAGGAGTCTTGTTACACTCTTTTACTCCTGGCAAACATTCATTCCAGCAACATTTTGTTTCAGATTGATTTTGTTTTTTTCCAAAAGTTTGAGTACCAGATTTTCTTTCTGCTGTATTGGTGTGTATAAGTCAGACATTTTGCTTGTACACTTTGATAGTGCAGGTGTGCATACTATAATCTCTGTATCTGAGGCTGCAATTTAATTGTACAGATGTGAAGGATATAATGTCCATTTATGTAAAAGTGGTTTTGTTGTACAGATGTGAAGGATATAATGTCCATTTGTGCAAAAGTGATTTAGTTGTGCAGATGTGAATGACCTAATGTCTGCACATTCAGCAGCAAGCAGTTGTGAATCTGAAATGTCCTATTTTGTGTGTACACTCTGACATTTTAGTGATGAGGATGTGAATGTCAAAGACCTGGTCACTTCATGGCTTGACAGCCTGCCAGAACACAACAGGAACCTCCTAAGTGGCTGGATGGATGATTTCTACAAGGCCCATAATTGGGTAATGAAGCAGGTATGTTTGTTAATTATTTTATTGTTGATTGTAAATAAATAAATGAAAACTAATTGGTCAAACTCTAGCAGTTACATAGAGCCTAAAATCATACTTCATAATACAATCATTGATTGAATTAGATTTAAACAAAATAAGATGTGTGATGTCAAGTCAAGCAAAATCATTCATTCTAAATCACAAAATATATACATACAAACACATCAAACATCATATCAACATATATCAATCAAAAGTACAAACTATTTAGTTTTATAACATATAAACTTCTAATACAAATGAAGAATATATCTAATCAATATTTAAGGCTAAAGACAGATGTTATCACACACACACATTGGCAAGTCTTAATACATAAATGGGTTATAATCCAGCTTACTGCATGTCAAGACTTTTAAATGGGTTATAATCCAGCTTACTGCATGCCGAGACTTGTTGGCTTTTGCCCAATGAACACTAATAGTACCAGGGCTTACATTTTTTAATTTGCAGGACAGCTTTGTTTATGATTAGTGCAATAGCATTTACCCATGTGCGTCTTATAATGCTGGTGGTGGATCACAAGGCAGTCAAGTATTAAAATTTGGCCACAGGACTGCATAATGTGTACAGTGGCACTAGTTCTAAGCCACAGGACTGCATAATATGTACAGTGGCACCAGTTCTAAGCCACAGGACTGCATAATGCGTACAGTGGCACCAGTTCTAAGCCACAGGACTGCATAATGTGTACAGTGGCACTAGTTCTAAGCCACAGGACTGCATAATATGTACAGTGGCACCAGTTCTAAGCCATGGGACTGCATAATGTGTACAGTGGCACCAGTTCTAAGACATGGGACTGCATAATGTGTACAGTGGCCTACATAACTGTGGACCACAAAATTTGTTTTATTAGGTACTATGTCGCCTGCAGATCAATAGAGTTGGACACCATTTTTTAAACTCTGTCCTTCAGACTTTTAACTGAAAGTCTATTTGGTTTGTTTGGAATCTGTTCTGAGTGTAGGTGACTTGTGATTAGCTCTGCATTTATAGTTATGGCTAAACTTATTTACTGTTATGGTTAAATCTGCATTTACTGTTATGTTTAACTAGATTTACTGTTATGGTTAACTGCACATTTACTGTTATGGTTAACTATTAGTGACCATTTTAAATGGTTATCAGGTTAGTTTCAAAACAGGTATATTTAAACTAAAAATATTATTTCTGCTAGAATGATTTGGTTGTGGAGACAAGCCTGGTCGGTGTTGTGCTCAATGGCCTCTCACATCTTTATAATGTCAAGAGCAAAGCACACTTCGCTCTCTGTCTTATTCATGGACTTGGTGGCAACTTGTCAGAGTCCTCAAGGGAGGCCTTTGCCAAAGAGGTAGGAAAATTGTGAAAGTTAATTATATCTGTCTGTAAATTTAGTTAAGTTATTTATGGAATGTTTGTTTTATCTTTTTGCTCTTGTGAGAGATTGATCATGATCTTCTCATCCTTGACCAGTCCCTAGCAGTGAATTGAAGAAATGATACTGGTATATAATTATGTCTTTGCAGTTCTCAGCAGATTGATGCAAATATTATTTCTGTTTTGCTGACCATAGGTATTTGCATGGACTGGAGAGTCTCCACCTGACAACCGAAGACTCTTGGACACTTACTTCGATGAAAACCTGGGCCGCATGATGTTATATAGCATAGATGTAAGGATTTCTTAATTTAGCATTTTTTCCTTCATGCATCATAATCAGATTTTTTTTTCTGTAGTTATATACCTGTCAGCCTACAAACAAGAATTTATCATTAATTTTTCAACTGTTGTAATCTAATTGTTTTGTCTGCATGGTTCACCTACCAGGACAAAAACGAAGATTTCTTAAAAATTTCTTCATAAATTATAATTTTATTTCTTTCAGTTTGTGCAATCTCACCTCAGCCTGATGATAATGATTATTTTCCATTCATGTAATTTTCTGTTTGCTCTTTCAAGATTTTATAGTTTTCATTAAACAATTTCTCTCACTTGACTGTTTGCTCTTTCAAGATTTATAGTTTTCATTAAACAATTTCTCCCAATCGATTGTTTGCTCTTTCAAGATTTATAGTTTTCATTAAACAATATCTCCCAATTGACTGTTTGCTCTTTCAAGATTTATAATTTTCAAAAGCTATTTCTAGTTGTCATAGAACAATTTCTCTCACTTGACTGTTTGCTCTTTCAAGATTTATAGTTTTCAAAAGCTATTTCTAGTTGTCATTTCTCTCACTTGACTGATTGATTTCATTTACACAGATAATGGATGTGTATTCATTTCTACAAAGATCAGTGTTGCTTGTCACAGTTTATAATTCTGAGCTTGATAGTTTGTCCTGATGAAAAATTTATAACCAATAGCAATGTCATTTGCTTTTATGCTTTGATTAAAACATTGCTGCTCAATTATTTTAAGTGGATAAAGTTTTATATTTTAAACAAGAATAATGCCTGATACTTTGGGTTCTTACAAAAGAACATATTCATTAGTATTGTGTGTTGTAATGAAAAATGTGTAAATTTTGTTTCAGCTGAAAAATAGCTTTGTAAGTAGATGGCTGTATAATAAATTGTTATTTCAGTTGGATTTTATTGAGTTCATAAAATGAGTTCTATTTAATTTTATTTGTTCTTCATTTCTGTTCATTTTTTTAAATAGTTTTTGTTTACTTACTATTCTTTGAATTTTCGATAATTTAAGACCTTATTGTTTTGTTAATAATAACCACTAGTGTGCCAGTATTCAACATTATCTCCAGAGGTCTGGCATTGGAAGCTAAACATTCCTAGATCATTCACTGGCCTGTGTGCTTGTATTTTTCTGTTTTTTGCTCTTTATCATCTGCTTCAAGACTGCAAATGCAAACATTCTCATCAAACATCTTGCTTTGAACAGTGCAGAGCAACCCTCTTCCCAAAATCCAGCTTCGACTGTCATTAATTCTGGGACAGAGTGGAAGCTATGGTGGGGGTATGGTAGTGATGGTAGAAGTAACTATTAAGAAGTAATAATGAATGCAGCTGAGAGTAATTCTGGAATGTAGTGGTGGTTATGATAGTGGTGGCAGCAGTAGCAGTATAATTACCAAGAAGTAATATTAAATGCAGCTGATAATTTTGGAATGGAGTGGTAGTGGTGGATTGTCTTATTTAAATTGACACTGCACCTTTAACTGTTTAACTTTATTACACAATTTACAGTTACATTTAATATGAAGACTGAAGCTTTAGAAAATGTTGATTTTTTTTTTCCCACTTCCATTTTCAGAATGCAGAAACCCTGAAAGTGGAACACTTCAGTTCATCTACTTCTCTTCCAGTTGTAAGAACTATCGATGTTCAACGTAATCTTGATTACTTCACACCTTGGCTTAATCCAGACAACAAACAGCCATTTATAATTGTTGGTCCTGAAGGTTGTGGCAAAGAGTGAGTCACGTGATTTATTATTATTATTACTTTTTTAAAAATGTAATCTAGTTTTGTCCAATTAGAAATGCATTGGTGATAATAATTTTTGCATTGAAAAATGTTTTTAAAAAATAAGTGTTACTAAAGGTGTTAATAAAAAATGTTTCTAAAAAATAATAAAAAATGTTTATAAAGGTAATAATAAAAAAATGTTTCTAAAGGTAATAATGTTTCTAAAAATAGAATGCAAAATAGAATACATAAGGTACAGTATGTTCTAGCTGACTGAATTAAAAAAAACAACCTATTTTAAGCATTTGCAATAAATACCCCATTATTGTGAAATTTTAAGTTTTAATTGTTTTTTTTATTTCAGACTGCTTCTACGCCATGGTTTTGAAAATCTGCGCTCCACACAGGTTGCCATGGTTCATTGCAGTGCGCAGACACGGCCATCCCATGTCCTCCAGAAGCTGAGCCAGACATGCATGGTACTGAACACTAACACTGGGCGTGTTTACCGACCCAAGGACACTGAAAGACTCATCTTGTATCTGAAAGACATAAATTTGCCCAAACCTGACAAATGGGGTACCTGCCAGCTCATTGCATTTCTGCAGCAGGTATTTCTCTAAATGTTTCCCTCTATGGTGCACAGCTGCATGGCTGCGCAGCTCATTAGAAAATGCTGCACAGCGCTTTCAAAATTCCACACACAAGTTTTGATAGCAATCTCAAACAACTGTCAATTCTGAATAAACACAGGAAAACGTTCTGCACACACAGGAAAAATATTAGAGGGAACGCTGGTACTGACTATCAAGTAAACCAAGTTTACCTCACTGTTAAAAAGAATATTCTTCAATGTTTTAATTATTGATTTACTTTTATTCCTTTTAATTTTATTTTGTAGGTAGTGATCTACAATGGCTTCTATGATTCAAATCTTGAGTGGGTTGGTCTAGAAGGTGTACAGATTGTGGCAAGCATGAATGCTGGCACCAGTCTTGGGCGGCACAAGCTTACATCACGTTTCACATCTGTCGTCAGAATCTTTAATGTGGGGTAGGTACATTTTACAAATAACTTTGCTTTCTTTCATTTCCTCATGTCCTTCTGTTTTCACCCACAGACATATCTATGAAGCACATTTTGCAAGAATGCATTCAGAAACCACACAGAATCCCAAAGAAGTCAAAAGTATGCACACAAAGTAGCAAAAATGGACTTAAATCCTTTTCTGTTTCCAGGTACCCAGGTCAAGAGCAGCTGCAGACCATCTACTCTATCTATCTCAAACCCATCTTGCATCGGCAACTCTCCCAGCATCCAGTGTGGGGATCCATGGCCAAAATTCATGCCCTTGCTGGCTCCATGGTTCAGTTGTATGACCAGGCATGTTTTATTTGTTTTGTTTCATTTTTTTAATGCTTTGATTCATTGCAAAATATAGTTCCATTTGTGCATGACCAGGCAAATTGTTTAGATTGTCTTTGATTCATTACATGACAAGTTGTTAGGAATTTATTGAAATTTTTTTTTGTTTGCTGGTAGTTTTTTGCTTGTAATTCATTTAATAATTCATTAAGGGATAGGTTTTTGACAGTTTATGAGATTTTGTTGTTGTTTTTTTGTGTGTGTGGGGTGTATGGCCCGTACTGCAGATGAATTAAAACACTTAATGCCAAGTCATATGGTTGAATGTAGATATAGAAACCAGTCATTTGAAACAGAAGCTTCATGTTTATTTCTTAATCTATTCAGTGTTCCTTAATTGTTGCCTTGGTTGTACAATAGTGTTGTTACTTGTCATTTTAGTATGAAGCAAAATACATAACCTGAGAAGTAACATTTAAAAAGTGATGCAATTTATATTTTAATTTATGTTACTATGTTACTCTGTTAATTTGGCAGTCTGAAGTTATTTAATGAAAGAATTGTTTCTTTTATGTGTGTCATACTCTAGGTGTTTTAGGCAATATAAATGTCAGCTTGCAATTTGTCAGAGTTGATCACCAGTTTGTTGTTTCATGCAATGATGTATTTTTGAATGTTGGCCTCTCATTCTTCTTCTTTTTTTGTTGTTTGTAATTATAAACATTATGTTATGGTTCAATCAATACCTGTTGTCATATGTCAGAACTTAAAAACATATTTTATTTAAATACTATGTCAAAAAATCTTTTGTCAGCTGTCAACACTGTAAAATGTGTTTTGATTTGCATTGTCTTCTACGCAGCTAAGGGCAAGATTTACTGTGGATGACTACAGCCATTATCTGTTCACACCAAGAGACCTGACACTTTGGGCTATGGCACTGCTACGCTATGATTTGAATGCTGGATCACGGGAAAACACCAGTGACCACCTCCTGGAAATATGGGCCTATGAGGCTCGGCGACTGTTCCGCGACAGAATTGTTGGCGCTGACAACCAGAGCAAGTTTGACAACATGCTGATGTCTGTGATCAGATCAGATTGGTCAGCCAACATATTTGAAAACATTGATAGTAAGCTAGTTTTCAATTCACATGGCCATGTTTGCATTAATTCTCATTACATTGAACACATCAGCTAACTTTTTCTGGGTTAAAGAGGTGTGTGTGTGTGTGTGTGTGTGTGCGTGTGTGTGTGCGCGTGCGTGCGTGTGTGCATGCGTGTGTTTGTGTGTGTGTGTGCTCAAACTTTCATAATTCGCTGCTCTGTATACTTTGTGGCTATTTGTTTATTGTTGTTTCATCCGCAGATAAATTTAGTCATCACAGGTGAATCAGAATAAATGTGCCCAAGTAAAATTAAGTATGTAAAGAGAAATTATTCTGCATTCTGTAAGTTTGTTGTGTTTATTGACAAGTCTTTGTCAGTATATTTTGTTAAATATTTTTTGTGAAGAAGTATATTATTATTTATATTAATTATGCATTTCATCTGACTGTGTGATGTGTGCATGCACATGTGTTTGTACATATGTGTGTTGTATGTATTGTGTGTGTGTGTTTGTGTATGTATTTATGCACGCTGAGTTTGTCATCATATTATGTTCTTAGTTAAATTTTAACAGATTGTTGCCAACAACCTTGAGGTCTAAATATGTCTTAAAGTACTGATGAAATACAAAAGAGGAGGAAATATTAGTCTGAAAGTACATTAGTTTATTTTCAAAGTATACAAGTCTGAATTATTTTTTATTTGTAGAAACATACTTTGTTACTTGGGGTGCCAGAACAGACACAGGAGCACCAGCCACTGGGGCAGGAGCTCCACTGCCACCCTTTGGCAAACCCTTAGGAAAATTATCCCCCAATGACCTGCAGGCTGTCATTGAGAAAGGAATCAAATTCTACAGTGAGTGTTTGGCTTTTCCATAGATCTAATAATGATCACATTTGAGTTCATAAAAGCATTTTCTACCAAAGAAATGCTTGCTTTCTTGGTGTGAGATATTTTTAGGATTCTTTGTGAATAAGCTAGATGAAGTTAAAGACTAGTTAAGAAGCAAAACTATAATATCATAGTATCGAGTATTTAAGTAATGTAATAACATTATAAATAAAAAGAAATAAACTAAAAGAAAGTTATTTACAAAAGAAATTATTACAAAGTAGAAAAAGCATATTGAGTTAGTTTGGATGTACAATAAGTTCTTAACAGGATAGAATTTTATTACTGTATTTTGAAAAAAAATTAATCTTATAGGTCGGGAAAATCGAGAGCTGGATATACTATTGTTCAAAGAGGTCCTGGACAACATGGCACAAGTAGATCGTGTGTTGACACGTCCTGGTGGCTCTCTCCTCTTGGCTGGACGCAGTGGAGTTGGTCGTCGTACAGCTGTCTCAGTGGTGGCCCATATGCATCAAATGCAACTTTTCACACCCAAGATCTCCCGTGTTTATGGGGAAAAGCAGTTCAAGAATGACTTGAAGCAGGTTAGTGTGTTAAGGTACTTCAGATTGATAATGTGATGACTTTCAGACTAAAGCAAGCGTCATTCAAGATATATTACATGTCATTCATTTAAAAATAAATTATTACTTTAATTTTTATTTATTTGAAATTAGAGATAACTTTCTTAGAATATATCTTTAAAAATATTGAAACTTATTACATTTGACTTAGAAGTACCCATCAGAATGAAATACTAGCTCAGAATAATTAGGATTGCAAAATAATTTTATCAAGCTGGATTACTTGAGTGTTTCTGAAATCATTCGACTGATTTGTTCACATCCTTTCTGTCTCTTCACCCCACTCTCTTCACAGGTGATGTTACTTGCGGGTGTAGAAGGAGAACAGGTCGTGTTGCTGATGGAAGACCATCAGTTTATGGAGCTGCAGTTCCTGGAATTAATCAACAGTTTGTTGTCAGCTGGTGAAGTGCCAGGACTCTACAGTCCAGAGGAACTTGAGCCATTGCTCTCACCTCTCCGCGACATGGCTTCTGAGGCAGGGTTTCGTGGGACACTTATAAACTTCTTTGCTTCACGTAAGCTCCACATGTTTATGATTGCAGCATCATGCAAATAATTCTTTTTGCAAAAATGGCTTTATTTTATGCCTGCAAATGAATTATGTTCCAGACTTTTTATGAGAATTAATTTTTACATTTTTCACTGTAATTTCTAGTGCAGGATCAGTAGCTTGCATCAAACTTTTATTTTCCAAAATGCTGCACAGTGATATTACTATTAATATTTGAGTGTTAGGCATAAGTAAAGATTTTGAATTATTTTTATTATAATAATTTAAAAGTATTGATAGGTATGTTGATTAGTTTACTTATAGGATTAAAATAATAAAATACAAGCTCTTCAAGAAAAAGTATGTAAAGATGTGTTCACTTGAGTTCAAACATGGTTGCTTATATTCAAGTACTTAAGTGAAAGTGAAAATGTATCTAAAATTCAAATGATCACTTTGAACGAAATCAAGCTGGTAATCCATACATGTGGTTTCTCTTTGTAAGGTGTGCAAACTAACCTGCATATTGCTCTGGTGATGGACTACACAAACAGCAATTTCACCTTGAACTGTGAGTCCAACCCAGCGCTGTACAAACAATGTTCTGTTCAGTGGATGGATGGTTGGAGTCGAGACAGCATGGTTCAAGTGAGTCACAACATCTATTAATTTCATTTCAGAAACACCTTTTCTTCTCTTCTGCCACCCCCCCCCCCAGTCCAATATATTTTATTACATTGCAATTTGTTATATGAAATATGTTGTCCAGAATTTTATTGTGTGTATAAAAATAAATCTTGTTTTAATTCTGTTTAGTTTTGTTGATCAACTTAATTTTATCCTGTTTAAAAATATTTGTAATTCACTGCATTGTTAGTTTCTTAATGTTTATAAAAATGAAAGAAATTCACCTTAAATTTATTATATTTTTATAATATTGTTATAGGTTGCACAAATGGTATATATAAATTAGTATTAGTATCAACTCATTTCATAAGATCGTGTAAAAATTTTTAATCTTTTGAAAATCTTTGTTTTAATTTTTCAATTAGATTTTTACAAATATTCATCAGCGCTGTCTCACCATGGAGATAACCTGTCTAGATGTCTTGACATTAAAATAAAACAAATAATAATAAAGGGTGTTATTGCTGATTCATAGACTTGAAGTATTTAAAGAGAGTTGTTAACATTTTCCAATTGTGATAAATGTAACAATTAATGTAACAATTAACACAGCTTGCCAGCAAACCACCATACAAAGCTACATGACTGTATCATAAAATATATTTAAAATGATAGGTGCCAAAGATGTTGTTGACCCGACCTCCCAAAATAGAAGGAGGATCAATAGGGGAACCTCAGCAAGGCCGACGCAAACTGTCAGGGGGGGATGAGTTGCTGAAGAGCTTCCTGTTGGTACATGAGTCTGTGGGAGAGAACATTGCCACCCCACTCCGCTATCTGATCTTTCTGCGTACCTACCATAAGGTGTACAACACCAAAAAACAGAGTGTTGAAGCAAAGCAACAGCACTTACAGGTGTTTACAAATTATCCAGATGAAACTGTATTCTAATATAAAATGAGCTAAATAAAAGAAGTTATATAGATGAAAAAATAAAATGAGCTAAATTACAGAAGTTTTCTAGATGAAACTGTATTCTAAAATAAAATGAGCTAAATTAAAGAAGAAAAGCAGGATTAATCTTCTTTGAGTTTAAAGAAATGAATGTTGTCTCCCCCCCTTCCTGTGACCCTAGATGGGAAGACCAAATTAAGAGGGCTGCTTTTTTCTGCACCTACATTCTGTGCATTGGCCATAGAGGCTGCATTAGTTGATAGAGAACTGATGTATAAATATCTCCCATTAGTTAATCCGTAATTAAGTAAACATTTTTTAGATAATAGCTGCATATAGCGATGGAAGCAAACTCTAATTGAAACCTTTTAACTGAGAGGGTTATGCAGTTTTAAGAATTTTTTGCATAAGCTTTGATTTTAAAAACATTATTTTTTTAATTCAAAATGTCTGACAATCTCATTGACATATCTTTAAAAAGTTATTTTATTTCATTTTGCCATGTGGCAGAGAACGTGTTTACTGCAGAATGCTTAGCCAAATGATTGTGTATTACTGTGTTGTCTTTTTTCTAATTATTGACATAAATTACTGGACTTTTCTTTTTCAAAATTAAAGGGCTTGGGCTTGTATATTAGTATTTTTACAAAATTTTCTTTACAGTTGTGAAATAAAACTTTAAAACTTTTAGATTTCATATTGGTTTATCACTATTATCACGAGAGTTTTAACCTCTTGGCTTTATAATAATAATATTTATATATAGGTGAAATAAACATAAAGAGTTTTTTTAAAAGGTTAAAATTTGTAACATGTGCATTGTGATTTTACAGCTAAAATAATGTAAGGAGTAATGTGTAATGTGTAATCAGTATTCAAGAATAATTATGGACAATAGTCATTGATCTTAGTAAGGCTGTCAGTGCCAAATGATAACCTCACAGAACATTATTATTAAAATTTCTGCATTTGCTCAGAATATATGTAATTGTTTATATGCATTATAAGCATTGGCATGTGTTTCTTTTTTTTAAAAATAAAAAAACACTCTTGATGCATATTATTCAACTTATTTATCACCAAGTTAATTTATTTATCACCAAGTTGATTTAATTTATTTATCGACAAGTTAACTTACTTATCACCAAGATAATTTATTTATCACCAAGTTAACTTACTTATCACCAAGATATTTTCACCAGGATAATTTATTTATCACCAAATTAAACTATACCTCTTCTAGGCTGGTGTGTCCAAGTTAAATGATGCCAAACAGCTGGTGGATGAGTTGAAGCGTAAGGCCGGAGAGCAGAGCCAGCTTTTGGCAGAGAAACAGACAGAGGCTGATGCTGCCTTGCGAGAAATTACTGTCAGCATGCAGGTATAACTTAGACTAATATAAATATATATATATATCACATCCACAGGGACTATTTATGCTGTAAAATTGGAGATCAGCTCACTTATTTTACAGAAAAGGGTGAATAATTTTGAGAGGTGCAGATCTGGAGGTGGTGGTGGTGTTTTTATCAATCATTTGTCATCATTGTCATTAATGTATATTAATGTATAATGTATTAGCACTAGGAGCCATTACCATTTTTTTTTTTTGCATCTGCAGAATGCCAGTGAGCAGAAGAGGGAGATGGAAGAACTGAAAAAGAGTGCAGCAGAAGAGAATAAAGTTCTAGAAAAGCGTAAGCAGGCCATAGACTATGAACTGGCAGAAGTGGAGCCCGTCGTACAAGAGGCCAGAAGGGCAGTCAGCAGCATTAAACCAGAAGCCATTTCTGAAATCCGTGCTTTGCGTGCCCCTCCAGACATCATTCGGGACATCCTGGAAGGCGTGCTAAGATTGATGGGTATCTTTGACACATCATGGGTCAGCATGAAGAGGTAGGGACTTTGGCCTATATAAATTTAAATTTGATCCCAACATGTGCATGAAGGATTTCTAATCTAACACTGTATTCCTGCAATCTGTTTTGATTATTCATGACATATATGTGTGGATACACACAACTATAGAAGAGTTTACTTATTTTTTACATTTCATGTGCATATGTTTGAATGGGTGGTTGGGTGAAAAAGTGAATGAACAAGCTGAACAAATGAATAGATAAATGAATGAACAAGCAAATGAACAAATTAATAGATGAATGAGTGAACATTCCAACAAATGAATGATCAAACAAAAGACCAGATGTATAATGACTATATGGATAGATGAATGAACAATTAATTGAATGAATACATGAACAAATGAATGAATGAGTGATATTTATTTTCATTTTTATGAACAGTTTCTTGTCCAAGAGGGGTGTAAAGGAAGACATTCAGACTTTTGATGCTCGAAACATCTCTCCAGATATCAGGAAGAATGTTGAAGAGCTTCTAACAAAAAACAAAAATTCTTTCGACCCAAAGGTAAGATGATCAAAAGCTTGAAGTCATTTTATTTGCAGCACTTCTTGGTATCTGTGCAGTATAGTACTAATCAAACCCAAAATATATATCAATCATATCAACTAACTGGTACAACACTAGTACCAAACAAACTAAAATGATTACCTGACTTGAAACCAAAGAGAAGTTATGATTGATATTAGACTACTGAAACTTTCCAAACAACTGTATCTTATTGACCTTAAGTTCTCATTCCATCAGTAAAACTATATCCGATATGCAGCAAAGTACTGAAACCATCTCTCATATTGTATCTAATTGACATCAAAGAATTTAAACCATCCCTCACACTGTATCTGACTGAGATCAAAATACTGAAACCATCCCACAATTGTAACTTATTGACATCCAAGTATTAAAATCATCCTTCAAGCTGTAACTGATTGACATCAAAGTATTGAAACCATCCCTCAAGCTGTAACTGATCGACATCAAAGTATTGAAACCATCCCTCAAGCTGTAACTGATTGACATCAAAGTATTGAAACCATCCCTCAAACTGTAACTGATTGACATCAAAGTATTAAAACCATCTCTCAGACTGTAATTTATTGACATCAAAGTATAAAAAACATTCATCAAACTGTAACTGATTGACATCAGAGTATTAAAACCATCCCTCAAACTGTAAAAGATTGACATCAAAGCATTAAAACCAACTTACTGACTTCAAAGTATTAAAACCATCCCTCAAACTGTAACTTATTGACATCAAAGTATTGAAACCATGTATATGTTAGTAGACTTCAGTCAGAAATAAAAGGTCTAATCTGTTTTAATTAATTCATAAAAGATGTCTGTAGCAAGATAAATGAGTACGTATGTGTTTAGATAGTGTCACTTATTTGTTAATGTTCTTGAAATTAAGGTAGATTCGTTCAGTTTGGATTTTACAGCAAATTATTTCTACAAGATATTCATTCTTCAGGCTGTTTGAATGGAATTTACACTCCATCTGCTGCAAATTTGAATTTCAGACATATACGTCAGTTTTATTCTATAATGCTAATAATCTTTTTCGTTCTGGTATCTGTTATTCTAAACCTTCTCTCTTGACCAGAAATTTGAGTGGATGATGATTTTTTAAAAATATGTTTTCATAAATGTTACCTGGTGTCTGCAATCATACATCCTTATACATCTTTTCACCACCCTGCCTTTTTCTCGATTTTCATTTTATATCAGCCAGCGCGACTGATGTTACATTGAAATTGTTAAAAAAAAAAAGAGAGAGGGTATTCTTTCTGAAGTTATTTAACTCTACTACTTCTTTATATTACTATATCAGCAAGATCTCAACCATTAAATGGGGTCAAAGTTCTCTGCATGAATTAAAGAATGTAAGTAATTGACATTAATCTAGAATAAATAAATCATTTGGGGTAAGATAGCTTCTGTTATTGCAGGCAAAATCAGACATTCATTGAAAACATTATTTATTTTTTAAAAAAATATTCTCAGCAGTAATATTATTTGATTCTTTTTGCCACAGAATGCCAAACGTGCATCACAGATGGCAGAACCCCTTGCCGCCTGGGTGAAGGCAAATGTTCAGTATTCCTATGTGCTTGAAAAAATTCAGCCCCTAGAGACTGAGCAGAATGAACTGCGCAAGTATGTTTACTTCATTTCATCATTTGACAGCAGAGTACATTTTTTATTGTGAAAGTTTGTTCAGTCTTTGACAGCATCTTATACTTCATTAACATAAAATATACTACATTTTCAAAACATTCTGGACTGGAAATATGAAACTGCCTGTTAATTAAGCAGAATGAAATGCATGAGCTAATGAATAGAAAGACAACAGTTTGGTTTTCTTTAAATTATTACTTAATTTCATTTCCAACCATCCTAACTTGAACATCGCACAACCTGTCAATGCTAGTATTGTGTTTTTTGGAAATATATTAAAAAGAGAGTGCAGTTACATTTTTTCATTATTTTTATTTGTGTGTGTGTGCAAATATTATTACCTAATCTCCCTTGAATCATTATATATAACAGCTTAAAGGGCTTGCTGTGTCTGTTTGCCTGTTTCTCTGCGACAAGTTATTTATGTGCACAACGCAGAATAACAGTATTAATAATATTATGTTTATATTTTGTTGGGGAAAAAATGAATTAAAAAGAGCTTATTTAGGAAACCTTTGAATTTTGAGTTTTTATGAGTTTTAGAAAATGTATCACAGTACCTGGAATAACCATATTTGGAAATGCCACCCACCAGCTAAGGGAAATAATTCATTCTGAAAGCATGTTTATGTCTGGAATCATTAGTGATTTAGTAAGGTAAACCTAAATTACACATTTTAAATTTTTCTTTCATTTATGCAAACGCCAAATGCTTTTTTAAAATGTATTATGCACAATAAAAAAACGAATTTATGCTGCAGAATTTTTATTAATTAATGAATTAATGATATGGTGCCTGGTCAGTATATGACACATATTACCAACATCTGGCCATTTGTTGTTACAATTTCTCGTGAAAATGCTTCTTATTCTATTAAATATATCAAACAAAAAAATGAAAAATACACACATCATCACTTCCTGATTGTTGATTGATGATACTGTCTGTTTGATAGCTGAGCTGTTAAGAGCTTTCTTTTTTCCTTTGTTTTTCTTTATAGCTTTTCAAGATTTACTTGTTATTTGAACATATTTTTATCTTCATTTATTTCACGTACTTCTTCTCTAGAGGGCACAGTCAATTTGTTATTTTTGTTATTTCCCATATTTTAATTTTTTTTTTTAGCTCTTAGGGTGCAAGTGAGATGTTGTACTGTTAGAACTTAATCAGCAGTGCGATAGCAAGTGAGATGTAGTTAGAACTTAATCAGCAGTGTGATAGCAAGTGAGATGTAGTTAGAACTTAATCAGCAGTGCGATAGCAAGTGAGATGTAGTTAGAACTTAATCAGCAGTGCGATAGCAAGTGAGATGTAGTTAGAACTTAATCAGCAGTGTGATAGCAAGTGAGATGTAGTTAGAACTTGATCAACAGAGTGATAGCAAGTGAGATGTATTGTTAGAACTAGATCAGCAGTGTGATAGCAAGTGAGATGTACTGTTAGAACTTAATCAGCAGTGTGATAGCAAGTGAGATGTAGTTAGAACTTGATCAGCAGTGTGCTAGCACATGAGATGTACTGTTAGAACTAGATTGGCATTGTGATAGCAAGTGACAAGATTCTGGTTGAGTGTGACTTGAATTATCTTTTGCAGAAATCTGGAGAAAGTAGAGACTCGCATGGAGCGCCTGAGTAAGGACCTGAGTGAAGTAGATCTCAGGGTGGCTCAGCTTCGCTCCAGGTTTGAAAACTTAACCAAGGAAGCTGCAGAACTGAAGATCAAGCTCGACAAGGAGAATGAAACAATCCAGGCTGCAGAGACTCTTATTTTTAAACTGGATGGAGAGCACCAGCGTTGGAATGTTCAGGTGGCATTTTTTAAGGATTAGTACATCTTCTGTTTAGCAGAACTAAACTTTTTAATTTTTATTTATTTTTTTTGAGTGTGTGTTGGGAGGAGTGTAAAATAGTACAGGCAATCATGAGTGTATGGGGACTCTGTAACATGTTTGTTTCTTTTCTTTGTTAATGGCAGTCTGTATTATTTAATCATTAGGATTTCATCACAAAACAAGCAAATAAAAAAATTTACAAATCTGTGTTTGCATAGACCTAAAAAACTTCTTTTTCTGTGCTTGTCCTGTCTGCATGATGTCAAATTAGACCCTAGACATTAAAAAAACAATCCTGACAACAACACACACTTCTAATGCCATTTTCAGCAATGATGTTAAATGTTTTTTTGAAATTTTTGTAACTAACTGTCTGCTTCATTTTTTTCTCCCTTCTGTTGACAGATGGGTGAGTTTTCTCAAGAACTTCAAGAGCTTCCTAAGCGTGCTCTATTGGCTTCTGCATTCATCTCTTATTTATCTAGTGCACCTGAAGATCTGCGTCGGGAGCGAATCAAATTATGGATGGAAACAGTTGGCATTTCACAATTTGACCTTCGTCGATTCCTCAGCACAGAAAGTGAGCAACTGATATGGAAGGCTGAAGGCCTACCCTCTGATGAACTGTCAATGGAAAATGCTCTAGTTATCCTTCAGGTGAGTAAAACATTCTTATTCTTAATATTTTTATTTTTAAAGTAGCTAGTAGTATTACGTGTTTTGTAATTCGTTGATTTGAACGAAGAATTATAATCAGTTGAAGATATGCTTTAGGTAAGAAAATTAAATAGATTTTGATTGATTATAATAATTTCTTTATTGAAATTTTATATATAGTCTATATAAAAATAAATGCTTTTGATGGCATAAGAAAAGATATATATTATAGTTTCATTAAGTTTGTTAATGAATGCATTTGTGGGTGTGTATTACAAAGAGAAGGTGCATGATTGCTTGTGAGTTTATATTATATATTTATTTATATTATTGATTTACATTATTTTCTTATTTCAGATCATTTAATTAAAGTTGTTTAAATTTGGCATTATAATCTAATTTTTTTAGAGAGAGAAAATGAGGGTGGTAATAGAAATCTAATTACCTAGGAATGCACCTTGATATTCAAGGGACTAAATTAGTTGTTGACAAATTATCTCTTTGTCTATACATATTGTTTAGAAATTTACACTATAAGAAATAATTTTTTTATCTTTTTATTTGACCTTGATCAGATCAATAGCATACCAATTGGGGTAAGAATTGAGTTTGTTGCTTATTGTTTGAAATGCATAAATTCCTTGTGAGCACTTTCTAAAAAAAAAACTGATAGAATTAAATAGCAGAGACAGATTTGTGTTTGTTATTAAATAAATGAAGGAAAACAAAGAATTTTAAGTATACATATTGCATAAGTATAATAAATAGTAATTATAGTAACTTTATACTAGATAGGAGCAGTATATT
This sequence comes from Sinotaia quadrata, assembly GCA_028829895.1. Lineage (NCBI taxonomy): Eukaryota > Metazoa > Mollusca > Gastropoda > Architaenioglossa > Viviparidae > Sinotaia > Sinotaia quadrata. The sequence continues at coordinate 24,493,240 of CM054183.1, read as the reverse complement.
TAAATTAAATGTTTATTATATAACTTGGTTTTAATCAAAATAAATTCTATGTGAAAAACTGAAAGGAAATCATTAAGAAACTTTATTTATGATATATATATCTATCTATTTATAGTCTAAAAATAACTTTATAAAATAAATTAAGTATTTTGCACATTGCTTGCTCAAACTCTGATTTGCTTTTAATGCTTAATTCACCTGTGTTATTGTGTGTGTGTGGTATTGGTTTTTTTGTTTTTTAAATATCTCATTCTATTGTGTGAATCATCTCCCCTAAATACCTGCAGTCTTTTATTGTGATTTTTAGCCTTTTTTTTTGTTGTCTTTTTAAGAAACAAATTTTGACAATGGTAAAATGCTATCAGAGTTTATCATTGTTAATGACATGTTCCATTACCTGTTCCAAAAATGTCTGAATCTTGCAACATGACATGCTGTATAGTAGAGGGTGGGCCCCATTTTGAAATACATTGCATTCATGTCACATGTTCTATAAACACCTGAAATTGACATTGTAAAACTGTGTTACAGAGGGTGAAACATGTCACATGTTCTATAAACACTTGAAAATGATATGGTAAAACTGTGTTACAGAGGATGAAACATGTCACATGTTCTATAAACACCTGAAACTGACATGGTGAAACTGTATTACAGAGGATGAAACATGTCACCTATTCTATAAACACCTGAAACTGATATGGAAAAACTGTGTTACAGAGGGTGAAACACACCTGTTCTATAAACACCTGAAACTGACACAGTAAAACTGTGTTAAGGAGGGTGAAACATGTCACCTGTTCTATAAACATCTGAAACTGACATGGTAAAACTGTTATAGAGGGTGAAACATGTTGGCTTGTAATAATTTATCAGCTGTAATCCTGGCTTATGTTTTTATGTATTTTGAAAATGAAATACTTGAAAATGTTAATGAGAAACTTTAAATGCACTAGAAATACTTTTGATTTTTCTTGTAAATTGTAGCTCTGGAAGATAAACACAGAGTTTGCTTGTTCAATAATAAAATTAATAAAATCTGTCTATTTTGAACATTTTCTGATCTTTGTAAAGTTATATAAGCTTTAAATTATAATTATTTGTATTGGCATAACTCACATGTAATTCTTTTAGCTTGTGTGATCATGCTTGAAGTTTTCTGACAATAAAAAAATGGGGCAAAATATAAAATCTGTTCTTGGATGCTATGACACAAATCTAATTTGAATTGCATATGCCTCATCTCAAAGAAAAGGAATTTTTATATATAAAATAAGTTTTACCTAAATATTCAATAGATGTACTCTTTTAAAATCACATATGGGTTCCTAGCACATGCCAGCCAGGGCCTGTTAAGAGTATCCATATAACTAGGGGTGGAATAACAACAGAAGTATGTCCATTGAGTAATAACCATTCAGTAGTTCATTAGTGAAGTATGGTTTGATAAAATGGAACAGCTTTATGTTTATGTTCATCTGGTAAGTATTCAGGACAAATGATTATTTTATGTAGAAAAATTCCTTAATTCCTTTTTCCATTATACAACTAGGCGAGCATACCTAAGAAGAAAAATAAATATGAGGGAGATATTTTTCTGATTAAACTAGAAAACTACCATATATTTATGTATGATATACAAACAAGTGACACATTCTATGGGGAAAAAACCTACTTGCAAGAGAAGACAATTGTAGATTGGGCAACTGCTACTTTTACCTGTAGACAGGTCAGGGGCCAGAGGTATCTTATAGATGGTCTAGAGAATAAGTAGATATTTCCATTCCATTTCCACAAAAGTCACCTTTAAATTCATATTTCCATAAAATGCTAAGCTGGATGAAATAAAATGTAATTTTGTAGGCTTTTACAGAATTTGGCCTTGCATGCTTCTTAAATGACTTGCTGTGGCCATAATAACAATGTCTGACTCCAAATGTGTGTAGGTCTAGGAGATTTGAGCAGAAAGAGTCTAGATTTATTTCCTAGGATGCAATCTAGGAAAATCTAGAAACAAGTATAATACAAAGAGTCAACTGTTAATGACAAAGGGTCAATTGTGTCTGACAAAGAGTCAACTGTTTATGACAAAGGGTTGATTATGTCTGACAAAAAGTCAGCTTGTTAATGACAAAGGGTCAATTGTGTCTGAAAAAGAGTCAACTGTTAATGACAAAGGGTCGATCATGTCTGACAAAGAGTCAACTTGTTAATGACAAAGGGTCGATTGTGTCTGACAAAGAGTCAACTGTGTTTGAGTATGTCAATTGTGTATAAAAGAATCAACAATTACTTGATACTGTTGGAAGAGGCAAACAACCTGGGTATCAACTAACAAAAAGTGCATGTAACAAAAATATGCTATAATTGGTATACTGATGTCAAATGTGAATAGAGCAGAAGTAATGAGCAAAGCAATGTGCGAGCAAATTGACACCCTCCAGAAAAACTGAAAAATGAACAGTCATGGCTTGGCTCTTTTTATTTATCTCCCCACTTTGGAGGTTTTGTGGGTATCTTATAAGCTCTGGCTTATAATCATTTAGGAACTCATAATGATCTTTTTAGGTATGCTCATTTGGTTGTCCAAAGTAAAAATTGCTGCTATTACTTTAACATGTCCACTATTAATAAACTGATTAATAAAATAAACTGTGTTATTTGTTATCATATTTTAATGACATTTCTTGAATATGTTTATGTATTAGAATATTATATTTTATGAAAATGCTATTTTTAGAAATAATTTTGGGGAGGATATTTAGCAAAAAAATAATTTACAAGAAAGTTAAGTAATCTATAAAAATTATACAAAACTGGTTGCTTTTAGATTTCAATCCAACAGTTAGATTTCTTTTCTTACAGAAGAATGGAAATTACAAGTATTGGTAGGTTGTTGACTTTATTTATATATATATATACATATATATGGTCCATGTTGGACTTGAGGCCATTGAAAGGATTGAACCTTTTACATTGAGTTTATTTTTATTTTCAGAGCTCTCTGAGACCATTTTTGGTGGACCCATCTTCACGAGCCACAGAATGGCTGAGAAAACACTTAAAAGAAAATAGACTGGAAGTGATTAATCAGCAAGTAAGTTTTCATGCTTGTTAACTGCCATTTTTCCAGAGTAATTAAAGTCTGTCTCATTTATATGCTTCTGGTAGGTAGTTTGTTTATGTTTTATTCTAATTGAAATTTTTGCACCCATTAACTGCCATCTTTCAAAATAATTAAAGTCAGTTTCATTTTATGGTTGTGGTAGGTAGTTTGATTATGTTTCATGCTTATTGAAATGTTTTGCACTTGTTAGCTGCCATTTTTCAGAATAATTCGAGACTTTAATTTATTTGTGATAAAGTGGCATTAATTTATGTTTTCATGCTCTATGAAATATTGTGCATCTATGAGCTGCCAAGATTCCTTCATTCAAAATAATTTAGACTGTTCCTGTGATCGATCTTGTTTTCCTAGCTATTATTATTAAACTTCATTGCAATAATCAATAACCCACTAATCAGTATGCATACATTTGATTAGTCAAAATTCAAATGGACAAATTACAATAATTATAATTACTTTCTTTGTAGATATCCATCATTTGTTTGACTTTGGTTAGGCAGATCTTTTAAGTAGATTCTCTTTCTTACCAAGCAACCTTCTCACCAGTCACACAAGTTTCACAACAGGACTTTTTCCTGAAAGGAATTATTGAACTCCCTCTCATTAAAAATAGTTATTAATTCTGTCCTGTTTAATTTCTCTTCTCTTCTAAATATGTGTAAGAAGGTACATTCAAATAACACAACTATTTATTAACTGCTGAAATGGTTATATAGAGGCATAATACAATTAACAATTTACACTGATCAAATTACATAAATATGCTAGTCACACACACACACACAAAAAATCATCACAATAATATTCTCTGATGAAGGTTAATTATAGCATTCTATCAAATCCCTATACTCCTGTCTCAGAAGTAAGAAGTAAGAGTAGGAGAAAATGTCATGAATTATTAAACCTAGTGGATTAGTTCATGGTAGTGACATTTCAGCAGGTTAGGTTTCATTGTGTTATAAATTCCTGATGTCACATTTTCATTTACTGGTTTGTTTACAGAATGGTGAAATTGGTTAGGTGGTGGTTCTTGCAAGCTTAAACCATTTGCTCATATTTTATTTTATTTTGGGTTATTTACATATTATATGGTTGTATTGTAAAATTCATATAAGCAAATGGCTTTTTGGTTTTGTTTAACTTGAAATGAAAAGTTGGTTGATGTAACTATTCAAATTAAAATCATGCTTTTATATTTTACACAATATTTTTTTTAAAATTTTTAACAACACCAGTATTTTTAAATAATGAATTACTAACACTTGATATTTTTTTCTTTTCTTCTCCAGGATGCCAACTTCACTACAGCCTTGGAGTTAGCAGTGAGATTTGGTAAGACACTTGTCATTCAAGAAATGGATCGTGTGGAACCTATCCTTTTCCCATTGCTTCGGGGTGACCTTACAGCACAAGGTAAAGCAATGTAAACACAGTAAACCTAACCAGATAGGACTTCCTGTTTTTCTTGACATCATAGATTAAGAATTAGTCTTGTATTATAGATTAAGGATTAATCTTGTAATATAGATTAAGAATTAGTTTTGTATTATAGATTAACAATTAGCTATATAGGTGGATTTTGATTTATAGATTAAGAATTAGTCTTGTATTATAGATTAACAATTAGCTATATAGGTGGATTTTGTATTAATAATTAGTTATTTTGGTGGGGTTTTATTTATTGATTTATTTTTATTTTGGAATGGACTACTTTAATGTACATAATTCTTTCAGAGAGTAGTCAAATCTGTCAACCTTTCAGGTTTGCCTTTTCAGTTTTTCCTTTCATAACAATTCTTACCAAAGATCATATAATGTGCTGTATTGTTTCTACACATTTTTTTTTTCAAAGGCATAATTTATAACCTTTGCTTTTACTTAATCTGTTAATTGACAATAATTATTTGGGAGATAGCATGATGGAAGAGTGTTGTGCTAAAGTTAAATTTTTTCACTGCCCTAATAATATTTAGCTTATCATATAATATGATAGGTGAGAAATAAAATGTCAGCCAGTTCATTTGAGGATAAATCAGTGTATAGTAAGTATATTCAAATATTTATTAATTTCTGAGATGAGAACAAGACGAAATTAATAAAAGTTAGTAAAAAAAATACCAACAAATGAAACTGTTGATTTTGATTGCCTGATATGTAATGGCAATAAAATAGCTTAAAATAAAGATAGAAAACAACTTAAAATGTTTGAAATTATTTGAATTTTTTTTATAGGCCCTCGTTATGTGGTGCAAATTGGAGAAAAGGTGATTGACTATAATGAAGATTTCCGACTGTTCATGACAACTCGTAATCCCAACCCTGAGATCTCACCTGATGCAGCGTCCATTATCACGGAAGTCAATTTTACAACTACAAGGGCCGGACTTACTGGACAGGTTTGTTTACCTCAGATTTGCTTGTCTTTCTTGCTTGAATACGCTTTGTGTATTTGTTAATAAAGGAAAATCTTATCCACCTCTTCATTATTCTCCCGTAGTGTATTTGTTATGTTGTAATATGGAAAAAGTATTTGTTAATAAGTGTTTCCTGAATATTTACCAGATGTACATGCAGTTCCCTCACAGTTTCCCTACTATTGTCATACATCATCTTACAAATAGGTATTAAGCTAGGTAGTTCCATTTGCAAGAGAAAAGGTACCTCTCATACATCATCTTACAAATAGGTACTAAGCTAGGTAGTTCCATTTGCAAAAGAGAAAAGGTACCTCTCATACATCATCTTACAAGTAGGTACTAAGCTAGGTAGTTCCATTTGCAAGAGAAAAGGTACCTCTCATACATCATCTTACAAGTAGGTACTAAGCTAGGTAGTTCCATTTGTAAGAGAAAAGGTACCTCTCATACACCGTCTTACAAGTAGGTACTAAGCTAGGTAGTTCCATTTGCAAGAGAAAAGGTACCTCTCATACATCGTCTTACAAGTAGTTCTAAAACTAGATAGTCCCATATTCCTAGACAGGCAACTGTCTCTGATCTACATGATATATCGTTTTATTCCTCCCAAAATATTTGTAATTTATGAACTGAAATTGTATTTAGTACACTGTCATTAAGAAAGAAATAAGAATGAAAGCAAAAATATTAAATTGTGCTTAGTTCATTACAACTTTTGGCATTGTGAGATTTGATACAAAGGCACTAACATATGTAAACTGTGTGAATACTGTCACTGACTTTATGAAATATTCTTGGATGTGATTTGCTGTTAAAATCTTATTAATAACTCAGCATGAGAAAATCTAAATAGTGAGTGTTATAAAATAATGCCTGATTATGTCTGTAGCTTCTGGCTCTGACAATTCAACATGAGAAACCAGAGCTGGAAGTACGCAAGACCGACCTTCTAAAGCAGGAGGAAGACCTGAAAATACAGTTGGCCAAACTGGAGGAGTCTCTGCTTGAGGTTGGAGCTGTTCTTTTTTAAAAGTTTTATTTATTCGTTCTGTCAGTGATGCCTAGCTGTAACATTACAGCATTTTTGTTATTATTTTTTTTGTCATCCTTTTGAGTGGAAGTTCTTAGAAAATAACTTTTTCTGACTGTGGACATTGGTGATGTTATGACTGTGGACATTGGTGATGTAATGACTGGACATTGGTGATGTTATGACTGGACATTGGTGATGTTATGACTGGACATTGGTGATGTTATGACTGTGGACATTGGTGATGTTATGACTGGACATTGGTGGTGTTATGACTGTGGACATTGGTGGTGTTATGACTGTGAACATTGGTGATGTTATGACTGGACATTGGTGATGTTATGACTGGACATTGGTGATGTTATTACCGGACATTGGTGATGTTATGACTGTGGATGTCTGTGGACATTGGTGGTGTTATGACTGTGGATATTGGTGGTGTTATGACTGGACATTGGTGGTGTTATGACTATGGCTGTTGGTGATGTTATGACTGTGGATGTCTGTGGACGTTGGTGGTGTTATGACTGTGGATATTGGTGGTGTTATTACTGTGGATGTTGGTGGTGTTATGACTGTGGATATTGGTGATGTTATTACTGTGGATGTTGGTGGTGTTATGACTGTGGATATTGGTGGTGTTATTACTGTGGACGTTGGTGGTGTTATTACTTTCTATGAGATTGTGTGGTCTCATTGATGATGATGTCATCAATCACTGTATATCTCTCTAATTCATCAAATATTGACATCATATATAAACTGATTGTATTACAAATGATGGCATCATAGATAAAACTGTTATAACAAATGTCACTAAATTATGATAGCATTAATGATGTTAAGCAATTTTAAGAAGTCTGTGCATACCTCTTGTTATTGGAACTGCTAGATTATGTTATTTGTCTGGAATAGGAAATGGAAGCTCAAATGAAAAACTCAAATACCAACAGGATATTTATTTACCCTTTCATTTATCATTTGTGATAATGCTGTCGCATCAGTAAGATTAATGAACGTAATATTTATTTCTTCAATAGATCAGCACACACAATATTTATTTTTCACAACCTTTTTGTCATACAGGAACTGGCAAGTGCTAAAGGCAACATTCTAGAGAACAAAGAGCTACTTGACTCACTGAATAAAACCAAGGCCTCTAGCAACACCATCAGTGACAGCTTGGCTGAGTCTGTGCGTTTGCAGGCCTCACTGGATGCAGAACGCAACAGTTACCTTCCTTTGGCTACTAGTGGCAGTTGTCTGTTCTTTGTCATTAGTGATCTAGCCAAGATCAACAACATGTACCGCTTCAGCCTAGCTTCTTTCCTTCGCCTTTTCCAGAGAGCCATCCAAACAAAAGATGTAAATTTATTTTTGCATATTTGTTTACATGATCGAGGTTTTTTTGGTGGGGGAGGGGGGTTGTTGTTGACAGCATCTCTGCTTTCTATTTATTCTAAGTTTAGTCATTATTTTTGTGCTTCCTTGACTGTCATGATAAGTTGTCTTTTAAGTTACTGACAAAATATTTTAATCACAATACAGCAAGTCGCTGACAGAAAGTATTATACACAATACAAGCAAGTCACTGACAGAAAGTATTATACACAATATAGCAAGTTTCTGACAGAAAGTATTATAACAATACTGCAAGTCACTGACAGAAAGAATTATAACAATACCAGCAAGTCACTGATAGAAAGTATTATACACAATACAAGCAAGTCACTGACAGAAAGTATTATACACAATACCAGCAAGTCACTGATAGAAAGTATTATACACAGTACTAGTATGTCACTGACAGAAAGTATTATACACAATACCAGCAAGTCACTGACAGAAAGTATTATACACAATACCAGCAAATCGCTGATAGAAAGTATTATAACAATACTAGCATGACAGTTTTGCTAAATGATAATTTTATTATCACACTAAGCATATTTTCTTCTCTTACTGATTATTGGCAATTTGTTTATTTTCCTTTGTTTATTTTGTAGGTATTCTTGACATAAAATGTTACTTTCTTTTGTTTATTTTGTAGGTATTCTTGACATAAAATGTTACTTTCTTTTGTTTATTTTGTAGGTATTCTTGACATAAAATGTTACTTTCTTTTGTTTATTTTGTAGATATTCTTGACATAAAATGTTACTTTCTTTTGTTTATTTTGTAGGTATTCTTGACATAAAATGTTACTTTCCTTTGTTTATTTTGTAGGTATTCTTGACATAAAATGTTACTTTCCTTTGTTTATTTTGTAGGTATTCTTTATATAAAATGTTACTTTCCTTATAAATTGTTGTTTGAAGAACTCAAATGAAATTTTCAAGCTAACTTGTGTGGATTGTTTTGCAGAATGGCAGTGGAACTGAGATGCGCATTCGTACATTGAGTCAGCATCTCCAACAGCTTGTCTATGAGTATGTTTGCCGTTCACTCTTCAAGGCAGACCGACTTATGTTTGCCATGCATTTGGTACATGGCATTAAGGCAGAACTGTTTGAAAACAATGTAAGGATTTATGTAGAGATATGTTTTGTACTATATGAGAATTATTTAGTATAATACTCTTTAGACAGTGTAAGGGTTTCAGTTGTATACTCTTTAGTCAAAGTAAGGATTACTGTATGAAATACTTTCTAAAACAGTGTAAGCATTACTATGACACTCTTCAGATAGTGTAGAATTACTATACTTTCATGCTTAATATATTATATAAGTTACAAGTTATATCCTGTTTAAACTTTAAAGTTTATTGGAGTTATACTTTTAGGGATTCTTTAGTTTTAGTTCTTCACAAGGATTACTATGGTGGTGTTCTTATGACAATGCAAGGATTACTATGGTCTTACTGTTATAATGAAGAAGTATTTCTGTGGTGAAATTTTAGATGGGTAAGGATTAAATGGAAAATGCAAGATTAATGCAGTGATACTTTTTGTACTGTCAGGAATGAGTGGCTGTACTGTGCATGGATTATTTTCTATGGGCAATGCAACAGATACGTAATGAATATCTCTGTGTCATTATGTATGCTTGAATGGTTACATTTCAGTTTGCTACCATGTATTTGGAAATTTGATTGTTTCGACCACTATAATCAGTTAGTGTATTGCGGCAAGTTGTTGAATATTTATTGTTGCTGATTCATTTCCAATGATTTCTCATTCTTCAAATTTAGACATCCATAGTCTTATTTTAGCCTGGAATAATGTCTAAAGTAGTCATGGCTGAAAAAATGTAAATGTGATAAATCAAATACTTTCTTGTCACTTTGTTTTATTCACTTGATTAGGAATGGGAGGCTTTTACTGGCATGCTAGTTGCTGATGTGAAAGGAGACCAGAAGGTACCAATGTGGATAGATGAAGAACGCAAATTTGCTGTGATGACACTTAAGGTACAATAAAAAATTAATTTAATATTTAATTCAAATATTTCACAGTGGATAACAGCTTTAAGTCATGAGGCAAAAATATCTATTTTATTTTAATGCACATATACTTTATATGCCATTGTCAGTTTAGCTTACAAAACAGGGAAATGCATTTTATTATTAAGCTGACTATATAAGTATTCTTAATTGTTCTAAGTTTTGTAAGTTTCTTCATTACATTACAAAAATAATAAAATTCAAGAATGTTTTATTATATGTTTTATAGTTAAAACTATTTAATAATAAACATTTTATAAAATAAAAATTTCACAGGCCAATTTCCCCAAGCTGTACCAGCAGCTTGATTTAGAAGACAACAGCCAGTGGTCTAGTTTTGCTCGAAGCAGCCACTGTGAAGAAGAGGTCCCAAGCGTTGTGGAAAAGCGGTGTTCCTTCTTTCAGCAGGTTCTTCTGGTGCAGGCAACACGCCCTGACCGGTTGCAGAGTGCCATGGCCCTTTTCGCTTGCAGAGCTCTTGGTCAGTGGTGTATCTGTCACAGTGCAATTTAAATTGTATTTGGGTGTTGAGTGTAGGTGGATTGGGGTGAATGTCATTGTTTTGTGTTTGCATTTGCATGACACATTGAAATGAAGTTTAGTTTCTCCATTTGCTAATGTATGGCATTCAAGTTGACTGTTAAACGTTTGCAGTGTGTTTTACAAAATGTTAACTGAAGACTTGTGTCCCCTATTCTCTGTAGTATTGGTCACGTACTTGTTTTGTTTGTTTGTGTTTTAATGCTGAGTCAACCATATAGATTAATTCACTGTGAGAGTCATGGGAAAATTAATATAATCATATCAAGAGAGAGGAAACATCATTCAAAAATGTAGTCAGAATGTTTTGAAAGTCATCATTTGGGGTAATTTATGTAGTTAGAATGTTTTGAAATCATCATTTTGGGAGAATATGTTGTCAGAATGTTTTGAAAGTCATCATTTTGGGGACAAATGTAGTCAGAATGTTTTGAAATCATCATTTTGGGAGCATATGTTGTCAGAATGTTTTGAAAGTCATCATTTTGGGGACATATGTAGTCAGAATGTTTTGAAAGTCATCATTTTGGGAACATATGTAATCAGAATGTTTTGAAAGTCGTCATTTTGGGGACATATGTAGTCAGAATGTTTTGAAAGTCATCATTTTGGGAACATATGTAGTCAGAATGTTTTGAAAGTCGTCATTTTGGGGCTATGTTATCAATGATTGTTTCAGCATAAATCATTGGATGTAAACTTGTTTGAATGTACTATTTACAGGGATGAAGGAATTGTCACCCCCTAGCATCAGTCTCAAGACACTTTACCATGAAACCCTTGCTCTGGAGCCTATACTTGTGGTTATTTCCCCTGGTGCTGATCCCTCACAAGAGTTGCAGGACTTGGCTAATGAAATCATTGGTTTTGAGCGATATCACCAGGTCTGAAAAGCACCACTGATAATAATCCTCACATTAACAGGGCTTAGTCTCAACAAGAACAAAAGACTTTATAATAGCGAAGAAATGTTTTTAAGACCTTTGTTACTGCATGGTGTAATATCTAACAAAACACAACTTGACAGAAAGCAAGCAAGATAAATAAATAAATTTGGAATAATTTTTTGGGTCTTGTAGAATTCAATATACTGTATTAGAAATAATTTTACCATATGAAATGCATTTTTTTTATCTATTGACATAGTCGTCTATAAACAAAGCTGAAAACTCATCTAAATATCCCAGTAAACATGTGCCAAATATTCACTAGATTGCTATAGAAATAGGCACTGCAAAGTTTAGTACACCTCTTTGTATTGTGCAAGGATTACTGTGTTGATATGCACTGCAAAAATTAGTCTAGTGTTATGCTCTGCACTGATTACTCTTTTTGAGCAATGTAAAAATTCCTTTTTTCTCCATAAATACTGGGTAATTATTTAAATGAAGCAGATAAAATTGTGCTGAACTCTTAAATAGTTAAACATCTGCAGTACTTTAAAACTTCTTCTTATTGCTCTGTTACTGTGCTGATAGTTTTAGAGTTTGTGAAAAAATATATGTGAATATCCAAGCTCACAGTTCAGTTGGGTTTTTTGTCAAGGTTGCAATGGGTCAAGGTCAGGCAGAGCTTGCCCTGCAACTGTTGCATGATTGTGCCAACAATGGTGACTGGTTGTGTCTGAAGAATCTGCACCTTGTCACTGCCTGGCTGCCAGTTCTGGAAAAGGTTTGTCCTCTCTGTTATATCATTATGTATGTGAGTGCTTTTTTATTCCATCGTACAACCAGATTATGCACAAGGAAAATGGGCATTTTCTCTTCATGCATTTAAGGCTCCGATGACAGAAAGGCATTTAAGTCCAAGAGAGATTATAGTGGCAGATGTTTCCAACATTAGCATTTAGTTGGTACTATTGATTTCCACCTTCTTTCCCCAAAAATGTTTTCAGTTAGGAAAAGTCATTAATAGCCACCAGAGCAGTCTGCTTACTGTGTAGTTTACCCCAATAGATGTGGCTTGTGAGAGATAAATCTCACAAAAATATGTTTTCAGCCAGAAAATGTCAGTCATATCTGGCAAAGTCTGCTTACCCTGCAGTTTTCCCTAATAGATGTGACTTATGAGAGATAAACATCACAAAAATATGTCTTTTGCAACCAGGAAAAAAATGTGCTTTTGACTGTCTGTGTGTCCATTTCTAATTTCACTTTCTGTTATTCCCATCTACTACTGTTCTGATTTTTAAAAAGTGTTCAGGAATCTTGCCTAATAGTAACACATAAACCCTTCTAAAGTATATTAAAAATGGATAAATGCAGTTTTGTTTATGATTGTTTATGCATGATTTTCTTTATGTTAATTTGTATTTTAAGACATAGATTTTTTTTTATAGTGTATAATTTTCATGATTGTAATTTGTGGGATTCATTGTTTATGATTTTTGCTTGTGTTAATTTTTGTGTTTTGTTTGAATGATTAGTTCAGTAAGAGAATTTGCATTTTCATCTTACAGCATGATGAATGTACTTTATGAGTAGATTTCCATATTTTACAAATATTATTATATGTTTATTTATATGCATTAAATTATTGATAGAATTAATATGTATTTGAACCTCTGGATCTAAGCAAAAAAATCAGATTTTAATATGTAAATAAATGGGCTGCAGAATGTAAATTAATTTCACAAAAATTACCTGACTGTTTTTGCTTTCAGGAAATCAACACAATGAAACCACACAAAGATTTCAGGTTGTGGATGACAGCAGAAGTTCATCTTAAATTTCCCACCATTTTGCTACAATCAAGTCTGAAAATCACCTATGAGGTGAGTCTGATCAACTGGAATGCATAAAATAATATAAATGTAGTTTTCTGTATATTGTGTAGTATCTTAGTTGATCTATATGAGAAACACCCTCTTGAATATGTTGTCACAGTAATTAGCTTATGCACTTCTGACACATAATAGAAAGAAAGATGTTACAGTTGACAGTACAATATACCACACACACACACTGTCTGAGTTCCAAATAAAACTGTTAAAATTTATCTTGTTTATGTGTTGTCAATGAAATCGAATGCATAAACATAACATATTGTACTATTTACCAAATGCTTGTCATGTTAACAGCATGGTTTCTAAAAATACAAGAGAAGCTTACAGATAAATACAAAATGGTGAAAACTAGACAGACTAAATAATCTGATGAACTGTGAGTAATAGTTAAAGATAATAAATTACTTCCCTTTCATTTTGAAAACTGAGTTTTCTATTTAAACACAAAATAATATGGTTTACCCATGGGAAAACAACACAAGAGTCCTTTTCTAATGAATTGTTTTATTCTCTCAGTCACCTCCTGGTGTAAAGCGAAATCTGTCCAGAACATATGAGACTTGGACTCCAGAATATATTGCACGTGACGGAAACGTTATAAGAGCACAAGCTTTGTTTGCCCTCGCTTGGTTTCATGCAGTTGTGCAAGAGCGTCGTATGTACATTCCACAGGTACAGACATGTTTTATGTTTTACTCTCTCTCTCTCTCCCCACAACAGGTACAGACTGTTTTATACTTTACTCTCTCTCTCTCCCCACAACAGGTAGAGACATGTTTTATGCTTTATGCTTTACTCTCTCTTTATATATATTCATTTTAATACCATGTTGTTGTCTTTGGCTGTCTCATGCTGCATTTAGAAATGTTTTGTTTACAAATTTTGCATTGTAATTATCACTCTCAACTTGCTGCCAATTTCTGCTTATGCCGTAAATCATGAATGGATTTATGGCTTTAATAGACTATTATTTGTATGAAGATCTTTCAGTAGGGACACAGTTTGCTTTATTTTAATTAGTGATCTATTGCTTTCCAAAAATTTTGTCTTAGAGTATATTGTTTTTCACCTTTAGGATTACTTATTTCATACAGTTTACCTCCCATCATGCCTTATTTTCAAAGAAATAGGTTTGATAACACCATAGACTGTGGTGGTGGTGGTTTTCTTTCTCTCCAAAGCTTGTGTGGGGCCTTTCTTCTCAGGACTTTCTTAGCCCTGAACAGCCTGGAGGGACTTGGTTCCTCTCACTATATTTTGGGGTCTTGACCATCACTTGGACTGCTCAGTGTCAAAGGTGCCCCATCCCCCCTCTCAAAGTATGGTTTATCAGATAGAGCTTGGTAATAATGCTATGTTATGTTATGGTTAATTATTAATAATTCATAGATTGTCAGAGCACAAATAAGTGACATTTTCATAAATGGAATATTTATATATATATTTGTTCTCATAAAAGAATTTGTCTAATACAAACAAATGTTCCTGAAAACTTAACCATGTGTATGCATATACAAAAAGATCACTATGTCTTCCAATTCATGGTTAAGAGACCCATGAAACTTGAGCAGAGATAAACAATAAAGAGCTGACCTGAGTGGGTCCTCTTAATACCACTTGAGCAAGGTATGGATAGAAAAACACGGAGGCTGAGAAGGCCTGTATGAGTTTACACCTGATAAGTATTTAAGAAAGACTTATTTCTTCAACCCCAAAATTCCTTTTTCATTATACATCCATATGCTGATTAGAATAACAAAGAGAAGACAAGCATATCCACTTGAAAACAGTTAAATTATGTATTTACTAAGTGCATACGAGTGATATTGTTCAATCTAATATCTGTTTATTTTGTGTACACTATCCCATTTTTAGGGTTGGACAAAGTTCTATGAATTTTCTGTGGCTGATCTGAGAGCTGCTGCCAATATTATTGACAGATTGTGTGCCTTATGTAAGTATTTTTGCAGTCAGGCAGTTATGTATGGCTTGTTGTTATAAGTAACTTGTTTTTTTTTTAAAATTACATTTCCCTTTACATATTTATCATAATGCTTTATGTTCATTTATTATTATATAATGTAGAAAAAATACTGTATTGAAATTAATTTGTATATGCTTTTTAGAAAATGGCAATATTTCTTTTTAAAATTATTTAATTTTTTTATATTTTTGGTGGGGAATTGATATATCCAGAAATTGTTAATTTTTATGACTGTTTATTTATTTTATCTTATTGATTTAATTTAATATCTTTTTTTTTCTCACAGCACATGACATGCAGTGGGATTTTGTGCATGGCCTATACGAGTTTGCCATTTATGGTGGCCGAGTGGACAATCCTTTTGACATGCGTGTATTGGTGTCCTACCTGAAGGAGTTCTTCGAACCCAGTGTTATTAATATGCAAAGTAAAAACAAGCAACTGGGTCCTCTTCGGATGCCTACCTCTGCCAACATAAGAGTAAGTAATGTGTTGAAATGTGTATCTGTATGTGGTAGCATAATTAACTCATTCTACCCCAGCTGTACAGCTGCTTATCTATTCCTGCAGCCTGCTCACTGCTGTCTGCCCAGCTGTGCAGGCCAACACTTCATCTGTTAGTGGCTGCTCTACTTAATTTCCCATAATTTCTTTTCTAATGCATGTATTTTCCCCAAAATTAGTGAGCTGCTTTATAAATAAGTGTTAAATATGCCACTAAATTTTTATGAAAAAATATGAATATATTCATTTTTAATATTCCCATAAATAGTGGTATAAAGGAAAAAAAGACTTGAAAAAAATCAAAATACTTCACTAACCATTATAATTAACTAAAAAAATAATGAAAACAACACAAATAGGAATGTAACATAATGTATGAATGCATGAATGATTGTTCGTGACAAATTGAGCAACCTTTACCTCTGAAAATCATATTTTCTGACTTGCCATGGATGCACAAAATATTTTAAAATCACTCAAAGAAATGCTGCAGAATTGCTGAGAACTTCTTTGATCACAAACTAGGATTGTCAGAAGGAAGTAAAGCTAGGAGTTTTTACCAAATGCAAACCAAATAAAAACATGAGTTTTTGACAAATCCACATGATCCAAGCCCATCCGTACTTGGGCAGAAATTGTTGGCGAGTAAGATGGCTATAGCCATACCTGGGGTAGAAAGAGTTAAGGATTTATGCTGTACTTGAGCTGTACTTGAGCTGTACTTATGCTGTACTTGAGCTGTGATTGCTTCTGCAGGATACAATGGCAGTGGTATGGGGTTAGAACAAGGGAGACTGGATTGAAATGGAAATAGTATTATTATCAGTCATTTGTCTATTAATACATTTTTCTAGCAGGTTTTATTCTTTTCTTAATTTTTTAGCAAGTTCAAATATAAATAGCCACATCTAATTAATTTCTTAGCAAAGACCAAACATTCCTGTAATTATGATTAAGATTTGCAGTTCGAGGAAAACTTTATATTATGAATTAAATGTGGAATGTTTGTGAAACCATTTAATGTTTTGCTGTTTGCAATTTTAGTACTATATTGTGAAATAAACATGGAGTGCTTGTGATACTGTTTCAGATTATACTGTTGTAGTGTTAGTGTTGTATTGTGAATTGTACATAGGGTGCTTGTGGTTCTATTTCAGATTATACTGTTGTAGTGTTAGTGTTGTATTGTGAATTGTACATAGGGTGCTTGTGGTTCTATTTCAGATTATACTGTTGTAGTGTTAGTGTTGTATTGTGAATTGTACATAGGGTATTTTTCAGATTATTCTTGTATAGTATTAATATTGTATTGTGAATTGTACATGGGGTGCTTATGGAACTATTTCATATCTTTGTTTTCATACTGTCATTTGTGACCTGTCACCACAAAAAGATACTTAAGTCGGATTTTGGGGGTATTGAGATATATATATCAATAGAAAGAAAATTGAAAGGGCTTTCTGTTGATATAAAAATAAAGAGTGTAGGACAAAATATGGAAGAGTTATGTTTGTTTGAAGTGCACTACTGTCCGGACGGCCATTTTGAGAAAATCGGCCTCAAAGATTGAACACATTTCTGAGAGGTTTTTCCTTAGCAACCATATATTAATCTGCTTCATTTGCAATCAGAGTTGAAGAAGACACAATAGCTAACACTGTAATAACTATAAACAACAAATATATTGTTACATCATTTACAGACAACAGTCTTTTTAAGCTATAACGATTAGAATTTCTGTATGCGAGAATGATTATTGTGGCTCACAGAATATTCTAAAATTAAGGCATAATATTGAATTGATACCTCTTTCTAAATCTGATGCTAGCTCCACTAAATAAATCACAGATTAAAGCTGCATTACTTTCACATTCTTAAAAAAATATCGTTTAAATAATCCAGTAATTATAGCACACCTCTCACTTCAGTGTACAGTCAGTTATCGTCAGCTGTCGTCTGCTTCGTCTTTTTCGTTGTTCGATCACGCGATTCGCTGTCCGTGTCACTTTCAGATGAAAATCCATCAGCTACATCTTCATTAGCAAAATAATCAGATATCAAATCTTTAATCTGAATGCTTTCTTTTTCTAAGATGTTGCTTTCTTTACATGAATTCAACAAATTAGCGATTCGTTTCTCCATGTTTACATTACGCATTACAGGACGAAACTGTCTCCCTTGTGTGCGTTTCAACCAATCGCGACCGTCTTTTTATGAGAGCATGCTTGGTAACTTATAGTAAGCTTTGATAAACTGTCTGCGGATTGGCTGACGCTTTTCACTTTGTTTACGCCAAGCACAGCCTTATAAAACATTCTGATTAAACGTTATAAATAACCAGTGTCGTCAGCATAAAAATAGGCTTTTTCCTGAGCATTCTGATATACAACATGATGAGGTTCAGCCAGGGATTCTACCGTCTACGATCGTCAGATTATAGCACTTTTGGGCCATATTTTTCCTTCGAAGTTAGACAGTAGGTCACAAAAAAATAATAATAAAGCTATTTCTAGTTCGAATTAAGGAAAAACACGCTAGTAATTTGTTGTTCGATGGTTTGGGAACACGCTAAAATGAAAATCTCAATTTCACCCAAGTAGACACCCACCTTCGTTTTTGCCGTTTTTCTTGGCTTAGCCTTGCGCGACTTAAGTATCTTTTTGTGGTGACAGGTCACATTTGTACAGGGAGTGTTTTTGAAACTGTTTCCTGATTATACAGTTATAGTGTTAATAGATGTGGAATTGGAGTGTTTGTAGGACTATTTCATATATACTGTTTGCATAATATTTTGAAGTGAACATGAAGTGGAAGTATTTCATATATACTGTTTGCATAATATTTTGAAGTGAACATGAAGTGGAAGTATTTCATATATACTGTTTGCATAATATTTTGAAGTGAACATGAAGTGGAAGTATTTCATATATACTGTTTGCATAATATTTTGAAGTGAACATGAAATGGAAGTATTTCATATTATACTATTGTTATTTTAATATGAATCAAACATAGAATGCTTGTGTATTAATTTGCATTCATTGTACATGAAGATGTATATTTTTTTTTAGGATTACCAAGAGGTGATTAACAACTTGCCAGAGTTTGATAAACCAGTATATTTTGGCCTGCCAGAGAACATTGAGCGCTCAGCACAGCGTATTATCAGTGGACAAGTTATCTCACAGCTGCGAATTCTTCAGCGTTCAGATGCCAAGGCAAACAGGTTTGACAAGGAGGTGTGGGCCAATGAACTTGGTCCAATCCTTAACCTATGGAAGAAGCTCAACCAGGTGTGAAACAATTTCTTTAGCTCTGTATTATTGTGTTGTTCGTTTTAAAAAACAACAGCTTACAATTTGTGCATGAATCACAGTTTGGATTTTCAGAGTAAAAGAAATCAGATAATTTTTATTAAACTTAACGAATTTATTTAGCTGTAAACTCTTATTACAGTTGTGCTCAGACTATGCTTTGGTAAAAGTGGCATTCCACAAACAGTCAAGGTATTCTGCCTCAAAAATAAAGTAGTCTCTTAGAGCAATTTCCATTTCACAGAGAAAATAAAGTTAATAAGTCATTTGGTAGTAGTTGTAGGAGCAGTGTATCTTGTTTTCTGATTGTCTAATCATGTGTCACAATCTGTCTTCTAATTTTGTTTAACCAGTGTGTCATGATCTATCTTCTGATTGTTTGATTGTGTTTTATGTGTCAACTTTTAACTACTGCTTTTGATGGACCCAATAATAATGTCTACAATTTGGCCATGTGTAATGATATAGGCATCTTCTGTCTGAAAATATATAATGACTTATCTTAATTTGAACATGTGTAATTTGTCTTCAATTTTACCATGTATAGAATTACTTGTCTTCTGTTCACTATGCATATCTTCTGCCCACCTTATGTCTTGTTATTAAAAAAAAAAATGTAATAACATTCTGTTCATCTTAGTTTCATCTTCTGTTCACCTTGTATAATGTCTTTTCTTCCGTTCACCTTGTGTAATGTCTTCTGTTCTCCATGTTGTCTTGCCTTCTGTTCACCTTGTGTAACATCTTGTCTTCTGTTCACCATTTTGTGTAATTTCTTGTCTTCTGCTCACCATTTTGTGTAATGTCTTGTCTTCTGTTCACATTGTGTAATGTCTTGTCTTCTGTTCACCATGTTGTGTAAGGTCTTTTGTTCACCTTTTGTAAAGTTTTGTCTTCTGTTCATCATGTTGTGTAAATGTCTACTGTTTACCTTATGTAGTCTTCTGTTGTGATAATGTGAACTTGTGTTCAGGGTCTCCAACTGATCCAGATGAAGATCTCCACTCCCAGTGACAAAACTGGCCAGAGGTCTCCAGTCCTCATGTTCCTGCTTCTGGAGCAGTACAATGGGATCATGCTGGTCAAAAATGTACATTCTTCCTTAGCCTCACTCTCCAAGGTGATTAGAGGCACACAACTCCTTACCTCTGAAGTACAAAATTTGGCAGCTGCTCTTCTTAATCAAGAGGTGAGATGTATTTATGTCATTATAATAA
The DNA here is from genome assembly GCA_028829895.1 of Sinotaia quadrata. Lineage (NCBI taxonomy): Eukaryota > Metazoa > Mollusca > Gastropoda > Architaenioglossa > Viviparidae > Sinotaia > Sinotaia quadrata. Next base: position 24,472,880 of record CM054183.1, on the reverse strand, counting down.
ACTACTTGCCATTCTGTTGATATGCATATATTTCATGTACTTATCTGTGTGTGTATGTGTGTTTTATTTTTTCTCCTCTTTCCTCACTACTTTATGTCCATGTACCCATCTGTCCATTGTTCTCTTCATTTGAATTTTCTTAGATTATCAGTATAAATGTATTCTTCTCTGCTATAACTACCAGACACCATTAAACTGGCTGAGCCAGTGGGATGGTCCAGAGGACCCAGTGCAATACCTGAAGGGCCTGATAGCACGAGCCTCAGCCATTCAGAAGTGGGTTGACCTTGCAGAGAATGGGAGCCTGTTGCGCGAGACGCTTGACCTATCAGAACTTTTCCACCCTGACACATTCCTTAATGCTTTGAGACAGCAAACTGCCAGGTATAGCTGTACTGGTTTTTTTCCTCATTTGTACAAGAAATTCATACTGATAGGGTTAGCTCCTTTGCCTACACAAATCCAATCTTTGGCCCTAGTTTCAAGGAGATGCAGTTGAAATAGAAGTTTCTGATATTAGATATCTGCCTCACTTCCATAGGCCCCTTATACGCACTCACACAAATGAATAGAGTTTTCTTTCTTGGCTTCTTCCATTAACAGGAAATTATGGTTCTTGTCTCTGGCCTAGAAGTTCACATGCAGACTTCATTTTCAAAAATGGTGGATAGAAATTTGGTTGTTGAGCAGATTTTTTTTTTAAATATAAGGTATAGGGAATACTTTACTAGATATTCATATTCAAATATCACTCCATTTTTCCAAGAGAATTGCTGGAGAAGCTTCAAAAAAATATACCCATGGTTGAAATCATAGATTAGATTGAGTAAAGACTCTTCATTATCACTTTCTTTTTTCCTTTTTTTTACATTTTTAACAAATTAAAAAAGAAATACATTCTTGACATATAATAATCACGGCCCACAAGTAGAGTAATAGTGTATTGCGCGGAATTGTGTACTTATGACAACTTATTTCTTTCACCTCTTCTGATTTGTTAGAAACAGGTGTATCTATGCTAAAAGGAAATGATCTCACTTGTTAATTCAGCAATAGGAAAATGTTTTTTTCCTCTCAGAGAACTCCGGTGTTCCATGGACAAACTGAAATTTGTGAGCAGTTGGAAGGGTGGTGGGATACAGGGCAGCAAGCTTCCTGTAAAGCTGGGTGGACTGCAGTTGGAGGGGTGTAGCTTTGATGGCAAACGTTTGTCTGAGAACCAGCATGACTCGCCCAGCGTATCAGCCATTCCTCCTTGTGATGTAGCGTGGGTACCAAAGGTAGATATAGTCCCATGCTTGAATGTTGTTTGAGGTTTCAGTAGTTTAATAAGTTGTTGCTTTTAACATTTTGCTAAGTGTTGTTTAATTAGATATTTATTTCATTGTTATCTTATCCCTTCATTTGATTTTATGAGTGTTTGATGATATTCACTTAATGGAGCATTCAATTCAGGAAGAAATATGCTTTGACCTTTAATCTGCATAACAACACTCTCTTTTTTCTTGTCCTACACTATTTGTACCTCACTAATGTACTGTAGATGTGTGTACAGTAAATAACCCTAAATTTTCATTATAAAATGTTATTTAGCTGTACTAAATAAAACTTCTAAAATATTCATTTCCTTCCAGGAGTCACCAGATCCATATGGAATGGAAGAAACAATTTCGCTTCCAATTTACTACAGTATCATTCGAGATCGCATTGTCACACGTCTGGATGTGCCTTGCGGGGGCAGGATCAACCAATGGCTGCAGTGTGGGGCTGCACTCTTTCTTAGAAACCAGTAACATCTAAGATGTGTATTACTATATTTAGAGAGCCAATGCTTTAGAGGTGCTTCACTGGTTTTTAAATATAGACTGATTTTTTTTTTCTCAAAATTCTACATTTTCCCATTGATCTCAGACATTGAAGACAATGATTTGGATACAAAGACTACATGAGCATGAAATATTTTTTGTCAGGCATTCTTTCCTCATTACAAAATGTTATTTTGCGTTTATTTAAGACAGTACTTTTTAAAAAAAATATTATTTTGAAAATGTTATAACATTTACAGATAATCTAAATATAAAATTATAAGAGAGCCTCCATGTTGGTTATTTTTAAGACTGTATATTTCTTATGACATTAGTATTTATTGAACATGAGTACATTTTTAGTCTGGTCTGATTCCTTATATTCCCAGAACAGGTCATTAAATAAAACGAATCTGTTTGTGTAAGAATTATGAACAGGACCTGAATGACACCTTTATTGTTACTTGTAAAAAATATTCCTTATAATATCCTAATATTTCAAGACTGTGATATATTTTTTCATAATCTTCACAGACAGAACTTGTATGTCATTAGACTAGTTATTTATTTTATGTATACATATCTTTCTATTATTTCCTTTACTTATTCTAGTGAATAGAGTCTCATTGGAGCTTTGATTGTTTGTCCTTATTTCTAAGTTTTATTTCAATAAGATAAATGCAAGCTAGGTTTTCAGTCTGTGGTATAAAAACATACTATTTAAAATCAAAATGTGATCTTACTTGTAAAATTATTGTTTTATCTTCTTGGTACTAAAATAATAACTTAATATTAGCCTGTCCGTCCACAAAACTCTAAACTGTTGAAATGAAATGCTTGTTGTTTGATTTGTTTGAGAATTACAAAAATATTTTAAATTTTTTTGTTCTAAAACATAAAAATACTTCAAATGATTTTGTTTGATTTGTTATAAGAAATATGAAAGTAACTGCAATGCTTGATTGATAAATATGTACATTGCCTTGGAGATGCCATTGAAAGTAAACTAATTGGGTTTTTATCTGCCCTGCCATTTTGTTTCACATATTTACTTTACATGGAAATAAATTTGATTAAAAAAATCCAAAAATTAAATCAAAATTTTTGTTTGAGAAATTCTTTACAAAAGACTTCTAAATGAATATCCTAATGATAGACTTTTAAAATTCTGGTACTCTTTTATTTGGTCGGGGTTTTTTTTTTATTATCTGCTGAAACTAGCCAAAACCTGGCACATGCTTTTATTAAAATAGTTTTGTTATCTGTTGACTAAGCAGCAAAATCTGGCATAATTTTATTCAGTCTATTTCATTATATGTTTGATACCTTACCAAAGTCTTGAGCAAATATCATTATGTGTCTATAATGCCTACTAACTAATAAACAGGTGTAAAGTATTAGAGACAGACATTACTCTGTATCTACTTGAAAAGGCCTACTAATTAATAAACAGGTGTAAAGTATTATACAGACTTTACTCTGTGTCTACTCAAAATGCCTGCTAACTGATAAACAGATGTAAAGTATTTGATACTGTGTGCCTACTTAAAAGTTAACTAATGAACAGGTGTAAAATGTTAAACAGATATTACTGTGTGCCTACTCAAAAGTTAACTAATGAACAGGCATAAAGTGTTAAACAGATATTACCCTGTGTCTACTCAAAAGTCTTACTAACAAACAGGTAAAGTATTAGATAGACATTACTGTGTCTACTCAAAAGTCTTACTAACAAGTAGTTAAAGTATTAGTAGACATTACTGTGTCTACTCGAAAGTCTTACTAACAAGCAGGTAAAGTATTAGATAGACATTACTGTATCTACTCAAAAGTCTTACTAACAAACAGGTAAAGTATTAGATAGACATTACTGTGTCTACTCAAAAGGCCTACTAATGAAAAAAACAAGTGTAAAGTATTAGGTCACACACTGCCATTTAAACAGTTTTTGCTGTTCTTCAGGATTTAATCATGCAAGGCTTCTATTTATTTCAATTTGAATAAGGCTTTATTTTGAAAGGATCATGGCTTAAACCTCAGAACTAGAGATGATAAGTTTATTTTAAGTTTAAACTCTTGAAAAAAAAAATCCTAAACATTACTGCTATTCCAGTACTCTTTGTTAGATAAAAGAAACAACAGCAACTTGAAGCATTTACGTAATATATATATTTTATTACTTAATGAATACTATGTAAGCTTATCACAAATAGTGAGCAACATTACAGTCAGATCTCGCTTAGCATGACAGTACTAATGATTGTGGGCTAAACAAAACTTAAACAAAATTGGGGTAGAAGCTTCTTTCACATAAAAACAAAGAAATAAAAATACCAATCAAACATGTCATCAAGAGCTCACAGTGACAAAAGTGACACAAGCAGAGATAACTGTTTATAATAATGAACATGCTTGTTTGTTGAAAACAATAGTGTGTGACAATAACAATGATTGATTCACAAGAAATGCTTGCATAGTTTTATCACCACGTGCAAGAGCAAAATCATGCAAAGAATGACGACTTAAATCAACAAAGTCAGTGGTGAAACAAGGTATGGTTATTTCAAAGAAATCTGTCATGTCAAATAATTTAAATCAGTCAAAAATATATCACAGATTTGTTATCCAGCAGTATTTGCTATGCAAAGGTATTAATTGAACATAGATAGATAGCTAGATGGATGGATGGGTAGATAGAATAAAGTAAATTATTTCCACAACAAAAATATTAAACTAGTTGTCTAAGAGAGGTCTCCTAAAAAACACGAGTTAATATAAAGATGAACAGTAATTGTACTTGGGATATAGTTTAATATTAGTTCTAACTACAAATAAAAATTAGAAGAAAAAGGCTGACAAAAAGGTTTTGATTAAAAAAAGCAACTGATTTGTTCAAATGTGCACTAAGCTCTAGAAAAACAAAAGCAGCTGGTACGTAATGCTTAAAGATGACTGCAGCATTAAGCCAAGGAAATCAGAAATTTAATTTTATGATTTAAAATGCATCAATGGTTCACAAACAGTGATTTATGATTATGACCACAAGCAGTACTTTATGCTTTGTGATTGATAATGGGTAACAAGCAGTATTTTATACTTAGTAACAATGTTTTAATGGGTAACAAGCAGTATTTTATACTTAGTAACAATGTTTTAATGGGTAACAAGCAGTATTTTATACTTAGTAACAATGTTTTAATGGGTCACAAGCAGTATTTTATACTTAGTAACAATGTTTTAATGGGTAACAAGCAGTATTTTATACTTAGTAACAATGTTTTAATGGGTCACAAGCAATATTCTATGTTTATGATACGATAATGGGTAACATTCTGTATTTTATGTTTAGTAATAATGTTTTAATAGGTACAAGCAGTATTTTATGCTTTGTGATTTGATAATAGATCACAAGCAATACTTTATGCTTTGTGATACGATAATAATAATGGGTAACAATCAGTATTTTGTGCTTAGTAATAATGTGATGATGGGTCACAAGCTGCACTTTATGCTGTGTGATTTGATAATGGGTTGCAAATAGTAAGATAATATAATGAGATAAGATAATGGGTCACAAGCAGCGTTTTATGTTTTGTGATAGTGCACTAATGAACAATATGCTTTATGATAGGAGGTTTAATAAAATAAGTTTCAACTATTATAAAATGCTTTATGATGGTGGGTTAATAAGTTCCAACTATTATAAAATGCTTTATGATGGTGGGTTAATAAGTTTCAACTATTACTTATTATGGTGAATCAATATGTCCCAAGCACTTATTCGGCAACTTACAGACACTGATAAAATTTATCAGGTTCTGTGCACTGGCAGTGCTTCAAGCTTTAGGATAAATGTATCAAATTATCACACACAAGCTGTGTTTGGTGTTAAGGTAAGGTCACAAACAGTTTTGTTTAATTCATGTAAAGGTGTGTCTATCTGTGCATCATAATTTTGAACTTAATCTTCTAATAATGGAATTTAAATCTTTTATGATTGTGAGTCATATCACAAATACTTTATGATCAGAGGAATATCAGATATGATAATGTATGTTACTTCACACTTTAGGATAAGTAGCATTTAAGCATTTACAAATTTTTGTCAATATATCACAAGTATTGGTAATAGTTTGTGCTCTGTGTTGATACTGTGACAAATTATATAAGTTAATAATGCTTCTGCTTTTATAAACCCTCTACTCAAACACTGACAGTCTGATGTTGCCTTAAAGGATAAAACAGAAATAATTGTGAAATGTTTTAATGATGGCAGAGGAAACAATGATTATGAAATTATAGCTAAAGTAAACTGCTTTTTAAAAAAATAATTCATTCATTTCTCAAAATGCACACAGCAAACTGTTAAAGACTAGCATAAAATCAATGCATAACCCAGCAGAAAGTCCTAAGAGCTAGAGTTAACTGATTTAAATAAACATTTTTTTTGGATGAGTTCCGAACCACTCACAAATTTTACATTATCACAGATGTTTACAATCACCAATATATATTTTTTCCTATAATTAAGTCAAAAGTACTTCAGCTGCCTGTTATACTGAGCCTTGATCTCAGGACTGTACTTAATTAAAGGTTTCAAATCCTCAAGAATTCCAATGCTGCCCATGGTGTTGTAAGGGGAGCTTACTCTGTGCTGATAAGGATCATCACTGCCGCGAGAGTCCATGTGTCTCAAACTGATGCGAATTTGCTCCAAGGGGGGTAAATGTTCAAAAGCACTGTAGAGGTCAGGTGTGTTCATGGTCATGCGCTGACTACTCAGTGAAAATTGAGTCTGAGTACGTAACAGGGGTGACATAGTTGCTGGAGGAGCAAATTTATCCCCGACCACCATCAGTCCTGGCCGAGGAGAATGGAAAGCTAATCCCTTTGCAAAAGTGTTCCCCATTAAATTTTTGCCACTGATGATAGTGTCACCAAGATTTCTCTGGGTTCTGGCTCTTGAGAGTTGTTGAGCAACAGATCCTTTACAAACTCGGTCAAAACTGACAGATTTGGTTCCTTTTTTAATTGTCCCCCTTTTGCAACTTCTACTGTCAATCCCAGCAGTGCTGATGAAAGAGTTCTCTTTGTTTTGCATTCCAAAGGCAAGACTACCGGTGGACTGCAGGCCCTCAATCACTTGCAGTTCCTCATGCATGTTCGCATTATTGGGATTCATGACAGCCTGCTTGTCCAGGATCAGTACATGATGCTGTGAGATTGCTGCTACGGAACTAGAAAAACTTTTAGCAGAGGCAGGACTGTGATATTCTGTGAGACGGGTTGTACTTCGAGAAGGATGCTGATTTGAGGGGACTGCGAGTACAAGTTCTCCTCCACCCACCTGGAAATAAGATTATCATTTATTTAAGACATTAATTTTAAATCATACTAATTCTACATAAATGCACCTGTCTTTTTAAACCTGCAGGTATGTAATAAAATTTGAAGATAACTTTACCAAAGTACAATAATTATTTATTTTAGTTCTTGCCAATTCCCACTCTATTACTTTTGACTAAAACAAAGTTATCTTATAAATCTGCAAAGAAATTATTTGTTTCTGCTAAACCACTTTACAAGTGAAGTGCAGCTCAACAGAGAGCATGTGAGCAAGAAAACCTCCAACTTCCATAAATGGTAGGGTGTTTCAAACCCTGATCACCCACATGTGAGGCCAGTGCCTAGACTCATGGTCCCTCAGCTCCCCAGAAGTGCACACTGATCTCTTTCTACAACTTACATTCAATTATTCATTTTTTGTTGTTGCCATATTTAAACTGAAACACTCAAAACCCTAAATAAAAACAAGTATACTATTGATTGAGCTTTATTTTCACATGATCTAGATGTCTGTCACTTGTTATTTTTACACATGGTGGTAACTTTAATAGAACAAAATAAAATGCATACACCAGCACCTTAAGATTTGTAAGATATATTTCTAATATCCTCAGAGAAGCAAAAAAATTCATGATTAAGCATTCTGATGATGGTGTAGCGAATGCAGTCAAGGTGTGGTTTTCTAACACTGTTATATATATATATATATAACAGAATGACTCCAATTCTCAATTATAGTTTAGTGGGATGTTATGATTACTCTGTTTGCAAGATTCAATTGTTAAAAGGTTGCCCTCTAACATCCTCCAGTCTACATAAGGATAATATTAATGTAAATTGCTACCTGGAGAACACCTAAATTTAAGAGTGCTTCTGGCTGCTGAGGTGCAGCCATATATTCTTCCGTATCTGACATACCCTGCTCTCTCTGTCTTTTCTGTGAATGGACACCAATGTATGGGAGTGCTGTGCAGAGTTTGGTGAGGGCCTCTGTGAGGATTTCTGGAAAGAAGTGCTCCTGTTATTGCTACCAGATGACTTCAATAAATGTCTGTGGCTGTTACGACTATCTGCTGTAGTTTCACGACCATCCCTTGAGGAGTTTACACTTTTAATCTGGATGGGCTCGAAATAAACATTACCATTGTAACCTTTCCAAACCTGCATTCATAAAATAAAAAGATTCCTTTAGTGAAATTAATATATTACACTACTTAAAACAGTTATTCATTCCTCTTTTGCATCTTTCTTGGAATGACTTAAGTATTTTATTAAACTGTTTATTTAAGTGACATCACATTGATGCTCTACTTTATGTTACTAGTGGCATAATTTTAATATTCTTTTACTCTATAACACTAATCTAACAAAACTATAACTATATAACTCTATGTTACCAGTGACATAATTTTAATATTCTTTTACTCTATAACACTAATCTAACAAAACTCTCTATAACTATATTATATAACTCTATATAATTGCTCTACTTTACAGCTTACTTCATATTACTACTCAATATTTCTATTCTACAGCAAAAGGTTTGCTTTACTTTATATTCTACTAAATATTAATGATTATTTCATGCTTCTGCTCTACTTATAATTACCATTCTGCTTCATATTAGAAGTCTACTTAATATTTGCATCACACTTCATACTATCACTTATGTTCATATAACTGTTCTACTTTATATTTTTACTCTACACATATTGCCACTATATTTCATATAACTATTCTACTTCATATTTACTCTAATTCATACTACTGGTATATATTACTGTTCTACTGTTACTATTCTACTTCATATTAAAGCTCTATTTCAGTTATCAGTCTACTTTGTACTACTCTTCCTATTCCTGTTACTGCTCTACTTCATATTACTAGTACTTAGTAAGTATAGTCAATGTACTAACACAATCACCATGACAATCATTTCATTCATACATTGCAATCAGCATGTCATAAAACCACCCAGAGATTCTAATTATCACAACTACAATTATTGAAATAATGAAACTGGGAGATTCAGATGCATTTTGAATCTATAGTGGTAATCATAACAGATCTACTTTGAACAGGTGACATCAAAAACTAAGTGTACCCTCTGGCCTACTGCCTATAAACCAGTTCATGGTGGCCTAAAGAAATTTCATCCAGAGATTCAAAATAAATGAACCCATCCAAGAGGACCAACAGATTACAAACAGAGAGCTTGCAACTGACCTCTCATTATCCAAAGCTGTGTAAACAACAGTATTTATTCCTTAGGATATTCAAAAATGAGTGCCCATTAGGTTCCATGAACTGATGATCACAAAATTGTGCAACAAGAGGCATATTCAGATTTGATCTTCCAAAGATCAAAGGACAGTCAATGAAATGGAATGGCATCTTCACCAATAAGGGAAAGCCATAGTCACTGGGGGTGGGGGTGGGGGTGGATGCAGAAGGGATTATTTTGGCAAATATTATGTCATGACCCGTGAACTCAGATCTGCAAATTCAAACTCTTAAAACTTTCCAGAAAATGTAAGGAGAGTTTTACCTTACAAAAATGGTGAAATCCTTACAATGTATGACCACACACAAGCTGAAAGTAAGAGGAAGCAATTGTAAAATTCAAGTGGATTGTTCTTCCCCATGTATCCAAGTGCCAAATTTGGCTCCCTCAAGATTTCCACCTCTTTAGAGCCCTCATGTATGTCATTCATGAGAAAAGGTTTGGAAGCAATGACAAGGTGAGCAGAAGTAAAGAAGTGGTTATGATTACAGGATTCAGTACTGATACAAGAAATGGTTGTGAGTACAGGATTCAGCACTGGTTCAAGAAGTGGATGTGAGAACAGGATTCAGTACTGTTACAAGAAGCAGTTGTGAATGCAGGATTCATTACTAGTACAATAAGTGGTTGTGAGTACAGGATTCAGCACTGGCTCAAGAAATGTTTGTGAGTGCAGGATTCAGTACTAATACAAGAAGTGGTTGTGAGTACAGGATTCAGTACTGTTATAAGAAGTGGTTGTTGAGTACAGGATTCAGTACTGGTATAAGAAGTGGGTGTTGAGTACAGGATTCAGTACTGGTACAAGAAAGAAGTGATTGTTGAGTACAGGATTCAGTACTGGTATAAGAAGTGGGTGTTGAGTACAGGATTCAGTACTGGTACAAGAAGTGATTGTTGAGTACAGGATTCAATGCTGGTACAAGAAGTGGTTGTTGAGTACAGGATTCAGTACTTGTTCAAGAATTGGTTGTTGAGTACAGGATTCAGCACTGGTTCAAGAAGTGGTTGGTGAGTACAGGATTCAGTACTGTTACAAGAAGTGGATGTGAATACAGGATTCAGTACTGTTACAAGAAGTGGATGTGAATACAGGATTCAGTACTGTTACAAGAAGTGGATGTGAATACAGGATTCAGTACTGCTACAAGAAATGGATGTGAATACAGGATTCAGTACTGTTACAAGAAGTGGATGTGAATACAGGATTCAGTACTGGTACAAGAAGTAGTTGTTGAGTACAGGATTCAGTACTGGTACAAGAAGTAGTTGTTGAGTACAGGATTCAGTACTGGTACAAAAAGTAGCAGGGTAAGGTTGTGAGTACAGGATTCAGTACTGGTTCAAAAGGGTGGGTAAAAGTGCAAGCTCTTGTTTTCGCTGGTGCAAGGCTGTTTAAGTTGACAGGGATTATGTAAAAAAAATGTAGAGTACAGCAAATGCACCTAGATACCCTATAATTAATGAAGAGACAAAGCTAAAATAATTTACTGCCAATAAAAATAGTGTTACAAATATTCTGATCAACCCTAATATACTGCATTTATTTAATAAGTAAAATAAATAGTTTTTAATGTGAATGAAATTCTTTTGTTTACTTAACAGGAAGCAAAAAACAATTTTTTCTTCTGACTCCTATGCAAGATATTTCCATGTATGCGAAACAAGCATGGTTTAAAAACTCCTTATTTTAAATAAACTCACTGAAGCAGACTGTTTCTAAACCACTAAAATAATGCTTCATTATATTAATAACTTTTGTGACCATTTGAAGGAATTCTAGATTACAATTATTTAATGAAACTGATAATGAAGTGAATATGAATCTCCCAATACCTTGACTTTATTATTTCTGTTTATCGTTTGTGTACCAAACTGATAAATTCTATATTACTAGTCATGATAAAAGTGTGAAAGACACATATTCTGCTAGTCTCACTTTAAGTGGCGCCATGGGAACTGGGCGCTGCTGTTTCACGTAAAAGTACTCTGGAGTATGCAGCCTGTAAGATGCTAGGTTCAAACCTGATTCCTGCCCATCCTTTCCATCTTGGCCACTGACACATCGATCAGACATGAGGGTCATGGCATGTTCAACAGCTGCTTCACAATAAGACTTCTGACCAAGGAATGGGCTTCTGAAACAAGAAAAATGCAACACATAAAACTAAAAAGTCCATTCTTGATGAAATATGCTGCTAATGATGAGGATGGTCTAGATCAGGGGTGCACAAACTGTGGCCCACGGGCCGCATGCAGCTCAAGAAGGGCTCTGTGCGGCTCCCGGAGGACTTTATTTAATTCTTTGTGTTGTTGTTTTTTTCTACTGAGCCATCCACGTGCAATCTGACTTGTGGCCCTCCCCGCACTATCAATTGGAAATGTGGCCCTCTGGCCTAAAACGTTTGTACACCCCTGGACAAGTTTTAACCGGCACTGAGTAGAAAGAATGTATAAGTTATCAGACTAACACATGCACGGATAACGGCTATTCACAAGAATAATGTCCACGAGAATAATGAACACTAAATTGGCGTCAAACCACCTGTACTAACCGATAAGGTTGCAATTAGTTAAACTCTCGATCGTTTTTATAACATTCATCTAATTTGCTTGCCCGCTCTCGCTCCCCCTCCCCCCCTTTTAAGAGTAGACATGCTGGCAGTTTCGGATACTCCTGTCTACTGTGTGCTATGCCCAAACAATAGCTACTACTCAGCAAAATGTGTAGAATGGTGTGAAATATTTTACTAACAGGCACAGTTGGAACAGAACTTGTTAATAGGGTAATAAAATGTTCCAGACACTGGGCACTGAAACTGACCGAGCTAAATCTCTGTAAAGAAACCGCTATGCGCAGGAAATGAAGGCCGCAGTAACTTACAGGGACAGTTCTTCTTCCCTTTAACAACAAACACAGAATCACTAACAATTTAGACAAGTTCGTCACACTTCACTACTGCACTGATGTATTCTAACTTTATAAAAGAACGTTATTCCGTCTTTCTTGCCGGAGGAAAGCAGGGGACGCAATCTTGGTCTAATACGCAATCCGTTATCGGGATTGTTGTGTTGCGTCTCGATTGTAAAGTGCTTAGAGGTACAATTACAGACAAGAAGTTCTAATTTATAATAAAATAATAATATATTATTCTGTGTTTACTTTTAACTGATTTCTTGACGTACGAAAGAGTTGGGGGATGGAGGTGAAAAGAAGACACAAATATCACGTGTTGTTGCCGAACTAGGAATTTCTTACAAAGATCGTATCTTCCATGAACCAAACAACCCAATTCATTTAGTTCGATTACGAAGGATATTCCTGCCAAGAATTAAAATTGCCACACGTTCCGCTTCGGGGTTAGCCCAACTAACTGCAACCTACAAGGCCACGACACGAACGGCCGACGTGCATATTCGTTTCATGCAGACAGACTGTCAGTTATATAATACACTTAATAATAAATGGAATAAAGGGTATTAACGCACATTGTATATTCAGAATAGTATGTGCAATTAATACACCAGATTAAGAATAATCACGATATATTTCACATGTATATATTGTAATGTAAGGTGTTACTCTGTCGCGTCTACAAAAAAGATGAATTTTAAAAAAAGGGAATTTTAAAAAACTTCTAGCCTGAATACATAACACGCTAGGCTTTTGAAGGAAATTACATCAAGATTACGAGACACTGTAAGGCAATTTCTAACTTGATTGCGTAACAAATTATACTTTGGGAAGACATTCATCAGAAAGACCAGAAAGGAGAAAGCACAAACTGAGAGGAAAAATTTATGTCGCGACAATTGCGATAGGCCTATGTGAAAACTGAAACTAAAGGAAAACGACATGTGCGAACCAGAAGAAAACTGCTGACTTCAAACGAAAAGAAAAGCGACGTGAAAAATAAAAGCAAGTGGCTTGCGCAAAACTACAAGAAAGAAAAGTTCACAAGTTAAAGCCGGGAATCTAAAAGATAGCAAAACGCACAAATTAAAGCCGGGAATCTAAAAGATAGCAAAACGCACAAATTAAAGCCGGGAATCTAAACGATAGCAAAACGCACAAATTAAAGCCGGGAATCTAAAAGAAAAAGCAATGTCACTAAAAGAATAAGTGACGCGTAAACTAAAGGCATGTAACGGGCGCAAAAACTAAAGGAAATTAAAGGAAAATGGCGTGTACATACTAAAGGAATTAAAGGAAAATTATGAGTATACACTTAAAGGTTTAAAGGAAAATGGCGTGTGAAGTAAAGCGATGCGTGCAAACTCACAGAAAAGTATAGACTACAGAAATTAAAGTTATGTATACAAATAAAGGAAAATGACGTGCAAATTAAAAGAAAGTTTTATGTACAAGCTCATTAATGGGGGAGGGTGAGATCGGCGGAGGCTGATGCGCAACTTCACACACACACACACACACACACACACACAAACACACATCCCAAAATGTGCACACTACCGGAAAGCGGTGTGCGCTGACTCATAAAAAAATATAAAGAAAAATCCTCACGTCAATGAATGTGACATGCACAATTATTGAGGATTGACCGACACCGATGAAAGCGTAAACCCACTGTGGGATAGAGAAAAACAGTGAGCCTAACGCAACAAATCTAGATTCTAAAATATCCCCATAGTTTAAGGGAAAAAAACTTCATGAGAAAACCACAGAAAAGCTGTAAGTAGGCTATATAAAATATTGCCTATTAGGCCTACCGGAACCGAATTGGTTCAGCTACCGATATTGAAATAGCACACACCTTTTTGTCTACTCTGTTGCAACAATCAGATCAAAGCAAGAGAAACATTCAACGCACACAAATATGATTTATTTATACTCTTAGGTGACTAAGGCCTAAGCACGTGACACAAAATACTTCATGGGGGAGAAAAATAGTTGAAGACACATACTTTCCCCGTCTTTTTATTGCGCTCATAAATTTACTATCAAACAAAGGAACAACGACGCTTTTCAGAAATTTATAAGTCGACGTAAATTAAATTAAATTAAATTGTAATCCCCTTTAAATGAGCAAGACTAAAATATTAAATTATGATAGTGAAAACCTTTCTGGTGACAGTTCCAAGAGAAATATATATGGTGGCACTTTATATCAGTCTAAAAGCCTCGCAAAATCTCGGGTTTGTTTTGTTTACATTTCTCTCTAATATATTGCGTCCGTGATAAGGCCATGAACTCGCCCTACTTGTAAAACGTTACAAGTCTTGATTGGCGGTCTGCTAGCTGATCAGGTGTTGTGTAACTGTTGAAGTATCGCTGTTACACGACTATCGATCTAAACGTAGCTGCTTCGAAGATTCGTTAAGGCCGATGCGCACTTGTTGCATACATAAAAATGTCGACAGTTTTTACTTAGAATGCAGCTGTAACATTTTGCCGTCGAGATTATCAGGAATGTTACTGTAGCATTTTCTAAACTTCTGCGTTTTTAATTCATTTTTATTTTTCAGTTTTGAATTTTAAAGTATGAGAGTTATTTCCCTGCACAGAAAGATCAACAAAAAAAAAGGACCACACTGTATAATTACGTTCTAAATGTTCTAGTTAATATCAAGGCCATTAAAATCACCAAGCGCGACACACACACACGAACCCCAAGCCCAGCCTTCTTTGTCAGACGAATGCTTGCTTCAGTTTTGTCACACTGTGGTTCTGTGTATAGAGTAGCACTTGACAAGGTCTGTAGGCCAGACATGAATTTAAGTAAACTTTCTTAATTCAAAACAGTTTTAATATATGTTTTGTAGTCTAATAAATCCGATCGCAGACCTGATTCGGAACCGTGACTGCCAGTACTGCCAGTGAGAGCGTCTGATCAAGCTAATTTGAGTGTGAACAAACCAACATGTACAAACATTTGATGAAGCTATTACGTTAGGAAACATGTGATTAAACTAACACCGGCATGAAAAACTGATCAACCTTTTACATTGGGGAACGTGTTTAAACTAACACCGGCACGAATAATTGATCAAGCTATTACCAGTGTGAACATTTGGTCGTTTTTACCAGTGTGAACATTTTATCAAAGCTTCGTGGAATATATTCATTAGTTTCACTGAATCACACCTATGCGTTCAACCGGTTTCATTAATTCTTGTATACAGTCGTCAGTTTTACTGAATTTAACCCTCTTAACGCTCAGCAGACTATATTGAGTCGCATAAATATATTCATTCGGTTTCAAAGAAACATTTACAGACGTCAGGTTTTACTGAATTTAACCCTGTAGTCTAAGAGAGTCTACGTTCATCAGACTATATTGAATCGCATGAGTATATTCATTCGGTTTCAATTAAATATTTGTTTGCGCTCTTCAGGTTTCACAGTAATAAATCTAGAAGTTTTCATGTTTAGTGTTAAATCTCGATATTCTTCACGTTTCACTGAATCACACTTACACATGCATCAGGTGTTATTAATTACACCTATATATTCATCAGGTGTTATTAATGACACCTATATATTCATCAGGTGTTATTAATTACACCTATATATTCATCAGGTGTTATTAATGACACCTATGCATTCATCAGGTGTTATTAATCACACCTATATATATTCACGAGGTGTCATAAATATCTACATTCATCAAACACTTGTATAGTGTGATCCAGAGAAACTAATGAATATATTCCATGAAACTTGATAAAATGTTCATATTTTAAAACGGTGTCGGTCGCCAACGATTTTTCAAAGCTTGTGTGGCACTGAACATTAAATAATATTTAAAACATCATATGTTACAATACGTAATATATGCAGTATATAACCAATGAGGTGATGTTGACGTCATAGGTTTTCATTAAATTATTCGGCAAATACTCTTTCACTATTACTATGTGAATTTGCTCTTTAAAAATCTAACTGGAATATGAATTAAGTAGTTTTTTTTACAAAACAAATATCGTAAACACTTCACATCTTATTTATTTTTTATAGTATAATATTGTTGAACTAGTGGCAGAAAAAATATTGATTATTCTTACTTTAATATGGATAACCAATTATGGTTAATTAACACTCTTTTATTATTACTTGTAACTGGATTTCAATAAGTAATTAAGGAAAAAGTTAACACAAGTTTTATAGTACTTCTATCCGGATTTCAATAAATACTTGTAAGACTAGTCAAGATAATTTTGTTTATTGTGCATGAACTTTAGTAAAAGCTGCTGATGTCAGCAAAATGTAATTTGTTCTCATTTTATTTGAACCTTGTTTGAGGGTCCTGTGAGAATGCGCTGAGCTAGTTGCCGATACAGAAGGTTACAGAAGGTAACTGTTAGTACCGTAACGCTTACGAGTGCGCTATACAAAAACTATTTTTTTAGACAGTCACTTGGATTAGAAACTGTCACATCTCGGCAGCCGCGGATCAGTGTCGTGCTAGGCACCGGGGGTGCGCGGAGCGATCCCTGACCACGGGGAGAAACCAACTAGCAAGTTTCAGCCAGAGCCCATTCTGTTGGGAGGCCGACAAAAGGTGTCTACCTAGGAACTACTCGTATCAGTAGACCGAACCATGTAAATGCAGTGTTGTTTGAACTCTTGTGTTTGCAGACACGTAATCCCTAATCCCCAAATCAGCTGGGAACATGAATATATCTCCATTTTCTGTATGACATTTGTTCAGCCTCAGAAAGCCGAGCAAATCTCTGCCAGTCAGTAGAGAGAAAACGTTTCTTTGGATATTACTGTGCTTATGTTATCACTGGAATAATTTGTGTGTGGTTCTCGTCGCGTTGTCCTGATCCATGGACCTCATGAATGGTGGAAGTCCATGGGGTTGCCCGAATTCTTTACTATCAAGTTGTTGTCCATATTTGCGTGTAGGTGTGTTATGTTTGGTGTGAGAGGTGTCTGATGTTTGTCCGTATTGTAGGCGCTACTTGCTTAGGAAACAGGCCGTTTGCTGTCAAAGCCTTAAAGTACGAGTTTCTTAACTCTTGTCTCACACAGGAACAATTCGTGAGGATTAGATAGGATAGTCCATAAAAGGTGTTTAGTTTAACACAAGACAGTAGTACAGAATTCGTTGTTCCTGTTTGTTGATGAAGGAAAAATAAACTACATACTATCCTAGTGTGTATATGCTATTCAATTGGGCATGAAAGTTATGCTAATCAATTGGGCATGAAACCCAAAGTTATGCTATTCAATTGGGCATGAAACCCAAAGTTATGCTATTCAATTGGGCATTAAACCCAAAGTTTGTCTCTTTGTCTAAATTATAATAGGACATGAGAGCCAGACTATTATTTTTATTATGATACATGCATAACGGAGTCTGAGTTTTTATAGCTGAGCGTCTGAAGAGTGAATGAAAGCCTTCTCGTGGTGTGACGTCATGTAATATGACTTGAGATCGTTTTAGTTGTATGCTCTGAGAACTGCATTGTCGACAGCAAGCCTAATATACAGTATGTAATTTAAAGCAGAGTCAAATTCTTGCTGATTTGTTGTATTATGCTTTTGAATCTCTGTGGATTGAGATTTTGTAATTGTTTCTTTAATCATCATGTATCATTTCATCATGTATCCTTTTTGTCTATTTTATATAGAGTTCGTAATGGTTTCCTTTGTTCTTTCTGCCTTCTACTTTATGTTTCGTTAATGTTCATGTAATGATTTCATTTGGTCTTTAAAAATTAATAGCTTATCATTTATTCTAAATCTTCCTTGTTGCATATATAGAGTGGGTGGGAGGTGAGCCACATGTAATTAATAAGTCAGCATAGGAAGAGGATTTTCTCCACCACCACCACATAGAAGAGTAGCTAGCCTGTAAGTCGGGGATGACAGATATTGTTTATTAAATGTAATAATTAATTTCGTATCTTAAATCCCCACGCGCCTGGCGGGCAAGTGCTTACTACCAGTTCATGCTTACATGCGTATAATATAATTAAACTCAAGTCCAACTAAATGCTTACTACCAGTTCATGCTTACACGCGTGTAATATAATTAAACTCAAGTCCAACTCTAATCAAGCGCTTACTACCAGTTCATGCTTACATGCGTGTAATATAATTAAACTCAAGTCCAACTCTAATCAAGCGCTTACTACCAGTTCATGCTTACATGCGTGACGTATAATTAAACTCAAGTCCAACCCTAATCAAGCGCTTACTACCAGTTCATGCTTACATGCGTGACGTATAATTAAACTCAAGTCCAACCCTAATCAAGCGTACGTCAGTAAAAACGTCTCCTCCGTAACTTTTGCCGTTTTACACTTGAAATAAGCGAAAAGCGTTGCCCAGTTTCTAATACAGCGGCCTGCCAACTCGACTGCGAAGAAATACTGGTCTAACATCGGCTTCACAGCATTTGGCTTGGTTTGTTTGTTGGGTTTTTTTTTTTGTTGTTTTTTTTTAAGTGTTCCGTGTTCTCCCACCGAATGCCAATAAGAGAACCGAACACAATGGTGTCGAAGATTTATCACCGGCGTACACCGCCACAGCCAGATCGTTCTAAGTAATTAAACTGAGTTGCCTTTTCTCTTTATCCCGTGAATTAACTGGCGGCAAAACGCCAGCAATACTTTGCAGCATTTGCTTAGTTAATTCCCCTTAGATCGATCCCACCAGTCCATGTTCGGAAAGATGTGTTTGGTTAATATTAATGCTGTTCACTCAGGTGCGGTTTGTCCGGCAGGCGTACAATTGGCGTTTTACAGTTTAACTTTGAGGGTTTAGGAATTTTTGTTTTGTTTTCAAAGATCGACCTCAGAAATAAATGAAATGTGTGTCAGTGTTTGTGGGTTTGTTTTAGATTTCTTGTTAGCGTTTGTTTACGTGTTATTTAAATATAAATAACTGCGAATGTGCATAAATGGTTGGGTGCACGTACATCAGTATGACTGTGTGTGTGTGTGTGTGTGTGTGTGTGTGTGTGTGTGTGTGTGTGTGTGTGTGTGCGTGTGTGTGCGTATTGTGTCTGTGGTGTGTGTGTGAATGTGTGTGCATGTATGTATGTATATGCGTGTGTGTGTTTTAATCAAGTGGTGCTGTTTTATCTCGGTAGATCAGGTTCGAAAGAAAACAAATTGTGTCGGTAAATGGTCAACACTCCAGGCCAAACAATTTTTGTTATCATGTCCTAAAGGGTTCTGCTCTCGGCTAAATTCCCTTATTGTATCAAGTACCCTCATAGTTCCCTTATTTTGTGTGTGTGTGTGTGTGTGTGTGTGTGTGTGTGTATCTATCAAGTACCCTCGTAGTTCCCTTATTGTGTATATATAGCGTCTATCTAGTACCCTGACCAGTTCTCTTATCGTATATACATATCCTCCATCCACTACCCTGACCAATTCCCTTATTATGTATATATATATCCTCTATCCAGTACCCTGATCAATTCCCTTATTGTGCGTATAAACCCTCTATCAAGAATACACAACCCCTCACTAGTACAAGAGGCCCCTAACCATTATATATATATATCCCCAGTTCAGCCTTATAAGTCGTCATCCTGTGTGCCATCAGTTGTACGCTGATGATAATCAAGTGTATAAATCTAGATGTCAAAAGGAAATCACTTCCACTGTGTACAGAAGTGTGCTGCTCACGTCAAGTGTTGATGATAATTTAATCAAGTGTATAAATCTAGATGTCAAAAGGAAATCACTTCCACTGTGTACAGAAGTGTGCTGCTCACGTCAAGTGTTGTGTGAAGAACAATGACGCAAATGACTGAAGATAAAAACTGAAGTCATACTTTCTAAATCCTGAACTGTGCCAGTCAATGAATATCGGTAACACCCCCCTTAAATTGTGTCAGCCACTCAGACATTTGAGCACAGCTTCTGACAGAAGTCTAGCCCAGCAACATATTTAGAAGATAGTTTATCTTCTCTCTGGTCTATCATTGAGACTTCTGGAGAGAGAAAAAATAAACTTCAAAACATTCCGTTAGCATTATTCTTAGAACACCAACTTCATCACCCGAGGATTCACAAGCTTCTTGTCCGCAGCAGAATACAACACAAGTACTCTTCATTATTTGGTTCCAGCATAAATGCCTGTCGGGACCTGTTTACATTCCTTCTAGAAGCTTGCACTCATCATGAGACAAGCACATTCAAAAGCAAAGTCGTACAGTCAAATGTTCATTAGCTTACTAGAGTCCATCCGCCAGGAATGTGCTGCCATTTAGAGACCATGCTCATCTCTTTTATAATTAATCAAGAATATAATTGTTTCATATGTGTGTCAATCTTTGCTTAAAACGTACATCTCTTCATTCATTCTATTTACATTTCTTTTGTAAGTAATTTTTTTTGTTTGTTTGCTGCTTTGCTCGTGAATTTATTTTGTTCTACTATTTTTTGTTCTCATCTGTTTAAATAGTATCTATCAATTTAAAATCTTGTGTATTTTATGTGTAATCATTAACATAAAAGCGCTTGTATATATCCTCAATGCCTTTTTTTTTTAATTTAGCCATCTGTTGTGGTCTATTCCAGTTGTAAGATAAGTATCGAACTATCTTATCCATTGGTCTGAATGGTTCAAGGTGTACTCAACGTCTTACGCTGAAAAGTACACAGGCGCGGCATCCGCGAAATCAACGACATTTGAAAGTGGACATTTGATGTATAGAAATCAGCGACCTGAAAATGGACGTTTAATATGTGGAAATCAAGAAAAGCTGAAAGAGGACATTTGATGTATACAAATCAACGACCTGAAAATGGACATTTAATATGTGGAAATCAAGAAACGTTGAAAGTGGACATCTGATGTATAGAAATCAACGAAATTTGAAAGTTGACATTTAATATGTGGAAATCAAGAAACGTTGAAAGTGGACATCTGATGTATAGAAATCAACATTTGAAAGTAGACATCTGATGTATAGAAATCAACGAAATTTGAAAGTTGACATTTAATATGTGGAAATCATGAAATGTTGAAAGTGGATATTTGATGTATACAAATCAACGACCTGAAAATGGACATTTAATATGTGGAAATCAAGAAACGTTGAAAGTTGATATTTAATGTATTAAAAATCATACAACCGTGTCGGAAAGTAGATAAGGGCGGGGAAAATTTACTTCTTATATGTCGCATGCAATTGAATCTTTCCGTTGTGACCTGGTGATAAAACTGTAGGCACCTGGACTGCAAAATTTTGCTATAACTCTAAACTGGAATTTTTTCTCACACTACAATATACTAAGTAATATATACTATAATACTATATATACTACAATATACTAAGTAGTTGGACTGGAGTCATAACTTATCTGATGCAACAAGTATCACCAGATGACTGTTTCTGGATTGTTCATTTAATCTTCTTAATCCGGGTGGTGAAGTGACCAAAAGTGATAACAATGACCTTATAAAGACTGGTTTGCACCGAACAGGACCTTGCTGGGTTTTCGCTGTACAGTATTAAGATGTGGCAATAACCTATGCGTTTGGCATGTTTAATTGATAATGTACACTGAAACAGACCATTGGGTATATTAGAGTTGGGCTTATGGAATTTTGTGTGAGTTTATAAGATTGGCTTTTACCAAGATTCAGTTTAGCGTCTGCATAATGTAATACAATTACACTATGAGCATTCAAATGGCGAATTTAAGAAACAAATACTTTTGATGGAAATATATTTATTTTTTTTAAAAAAAGAAAGAAAAAGAAATGCAACTACATGCTAAGTTTGAAATAATTTTAAAAATAACTATAGAGCTATTATATTCTATATAAGACTAAAAAAAAAAAAATTAAAAAGTAATTAAACTTACCCATTAACGCAGGTAAAATACACTCATTTCCACAAATAAGTTGTATAATGAGCTTATTTCCAAAACGACACAACTAATCTTATTCTGCTCACGGTGACATAAAAGCAGTTAACTGCTACCAGTGAAGCGACATGACGACAAATCAACAGCGTGTATGTCTAACTATGAAGTATTTCTTGTCACGAAATGTCTGGCTTTCCAATGACCGCGCGCGACTGGCAACGCGATAATAGAAACTCCGTGCAAAAGAGTATGAATCAAAGGCCGGCAACCGACGATTGAGCGTCATGCTTCTAATGCAATCTGACCTCAACTCACACGCAGATGAGATTTTTCAGTGCGGGTCTCCTTGATTATTTGTTTCTGTAGAGCAACAGTCGAACACTCCTTCACCTAGCAGCCGTCGGGCAGTCTTTGGTGGGAATGCTACAATGACTTTGTTTATTTGAGTGCTTGTTTCTTTGTTTCTTAATATTTGTTATTTATTGAAATCAGTTCTCTGCCCGCATTGACACATATATATTAAGTGACACTTTATGCTAAACAAAACAACAACAACAAAAACTGAATAACGTAAAACAAAATCAAAACATGTTTGGCTTTCTTAATTTGCATTGTTCTTTCTATAGAAATCTATACCTAGCTTCACTTTCCAGAGTCTCTTCGTTGCGTTTCTGCTTTTACACTGTCTTTCAATTTCTCAGTCTTTGAAACTCACACGACACTAAGCAAACAGTATGACATAGATTCATTCACTTATTGCTTATTAACATAACAACTACACACTCAGCTAACTGTTTTAGCGTAAACATTCCCCAGTGAATACCCATCAATGTGTGCTAGTACATTTATTACTTCTTCCCATAATAATAAAATAGTACTAGTAATACATTTATTACTTTTTCCCCAAAATAATAAAAACATTACTCTCTGTACATTTATTACTTCTTCCCATAATAATAAAACATTACTACTAATACAATGTGATACATGTGAATGAACACCTTGCAGTCACTTTGTCGAAAAATAACTTTACAGTCTACCACTGCTTGTACGTGTGGGTGTTTCACAACTTGTGCTGTTTTTGAGTTCTGTGTGTTCCTGTAGCCATGTCAGAATCATTCGTATCTCTGATTACCATCCTATTCCGGGTCTGACACTAAGATTTTGCTACTGACTGTGAATAACATGGCGAACTCGTAATATGTTCAAGGCCCCATTTTTCTGAAAATCTTTGGAACTCTTTCCCACTAAACGACAGACCATTATCAGATACCACTCTTTCTGGTTTGCCATGTATGAAGACATCTGGATATCTTCAACTTCTCTTTCCACCTATGTCAAGAAAATTTCCTCGTTTTCAGTGCTGGCCAGAGTGGCACTGGACTTTGAAGCTGATCTGTTCAATGTATCTGCCAGCCAAATACATGTCTGCACCCTTCTTGAATACAACTGTTCATTCTCTCTCTGAGCGGTTTTCTCAGACAACCTTGGAGAAAATTTCTGTAAATAGCCAATCATCCCTAACAGACGCTGTACCACTGCTCTGTCCTCGAGTTGTTTGAACTTCTTATTAGTATCTACCTTCTTCGGGTCTGCTTTGACTCCTTCGCTGGTAATGTGACCCAGATGTGAAATCTCTTTCTGCTTCAGCTCTATCTTGACCTCTCGACATCTCTGTAGCAATGTTCTCAACTTTGATTCATGATCTGCAGATGCTTCTTCATCAGCCTTACTCTTGCCCCAGACTATTACGTCATCATGATGTAATAACACCAGGCAGACCTTGTAGCACTGCATCTACCCTCCTCTGGAACTCTTCTGGTGCAACCGACACCCCAAACGGCATTTTTTTCCACTGAACCTTCCCAAATGGTCTTTCAAATGTTTTCAACATGTTGCTTTCTTCATCTAACTTGACGTGCCAAAAGCCATTCCTCCAATCGAGGTGCGCAAAATAACTTTGCTCCTTTCAACTCTTCGAGAAAGCCATTGATCATCTTCATCAGATAATCATTATGCTTCAACGCTTTGTAGAGTGCCTTCGGATCGATACAAAGACGGCGGAACCATTCGGTTTGATCGTCACCACGACACTGCTGATCCAGTCCGGTGGACTATTGACCTTCGCGATACTCGGAGCATTAACAATCAATCAAGCTCAGACTTAACTTTTTCTCAGATTGAAATGGGCTTCTGCTTACAGGGCGTTTGATTGGTAGGAGTGATGAAGTGAAGCTCACCTTCGATATTACCTAATTCCCCCTCAAAAATCATCATTAAATTCTTCCAGAATTCCCCCTTTTTGGCCAATAACTGCAATGTTTTCTCTCACCACTCTTAAAAGTTGCATTTCATCTTTGAATCGGCTTTGTTTTTCCCCAATGGTCTAATTTCTCCACTATCATACATCGCCAGTTTCTTGTTTGACTTGTCAAGGGCAACATTGATCTATCTCCTGTGACTCTGACGTAAGTCTCTTTGCGACATACATTTTACACTGGTCCCTGAATCTAAGTGAAATGACAATAGCACTCTTCCAATTGTCTATGTTTGCATAGATTCCTGTTTCATTTGCCAATGTGTAAAACATTTTCATACTTTTTATCCTCATAGAAAGCATCTAATTCCTGTTCATAATCATCATCATGCATCAAGTTCAACGATTTCTTCTCGTTTAGTCTGCACATGGCAAAATGGCTTATTTTTCTACATGCTTTACATTCTTTCCATACACGGGACGCGGTTCTTTGTTTTTTGGCATGCTTCTTGCCACAAAACTTACACATTATTCTCCTTCTGCTCTGTTGATCTGACACTACGTTCTCCCCTCTTATGTGTTAAAGGCTTGTTCAACATGTGTCTGTCTCTATTCATGTTCCGGCAGTATTCATGTTCTTCGCCTGTGCTCTTGTGACATCATGGACTCTGCAGATCTCCATACACTGGTTTAGATCTAAGTCCTTTTCTTCCCGAAGTTTTCTCTTGTGACGTGTACTATTTATAAAACTTGCTGATAATCTGTTAAAATACGACGTTTGGTATTCAAATGTGACGTATCCTACTCAGCCCTGTTCGAAATCATATGAATGTGACGCATGGCATTTAAGCCCTACTCATAACCGGGCACTCAATCCCACAGTCAAAGCAAATACTGGAGCAGTGACTGCACGAAAAGAATTGTGCTTACACTTTGGAAAAAATAAAATAATAAATTAAAATTAAAAATGTTATTATAATTATTCATTCACCAAATTTGTGAATATACACAAAAGGTTACCTACAGATAAACGCATGCAGAGTAAGACTGTTTTCTTGTGTCATTAAAATATATTTTTTTAATTGAAAGGACCAGGGTGAAATGCTTTTTAGAATTATTATTATTCATCACTTATGGGCAGATGTATACCGTTATAATGCTTTTCGCGAATTTCAATTTAAACGCATGTCTTCGTGGCCCCACACCTTCCTATTAAAAGTATGATGAAGGGCTTGTCAATTAAACTTGCATTTGGAGATTGTGTCTGTTTGTTGCCAGAGAATTTGTGCTGAGAGGTAGAAGAGATTAAGATTACCAGCCTTGTCGACCTTGATAAAGATTTGAGCGACAAAAGTAAAGAATGGAAAGTTCTTGGCATGGAAACAGCAGAATGAATCGACGGGTAGATTTGTGCATACTTTAGTGTTTCTTGGCGCCGTTGGCTTGGTGGTTTAATTTTTATTTTTTTTAAAGCAGAAGTACTGAAATGCTGCGACCAAGCAAATTTGATTTGGAAACACTGGCCCTGTAACATTGCCCCGCAACACTGCCGTGTAATGTTTACTTGTGGTGCTGATCTATAATACTGACTTGTAACGTTGTCTGATGACGTTATTTAATACAGTCCCGTAAAATTATCGTGTAAAATAGTCTTGTAATATATTAATTTCATACTACTTTTGATATATTATATTATTGTAATTCTTGTGAAATACTGTGTAACATTTTCTTATCGATTTTTAAAAAAGTATATATATAGTTCTGAACAGTTTCGTATAAAATATTCTTAAAATGCTGCCCGTCATATTGCTGTAACATTATCGTATAATATATTCTTTTTTGTAATATCGTCTTTGAACGTGCTTTTTCACTATCCCATAACATTTTCGTGTAATATATTATTTTAACATTATTCTGCAGCGTTGTTGTGTAGCACTCTTGAAATACTGTCTGC
Organism: Sinotaia quadrata; assembly: GCA_028829895.1. NCBI lineage: Eukaryota > Metazoa > Mollusca > Gastropoda > Architaenioglossa > Viviparidae > Sinotaia > Sinotaia quadrata. The sequence goes on along the minus strand of CM054183.1, from coordinate 24,446,430 downwards.
ACGACTCTCCTGTGACACACTTTCTGCAACACCGATAGTAGTGAAACATTTTGCATTGTCTTGTAAAAGTGTCAAGTTACTTTCTGTAACACCGATAGTAGTGAAACATTTTGCATTGTCTTGTAAAAGTGTCAAGTTACTTTCTGTAACACCGATAGTAGTGAAACGTTTTGCATAGTTTTGTAAAAGTGTCAAGTTACTTTCTATAACTCCTTGAGAGCAAAGTTTCATGACACAACAACAACTTTTGGGGCTCGTAAACAAAAAAAGACTCGGAACACTGAGCTAACTGAACAGTTGCTATTGGTATAATGCTTTGAACAGAAACTATAATTAAAACACTTTACAAGAAGGCCTTAGAACACTGAGCTAACTAAGCAGGGACTATAGGTAAAGCGCGTTACAAGAAGGCCTTAGAACACTGAGCTAACTATGGAGGAGCTATAGGTAAAGCGCGTTACAAGAAGGCCTGTGAACATTAAGTGATCACAGGTTATAGGTAAAGCATCTTACAAGAAGGCCTTAGAACACTAAGTGAACATGGATTATAGGTAAAGCGGGTTACAAGAAGGCCTTAGAACACTAAGTGAACATGGATTATAGGTAAAGCGGGTTACAAAAAGGCCTTAGAACACTAAGTGAACATGGACTATAGGTAAAGCGCGTTACAAGAAGGCCTTAGAACACTAAGTGAACATGGGTTACAGGTAAAGCCTGTTACAAGAAGGTCTTAGAACACTAAGTGAACATGGACTATAGGTAAAGCGCGTTAAGTACGTGGTGAGAGACTGAACGTAACTTTTCACTTTTTAATAATTAAATAAAACCTCATTACCACCGCAATCCCCCCCCCCTTTTTTTTCCCCAAATAAAGTTCTGAATTTGCCAATGATTTGTAATATAATCGTGTATCATTACCGTATGTAATAATGTTACAGGACAATGTTACAAGAATATGTTGAAATAATATCTTACACGACAAAGTTACAAAAATAGTAATTTACTGGACATTGTTGCAAGTGTAATATTTTCGTAACAAACTGCCTGGTAACATCATACCATAATACTGTCCTCAATACTGTTTTGTAACTTTTGTAACTTCTGCCACGTAATATCTTGTATCCAGTAACAATATCGCAACAAAGTCCTGCTGCAGACTGTCATGTAACAGTATCCTGTAACATTGTCTTATAACTTCGTTCTGTCATGAATATTTCTTGTATCGCTGTCTTGTAACATTGTTGTGTAACACTCTCATGTAACGCAAGGCTGTACATTTCTCTTACTAGTTTCAATCCGAGTACGGGAAAGCTAGGTGAAAGTCGTAGACATATTTTAATAAGCTTTACCGTTGAAGATTTCCCACCACACACATTATTTATTTGTCTTTATCACAATAAACAGATTTCCTTTATTGATTAGCTCCCCTATAAACACGCAACCAAAATGTACAAATTTCTCATACCACATTATCTACCTATACTATAAAACGTTCTACACTATATTATGACCTCTCCATGCTGTATAAACAGCTTCTGTATATGGTAGCCACAATATATTGTTTTATAGTCTCTTTGATTTGTATCCGTCCCCTACATAGTTTAGCTCTTTCACGAGGAAATACTTTTCTATAGTGTGGATCTTTCTCCTGGAAATACTTTTCTATAGCGTGGATCTTTCTCCTGGAAATACTTTTCTATAGCGTGGATCTTTCTCCTGGAAATACTTTTCTATAGCGTGGATCTTTCTCCTGGAAATACTTTTCTATAGCGTGGATCTTTCACGAGGAAATACTTTTCTATAGTGTGGCTCTGTGTAGTGGGTACTTTTAAAAAAACGTTAAGCATGCAAAAAATGTTTCATCTTCCGATATATGTATGTAATGACTTTGCGCATGCATGTTCATTTTACTTCTTATCTTTGAAACACTGGAAATTGTGAACAATGAACACGTATGTCACAGAAACATTGTTTTGTTTTATTTTCTTATCCACGAGGAGCAGCATAGCCTAAAACTTACAATACAAACACTGATTCCGACACTCTACCATTCTTCTGGTTATAAAACTTACAATACAAACACTCATTCCGACACACTACCATTCTTCTGGTTATAAAACTTACAATACAAACACTGATTCCGACACACTACCATTCTTCTGGTTATAAAACTTACAATACAAACACTGATTCCGACACACTACCATTCTTCTGGTTATAAAACTTACAATACAAACACTCATTCCGACACACTACCATTCTTCTGGTTATAAAACTTACAATACAAACACTCATTCCGACACACTACCATTCTTCTGGTTATAAAACTTACAATACAAACACTCATTCCGACACACTACCATTCTTCTGGTTATAAAACTTACAATACAAACACTCATTCCGACACACTACCATTCTTCTGGTTATAAAACAGGCTGCACACACGGTATTTTGACAAACGGTATTTAGCTTCGTATTTAAAAAATTTTTTAAAAACCAGCAAACAAAAGCAGTCTACGACCATAACAACTCATCCCCTTGATAATTGGCTCTTCAATTTCATACTTTAAAACCTTACATTTTATTTTCATTATTAGGTTCATCATAACTGAAGAACTGCCGAAATAGTCTCCCCTTTTAACAGACTCGTCTTGCCTTTACGCCTATAATTGTCGTGCATAGTCTGAAAGTATACACATGGTAAATCCAACCCAAACCCGTGTCCTTGGTTCCATGAACAGATATAGTCACGACTGCGTGCGTACGTCTCTAATTACCTGATCTCCACATTCCAGGTCAGGGGTGCACAAACTCCGGCCCGCGGGCCATATCCGGCCCGCGAAGAGTTGACGAGTGGCCCGCCATGTCAAACGAAAAAGTCAAATGTTTACTCATACACTGAGTGATTTGAAACAAAGCAGCACCTCCTGACCCATTTTTCCAGGCGCTCTGCGCAGATGATGTCTGCCCGCTGACATAACACTCACAGAGGCAAGAGAAAAAAGCTATACCAAGATAGGCAGCAAACCCCACACATATATGCTTGCCCCTTCCTGTAATATGGTTGGTCAGTAGCTGTTATGCCTTAGTGTCCGATCTACCACATTCTGTTGTTTATTTTGATTGTATTTTTGTGACAAAATGGCAGCTAATCCTAAAAGAAAAGTTGACAAGGAAAACCGGCAGTTTAATGATGACTGGATAATGCACTTGTCCACACCAGCATACTTGGCAGCACATAATGCTGCAAACAGGCTTTCTCACAGATGAAACTGAACAAAAGCAACACCTGCAGTCAGCTGACTGATGATAATCTGGAAGCAATTTTGCATCTTTCAACGTCAAACATCAAGCCTGACATTTTGAAGCTTGCAGATGACATGCAGCACTATCCATCACACTGACTTTGTGAAAGTTGACGTATCATAACATTTTTAGAATGAGTCTTAGTATACAACTTCTTTGTCATAATTATAGTCTTAATCATCATTTGTGTGTTCTTAGATGTAATGTTGCTTATATGGGACGATTTTGATCTTCACTTTTTTGTGGCCCCCGACGGTTTCGACAAGTCAGATTTTGGCCCCCGACTCAAAAAGTTTGTGCACCACTGTTCCAGGTTAACGTGTATTTTATAGCCACACATGAATGCACACGAGACTTTATTAACTTTGTACCTCAGGATTAGCCCCAGAGCTATGTCGAGGTTAGCCCACGCATCGTTGGGTAGAGAGAGAGGGAGGGAGGGAGAGAGAGACGTACGGGTGCAGAGAGTGAAGGTATAAAATGAGTTCGTTTTCTAGTGGGTAGACTTACACAATGGCTGGAATTCTTTCTGTGGGTGGAATTCTTTCTATGTGAATGCCGCACAGGAAGTAACCGTCAACAGCACACTCTCACCGAGAGATAAGGGTTGTAGGAGCTTAGCCATCTGCAGAGTTTTAGCTTCACAACACGTGTAGGCCTTGATACGTCAACTCGACACAAGCCCAGTGCCCCCAAGCCAGGGAAAGAGTGACCTCTTCTATGTTGCTAGAGTGCTAGACAAATTACGTCAACATCAACACTAACTTGTTAAGCACAGAAAGAGTCAACTCCACCAAGTGTGTGTGTGTGCGTGCGCGCGCGCTCTTCGGACTTGAACGTAGGTCTCAGCGAAAGATTACTGTTCTTCGACTTAAGTGTTACAGCGTTTCTAACGATGTTCGCACGTACACCTCGAAGACTGATCTATAAAAAAGTATCATAAAAACCTCTGTACGAAATTGGCGTCGACAGGAAGTAATCTTCCTCCCTCCCACCACCCCTATCCCCACAACGGGCTGTCCATAAAGACTGTTTCTTGGGGGACGTTTTAACTCGCTTTCTCCTGCGTCATAACTCGTCCCATCTACCTGTATACATCCTTCATCTATCTGTATACATCTTTTATCTACTTGTATACATCCTTCATCTACCTGTATACATCATTTATTTACCTGTATACATCCGTTATCTAAACCAGTTCCAAGAGGATGAATAGTTTTTCTGACTAACAGTCTCATACTTGCTCAAAACAATTTCATCCAATGGGGGATAGACCAAAAGAAAATTCTATATTCTAGTCAATTTGATAATGACGTAACTCAAGTCCGGTCATACAGGCGATCATTAACTTATAGTAAGTTAACTGACTGATAAAGAAATAATGGACATGTTTGCCATTGATCTATAATTTGAATTGGAGAATGCTTTTGTACTTGAACCATTATTTCTATGTTCACCAATTTGATTAAGTTGTACATTATACTTTTTGTGAATTCTGATTCATGCTATATTTTCTTATGCTGCATGCGTACAGGGCTAACAAAATATTGTTGCAGGATTTGTAAGTTGAGAGTGTGTGCAAGAGAGAAAGGAGTTTAGAGATGAAATATGCCTGAAACTTAGTGCTGCCTTTATTTGACTTTTGGAGAGTCGAGCATGCCGCTTGATGTTTTTGATGTTTTGTAGCCTTGTATCCACTTCAGATTGCAGTGACTACTCTACCCTACCGATCATGGTGTGTATGCAGCATTGTCACCAAACTTATCATAAGCGTGTTGCTGTAAGTTGATTCTTGTGAATTCTATTCAAGAGCCAATATGACAGAAATTGAGGCCTGAGTTTGGTCTCAAGAATTCAAGAAGATTTTTTTTAACATTCCTCGTGGTGTGCTGAGGTAGTGCACATGAAGATTCTGAAACATTCCTCATGATGCACTTTGATTGTGCATGCGAAGTTCTGGACGATTCTCCATGGTGTGCTTGTGAGCACATTAAAGATTCTGGAATGGTTGCGTAATGTGTCTAGGAGGGGTACAGTGGACCATCATCTAATAAGAAAGAAAGTGACTTGTTGTAAACTGTATGAATGTGAACATTTGCTAGTAACAGCTGCCATCATTGAAAAGGTTATTATATATATTTATTTATGTTACTTTGACTGCTGATGTCTATGCTAGGATAAACTAAATAAATGTTAAACTTTTAATCAAACATTGTTGTGAAGTGTGATGTAAATGTCAATGCACTTTTATTATATTCATATGTTGTATATTTGATTGCTGATTTTAAAAAAATTGTTAAATTTATTTACCTTTTTGCACATATATTGAAACCTTATGTTGGAGTAATAGCAGGTGGATGGGGGCTCATTAAGTATAAATAAAAGACGGATTTTTATTGCTCCTTTAGTAAGAAGTTTCCAACTATAAAAACATTATGCGACAGTAAAACGTCTACCTTATTATTGTATAAAGAGTAGAGTTTTACGACACCCTTATAATCCGCCAAGTGAGAGATAGGTTGATCTTGTGGGAGAATTATTAATAACAATAAAGTAAGATTCTCGATCACTTGTAATTAGTTATTTGTTATTAATTAATAAATAATAATCATAACGAGTGAAGGGTGTCAATAGTGTCATAGATAGATAGATAGGTAGATAGGTAGGTAGGTAGGTAGGTAGGTAGATAGATAGATAGATAGATAACATCAAAGATGTTTTTGTATCGCTGTGCGACGTAACTATAATGAAAAACGATGTACATACTGTGACTGTTACGATTGTCACTAGGTCACCACGATGCTGTTCATTGTCTGATAAGCAAAAACTTAATATCCTTCAAAACGGAGAGGACTGAATTAGTGCCCTTGTGGTGTTGTCCGAATAACAAGAAAGACAGAGCGCATGTGTGCACGTGCGCACGCGTGTGAATGTTAAATAATGAAAGCAATCAAAAGAGAAGGAAAAAGCACTGCCTACCTAGATTGAGCCTGAATGTCGGTCATCATATTACAGTAACTAGCAGGCGAGTTGGTGTCTGGTCGAAGACCCGTGGGAATCCTAGTGTGCAGCTCTTGATTTGACGCACAATGCCGATGACGATTGGCCTCATTCTGGTGAGGAAGTCTGGGGTCGTCACTGCCGAAAAGGCTTCCACCGTCATCCAGTGCATTTGTGGAACCGTCCCAGGGTGGGGTATCTGCCCTTGCCTCAGATATGCTATCTTCGTCATCGATATCGGCAGTTTCGGTAAGGAAAACAGATTCGGCAAAATCTTTGGTTTGGGTCTCGACAAAGCTTTGTAGTTGAGAATCAGCATCGTTTACAGCATTGTAGTCAGTATCTGGCCTATGTTTGTTTGCTGGGTCTAAATAGTTTTCAGCACTGTCATCAGTATCTGGCCTATGTTTGTTTGCTGGGTCTAAATAGTTTTCAGCACTGTCATCAGTATCTGGCCTATGTTTGTTTGCTGGGTTTAAATAGTTTTCAGCACTGTCATCAGTATCTGGCCTATATTTGTTTTCTGGGTCCAAATCGTTTTCAGCACTGTCATCAGTATCCGATGTAAGTTTATTTTCTAGGTCTTCATGGTTTTTAAAATTACTGTGAGTACCTGATATAGGTTTGTCCTTTGCATCCACGTGGTTTGCTGGAGAATGACCTTTAACTGACGTCACACGAGCCTTTTCTAAGTCTGTACTGTCTTCTTGGAATCTGTCATCATCCTCAAAGTTGTTTAAACTATCAGCATCTTCACAGTCTAAGCAACCATTGCTGTCTTCATTCATATCAGGCTGGATCATATTTGCGTTGTACGCTCCTGTTACATTAGCACAAGAAACGTTTTGTGGGTCATCTGTGTTCTTGTCACTGATTCTTTGCTGATTTCCGGTTGCCAGTGGAATACAGGAGGCATCCTCAATGGCAACTGCATTTGATGCTGAGTCAGTGAGGGAGTCGTCTGCCTCAACCCTTTTCAAACTACCATCGCCTGTGTGTAAATGTTTCCCAGTGTCTTTATGAAGTCCTTCACAATCTCCCTGCTCCAAAGTGGTAGTGAATTCTTTGCTAGTTTTATCACCATTATGCTGCATTTCCACAAAGATTTTGGGCAGTGACAGATTTACCTTAGTGTCAATGGGACGCAATAGTTAACTGATGTTAATTACCTTATGAGTCATCAGCTGTCATAATATGTCTAGGAATATGGTGTTTATTTTCTGCTGCTGACAAGCCAGGCTGGCAGTCACATCCTTTGAAGACTGTCTCAGTGTGATCACCATATCACTGATGACAAGCCAGGCTGGCAGTCACATCCTTTGAAGACTGTCTCAGTGTGATCACCATATCATCAAAATTCATCTGAGGAAACATGAGTTTAAATGTACAAGAAATGTTAGTCTAGTTAACACAGTAAAAAATGGTACACATGCAAAACAAACAAAATACCCACACATACATTTGAAAGAACAAAGCAGCTAATCTCAATCTGACACCATTCACTTGTCTGTGAGTCATTGGTTACCAATGACTGATCAATGCCTGGATTTAATGAGAAGAAGCCAAATCAGTGATCAATACCAGTTATTTATACTAAATGATAGCCCACTATTGACTATTAAGTTATCATTTAGTAGTGATTATTTTATCAAGAGAGTGTGATTAGTTGTTAATGAAAGCAGAAAACAAAGGTGAATTGTGTTGATTATATATTTTTTAATAAATAAGCTACTCACTCAAAGTTAGAGCTATGTGTCGTATTCTAACATCCACCTTCTGTATAATTAAATTTAAAAATAAAAATAAAAAATGCTTGCATTAAGAATCTATCATCACAGTTTGCATGATCATCCCAAAAATACCTCAGAAAAATTAATTGAAACTCACATTTTGACCTCAGTGTCAGCCTAGACCAGCATACGTGATGCATGATCTGTCAACACCAACTTAGTACACTCTTAAGCAGAGTCCAGTGTGGGTGAGTTTAGTAATTAACTTTTGGGTGAGAAAGGGGTATAACTTTTTCTTATTTTCATACATTATTCTTACAATGAAAATTATGGTTTCAGGAAGTAAATCCCTTGAGTGATTTAAAACATTGCACACACCAACTCTGGCAGAAATTTTCCATTGTTCAGATAAAAGACACGGAATGGCTCCCTTGGGCGAATGCCCCCCCCCCCCCTCCACACACACACACCAGTTACAAAAAAATCCTAACGGATTAACTTTGCTATATCAAGGTGAAAAGGTCTGCTGTTCTTTTGGACCTAATGAGAACTACAATGTCTAGTTTTCATACAGGAATCACTTGATCTGTTCTTATCTTGAAGTTCCACAGTATTTTGGTTTCTTCTGTTTGGTGACTGCTTCTGGTTGGTGCATCCATGATCTTTCTCAGCTCTTCTCCATAATTCTCACTTAAGTTTCTATGTATGAGTTTTGCCACTTTGTTATGTCCTTTTTGGTATATTCTGTTCCAGCCAGTACTGCTATCCAGATGTTATGGTTGTTTCATCCATGTTTCTTCAGTCTGCACTTGGAATCACTTAAGATTTTCATTGTTTTTATTTTATGTTATTTCAATGTTGAGTACTTGATCTTGCATAACTGTTATGAGTGTTTCTGTTCCTGTTTTCAAATCTGCCTCTTTCACCCGTCTGTATGTTGACTGTTTTGTTGATGCTTCATCAGTTTGTCACACATACCAACCATGGAGAGCTTTGGGGCTCTAAGTATTTGCTAATGCCTGTTTTGTTGTTTTCTTCCATGTTTCTTATTGTGTTATTATTATTACATATGACTACAAATCAGTGATGTATTCAATGTCTGGTGCTCATGGTAAATGCAATCTTTCACATGATAGTAATATAAATCAAATATAATGAATATTATCTAATAATATAATAATAATTTTGGAGCAATCGAAAGATGCATAATACCTCAGCCAGATGGATTAAGGAACTGAAAGGAGAGCATAACGACACACCTTAACAACGTAACGTCCACAATCACCGAGAAATAATCAAAAAGAAAGTAAGAAAGATGGCAAACTGGAAAGGCCCAAGGCCTAGACTAAGTACAAATATTCTGGTTGGAACATCTTCTCCTTACATGGTAGACATGCTGAACATGCAAGACATATTAAATAAACCATAAACCACAACAATTATGCCAGCGTGGATGTTAAAGGGGAAAAACAAGTTTGACTATGAAATATACAGAGAAAGGCATAACCCCAAACAACTATCATCCAACCACATCCTATCAAGTACCTGCAAGTCACCATCAGGAATTAGATCTGATAAAATCATGTCTCACCTTGAAACAAACTACTAACCAATAACAAAAGGGTGTTAGGCCAGGCTGCAGAGGAAAAAAAGACCATGTCTCTTGTACTATAACACTACGTGTTAACTGCCAAATTACAATTAAAATATCAAACGTGTCAGGGTAGCCAGACGCCGCTAATGTTGACCTCAGGGGCCACTAATCTAAGTGACTTATAAACGACCGTTTGTAAAAAAAAAGAAAGAAAAACAGAACTTTTCAATGGGAATAAAAATATATAAGTGTACATTTTATGAGACACTTGCATCTTATGAAATATCTTTACACCTTATCGCCATGTCTTTTCACCTTATCACTTTTCTCGATTGTTATTTCTAAAATATTTCTCATTAATATCACATTTTCATAGGATAATGTCACTTATTTGTCGAGTGTGAGCTGAGACATAAACACTGTACTATATTTAAGCAAATCTAGCGAGGTACCTACTGTCGCCAAAAATCAATGGTGATCTGCCTTCCAAAGAGCGAGATTAAACATTCCATTTTAAGCACATGATAATCCATTGTTAAGCTCAGCACAATACTGTTTTATCGAATTGAGTATATCTTTCGAGTGACATCAGTTTTAATCAGAAATAATGAAGTAGCAATTGAATATATATATATATATATATATATATATATGTGTGTGTGTGTGTTATTCCAGGTCCAAAATGAAAAAAAAATCTCTACGATAAGAGGCGCCTTCATCAATAACCTCTTGTCAAAGCCCAGCATTAGTGACGTCAATCTGACTAGGACATTCTAATTTTGTCTTGGCAATTTACAAGGCCGAAAATCAAAGAATGATTGAATGAAAAACCTAAACGGTTTACAAGAACATTACAGGTAATATTGGCCATGTGTTTGTTCCGTTAATTGACAAGGCAAGAAAGGAACATCGAAACCGCTGTCTACTTCTTTAGATCTACCGATTGTGAACTGTTTTTAAAAAGTGGTACTGTACCTATATAGGGTAGACACTAAAATAACTGAAAAAGTTCACTTAATAGTTACAACAAAAAATTAAGATTTCTATATACTTTATGCACTCAGTGGAACACAATAAATCCAGAGCACGCAGAACCACTACACTGACTACACAAAAACTTAGTCAAAAGTTGAAGGCCTTTATGGCCCATAACTCTTGGCCATGTCCCGTGTCAGTATCAAAGAATTCCGATACGCTTATACCATGCCAAGTGCTCAGTAGTTTCCGGTCCAGCTTGTTCAAAACTAAAACAAAACAACATAGCACGGCTTAATCTGATGCTGTGTTAGATGCGAGAAAATGAGAGAGAAAAAAAAATCAAGTGCACACGATCCAAAACAACACGAGTCGGCCGCTAGAGTTGCGTGCCACTTTTCGGCTTGGTTACCGAGCGTAATCAAATTACTAAACTGCCACCAAAAAGGCTTTTACCTGTTTTCCTTTCCGATATTCGCTGCGATCAATCAGTTGACAGCTGTAGTATTGTCAGTTCAGTTTTATGTCATCGACTAAATTATTACTTTGTCCGAAGAGAATCTGAAGGCTGAACAGAGGCTCCATTTAATGTTTGGTATAGCTTTTTTAAAAAAAATTTAAATATGAGTAGGCGTATTTGTGTCGGCTGTCTAGTGGCACATAACGTCGTCCCCGTCGCCAGGGTCAAGTCCCGACGCGTCGTAAGAGACGCGTATCCCCCCCCCCCCCAAGCCACTTCTTCGGCACTGAAACGGCTATCGGTGGACTGTCTTCCCTGACGACATGGAAGCTATTGCTAAATATTTGTACCGAAATGAACACCGGCATATTGTTTTCTAAGTGTGTTTCTATTAGGTTTTCACTTTAATCCTTTTTATGATTGGCGAGTTGCTTCTGAGTCACCATACACATTAATTTTTATGGTTTTCATTCCGGGAATTTTTGGACCGTTTTTTGTTGTTCTGCTAGTTCAGTCTTGACAGCGTCGCTTGTAATTTCCTTACACACACGTGTAAGGCGCACCTGTGTGTGTGCGTGACGGGTTCATGAAGCACGAACGTGAGTTCTTCGATAAGTACTTTGTACGCAAGATCAAGTCATGTGGTCGTCAGAACCTAATCATTATTTTCTTATCAGGTCCATCTCTAAATGTGTTCTGTGTTACATCTGTAAATATGCACATGATTGCTTCATATATATTATATAATTGTGTGCTCATGTACAGTTTAATATATGGATATATAGGTAGGTATCTAGTTAATATTTGTATACTGCATATATTTAATTTGTATTGTCTCTGTTTAAATGTTATTGAGAGCTTTGAGATTGTATTTCTTAAAATGAAAGATTATGCTTTCTTATCAGTCCTCATTACTGTTTGTTATTACATCTTCACAATGCATTATAAGCTTTATGGTCACACTTGTCCCTGTGTAACAGATGTTTATAGATCTAGGTTGTGCAAAATTAAAGCTATTACTATTGCCAGGATTTTAGCATTTATTTCACTTCAGAATCCTGGGGTTATCATGCACAGGATTCATTGTACACAGAACTCTTAAGTTGTTGAGCATGTTTCAGTTCACACACAACTCTTAAGTTGTGCACATGATTCATCGTACACAGAACTCTCCAGGTTTTGTGCACAATTCCGTTCACACTCAGAACTCTTCAGTTAAGCCTGATTAATTTCATACAGAATCCACCAGTTGTCAAGCACACGATTCAGTTCACACACAGAACTCTTCAGTAAACATGATTCATTTCATACAGAATCCTCCAGTTTTCGAGCACATGATTCAGTTCACACACAGAACTCTCTAGTTGTCATGCACATGATTCAGTTCACACACAGAACATTTAAGCTGCCAAGCATTTAACATCCACTTCACACAAAACAATTGTATTTTCATGAATATACATTTATTTCATGCAACTCTTATATCAAGTATGTTTCACACACCAAACAAATCAACTTATCATAAATATTGCATTAATTTTGTTACATTAAGTTTTCATGCCAAGCATACAATATTCACTGTACACATCAAAAAGTATTTTGATATTACTTTCATTTCACACACAAAATACAGTTCTCATTTCCTGTAAATAGTACCCATTTCACAAACCAGTCATTTCATAAGCATTACATTTATTTCACACACAGTACTCTTGTCAAATATATCCATTTCACATACTAAACAATTATGCTGTATGAATATTATTTCACACACAACATACAGTTCTCAAGCATTAGACACATAGCAATGCCACACACCAGTCTTAATGCCAGGAATGTTACATTCCTTTCACACAAAGCATACAACTTTAATAACAAACATATACATGTATATCCATGCCACAAACAAACCATTTCATGAATACTATATTCACTTCACACACAATACACAAGTTTCAAACACTGAATATGTCAGCCATTTCAAATGCTAAATAATCACATCAAGAATATTTTCATTTTGCAACTCATGTCAAGAATATAACATTTCACAAATAATCATACCATGAATGTTACATTCATTTCATGAACAACACAAACTCTCATTATCAAGCTTGTGAAATCCATTTCACACAATGCATCCCTCATGTCAAACATTTAAAAGCCATTTCACACATAAATTATCACAAGTATTATATTCATTTCACACCCAAACAACAACCCCCATGTCAATCATTTAAAAGCCATTTCACACACTAAATTATCACAAGTATTAAATTCATTTCACACCCAAAATACAACTCACATGTCAATCATTTAAAAGCCATTTCACACACAAAATTATCACAAATATTACTCATTTCAAACACACAAACAACTCTCATGTCTAGCATTTAAAAGCCATTGCACATGCTAAATTATCATTCCATGAATATTACAGTTTGTTCACACACAATCCACATCAAATATATTTCATATGCCAGTCATGAATATTAAATTTAATTGTCAAGCAAATATCCATTTCACACATTAAATAATCATGTAGTCATTCATCTTACACTCAACTCTAATGTATACAATATTCATTTCATAAATAATATACAATTCACCAGTGGTAATGCAAATAGCATCATTTCACACATAATGCACTTTCACATTATCATAACACTCATATCACACATTCAGTTTTCATGTTGCCATGCACATAAAGTTTACATACAATACAAAACTCTCTTGTTGTCATATGCAAATAACATCCATTTCACATACAACGTGCAGCTTTCATGTTGTTATGCATGTATTATTAAATTAACAAACAGAATAGTTTTCATGTTGTCATGCAAATAAAATCTATTTCACATACAACACTCAGCTTTCATGTTGTCATGCATATAATATTAAATTCACACAACCACAACTCTCAACGTCATACATTTGATATTCTGAGAAAAAAAAACCCTGAAACATCTGCAGGCACTTTGTATGAAAAGTTTTATTCAAATCTGATTATAATTATGCATATATAAAATACAGCAAAAGCCAAATCAACCATCTAAATTATAAACTAATATTACAATTGTGAATTTAAATTGTTTTAGTGCTATTTTTTTTAAAAGAACAACACAAAAATTAAGAATATCTAACATCAACTAGCTAGAATGCACTGATATGTTCTTACTTTTTGAGTGTTCTTCGTTTTTCTACTTTTTTTTTTTTTTTTGGAAAGATTTTCCTGTTCTTTGTTTTATTTTAAAATATTTTATGTTTTACAAAGAGTATGGATGAAGATGAAATTTTATGAAATCTTGCAAACTGAAGAAAACTTCTGCATGATATCACAAACACATGCACATGCATACACAACTAAAAATTTAGCAAAATGTGAAAAAATAAATATTAACTAAAATTTACATCAACCAATACCCAGAGCACAGTCTGCATATATTGTTATAATGTATTTATCTAAACTTGACAATACTTTTGGATATTTAAAAGATGAACTTCACAATTAGCTTTACAACTGGACAAAATGAACACAATTAGCTTCACAAATGGACAAAATTAATCCTTTAGCATCCAAATTTTATAAAAGTGGATGTCTGATCAGAATAAGGTAAATACAAGTTCCTTATTAGGTGTATAAGAAGATTGTTTTAAGAGCTCCCACTAGAAAAATCTCATTGATTGTCAGAGATGTCTGCACTGTTGACTTCTGACATCTTCTCAAGTGATGTCAAATTCTTCCCTGCTAATTGAGAAATTTTCATTTCAGTTTGACATGAAGCACCAGAGACTTTGGAACAAAGTTTGAGAAGTGAATTTAAAAATGAACCAAACTAAAAAAAAAAAAGGTATAGAAGGAAATATTAAAATAAATTAATTCTGCAGTATGCAATGGATAAGTAAGACAAAAATTTACCTTGTTATACAGGTAATGACTAACATGAATTCTACAGTATGAAATGGATAATTAAGACAAAATTTACCTTGTTATACATGTAATGACTAACAAGTAGCATAGGCATCACTAAATGATGCTAAAAAAAAGACGCTACTATTCTAAAGTCCAGTGCTAGACTAAATTATATCTCTAATTGCAATGAAACACCTCAAAATAACCTTTATCAAATTTGGATTTTTGCAGTGTATATTACAATATGCCAGTACTATGGTATTGCTATTTTCAAATCAGATTTTTTTCCTCTTTAGAAAGTAAGAATCCTAAAAAAAAATCAAACAGGAAAATCTTATCAATATCTTGTAAAATTCTCTCAAAACCTTCACAGTCCATAATTCTTGGTATCACTGCCTACTTAGTAAAGAACCCATAAATAATTTTCAAGATTCATATATATATATATATATATATTAAAAAGAAGGAGTAAATACTAAGATTAAAAGAAACCAAAGAGTTCCCAGTAAAAAATATTTCCATACAGAAAATTAAATACAAGACAAAATCTTCTTTCAAATGTCTTGTTCCATCATTAGTAGGAAATAAGTGTGATAAACAAACATAATAAATTAGATATAAAGAATGATTATGCAAGCTCTAACTATTATGCAAGCAAACAAGCGAGCAATGTACAATGTATACACCAATGAAGAACTTCAAAATCTGAACATAGTACAAGTTATACACCTTTTAAACTTTAACAATGTTTGTGAATCTGACTTAGTTTGTGATTAAAATACATTCATTCCATCCTGTTAAAACCACCATTAACTCACCCCAATGGAGAAACAAACAACCCAGCATCAACACAGATCCCTCAAAGTAAATAATTTTTTTAAAAATTACATGAAGAATTAAAACAACACAAAAAACAAACTATGATAACTTTAATCATTATACCATTGTCTCTTGTTTCTCACCATTCTAACTGTTTCAGTATAAAGTGAAAATATACACCAACGACTGCAAGTTCAATTAAAGAATCTATTTTCTGCTGGTGCATAAAAAATATATTTTCCACCTGTTGAGTCATATATATATATATAAGAACTGACAATTTACATTAACTGACAACAGATGAATTAAATGGCCAAGGTTCTCTCATCCCATCCCTTTCTTTAGCATTTAACTTTATTTTTATTGGTTTATTATAAATGACCAATATTTATCTTGTAAGGTTTTATCATACAACCAAAATAATATTAACTATTTTTTATATTTATGGGTATGATCAAATTTAATTTGTATAAAGTAAATCACACAAAAAAAAGGAATATATAAATAGCAGATATGTCTCCAGAGCAATAAAAATGAATGCCATTGTGTTACAGTTAAGCAAGAGCCTGAGTAATGACACAACCTGCAAATATTACTTCCAGATAAATAAGAAACTGGAAAGTCTCTTTCAAAAGGAATAATTATTACACAGTAGTTCTTTCTTTTGGTGTTATAACAGACTAAAGCAGGATAAAAGAGAGAGAGAGAGAGTGTGTGTGTGTTTGTGTATAAGGGGTCTGTGGAAGAATATATATAAAAAAAATACATGATAAAATATTTTTAAAATATGAAAAATATGTTGTAAAAGTTAAAATAAAATAGAGTGCAGAATGTATAATGCTGAGTAGGTTTAACTGAACAAATTTTTATAGAAGTTATCTGTACTTTTACTGGCATATATTCCCAGATATAAATCTGCCTTGATTTCTTATAACAATTTTGACTAGTAAATATAGTTAAATCTATTAAATTTGTAAAAATAAAAACAACCAAACCCCACAAAAATCATTGATCCATTAACAGAAAAAGTAGGATATATAGCATGTAAATAAGATAGATATTACAATTTGGTATCTGGCAATATGTGTGGGTTAATTTGCTATTTTTTTTTACAAGAAAACATTTCTTAGAGACTATTATTTTCTGCTGAGTTGAACTAAAACATTTGTAGCATATGTTTCTTGTAACAACATTCATAATATAATTACTATTCACTAGGCACATAGCAATTGTGATAGTTACTGAATATGTACAGATGTTAACATAACATTATAACAGCATTACATAAATGGTAATCTTCAATTAGATTCTGACAACTGTTCATAATTTAGCACTCTAAACACGTGTCAAAATAAACTGCAGCCATTTTTTTTCAATATAAAAGATGTTTAAAAATATTGCTAAATTAATCACAGAAGTTACATTGGCTGGCTCAGAGAAATAGACCACAACTCACTTGGATCAGAATAGTGCAAGTTGAGGCAGTCAAACAATGGCACAGGGAGATCCAGTCCCAATTGACCCACACCCAAGTTGACCCTGACCAGGGATGACCCTACATAGTGCAAGGTGAGGCAGTCAAACAATGGCACAGGGAGATCCAGTTTAGGCTGACCTACACCCTAAGTTGAGCCTACCATGAAGTTCCCACCAAGCTGACCCTGCATTTGAGAAGCTGCTGAACGAATAACTGTTGTGCTATCCTTTGGTGGAAAGGTGGAGGAAGAACCAGGGGATGCTATGGTTCATCACTGGAATTAGGCCACGTGTGGAGTAGACAGCTATAAAATCCTCATATGATAAATTAATGATGAAAAACATATTGCATAACAATAATACAATTTTGCTGACTCTTAAGATGGTAACAAAGCTCAAACTGCATTATTTCATATGATACACGTGAATAACATCCGTACACCTGACAACTCCATGAACAGTGTCCCTTATATACTATATCAAGGTCTCTCAACTGCTGTTCCAAGAGGGTGCTAGAGGTCCCCAAGAAATCACAATTGATAAAAAACATCATAAATATAATAAATTTTATACAGGAGTTTCCTGAGATCTGAAAATTATTTCAAGGGTTCCTCCAGGGTATAAAAGTTGAGAGAGGCTGCACTATACAGTGTACAAAATGACTAATATAAGTGTAACAAAGTTATTATTTGCATTTATTACCACTAACCTAATGCAACCTGACCTAATCCACATTTTAACCTAAATACTTTATCTTTTTAATATATTACTAACTAATGAATCTATTGCTTTGAAGTCTATTATAACTTGTTCTGAAGTCTCTAACAAATTTCTGGATGGAACCCAGATACTGGAGGTGAGGGGTGGGGAACAAACCAGAGTATGCAAGCAATGCAATTCTTGCACTAGATACCATCCATTTCTTTTAACTGCATTTCAAACAGTCAGGTATACAGATGTTCAGTTCAATTGGACAACCAACAGCCCCCTCTGCATGAAAAAAATCAGCAATACATGAAAAAGATTGCCATCTGATAATCAAATGTATGCTCCTACCTGTCAAATCCCTTTGACCACTGCTAGACAGGTTTTCCAGCCATTGCTACCCAGCCTGGTCAGAGCCATAAAAATATATGCCCGAATGCATGATTCCCATTTCCCAGTTGTGCCCTCCCCTACTTGCTCCTTTAGGAAGGGTTCAAACCTTAAAAATACCACCAATGCATTACTTGGAATGCATTATTAATAAAATAAAGTAATAGTGTCAACACACTACTAAAAGTTATGAAACTATATGTATGAAGTACATTTTTTTAATGCACTCTGTTACACTATTATTACTTTTTAAAAAACTAGACGAAAAAATATAAAGAATAATCATGATTCTAATATAAAGAAAATCATGATTATCTTTGTGATCAAAAGAAGTAGCATCATTACAATGTTAGCTTATGCATTATATTGAGAAGGTAGTCCAGAATGAATTCTGACATAAAAACCTTTTTTTTTTAAATGCAGAAACTAGTCACTTCATCACAATACCCAATATTTATTTCTATAAGTAAATAAATGGATGTAAAATAATTTGAGCTTTGTAAACAGGAACAATTATTAACAATCTACTGCAGAAACATGATGTCAAATAATAAATAAGACTTTTTAAAAGGGTCTAGACACCTACAAGTAATTCATAAAATATATCTACAGCATCTATAACTGATATGTAATATTTAGTGGGATAAAAATTAAACAATTTGAGTTT
Organism: Sinotaia quadrata; assembly: GCA_028829895.1. Classification (NCBI taxonomy): domain Eukaryota; kingdom Metazoa; phylum Mollusca; class Gastropoda; order Architaenioglossa; family Viviparidae; genus Sinotaia; species Sinotaia quadrata. The sequence goes on along the minus strand of CM054183.1, from coordinate 24,427,398 downwards.
CAACATTTTAAAATACAGTGATTTTGTGCTTTGTTAAATAGCTAAATATAGTAGAGCCACATATTCATTTGAAAAAAAAAACCCACAGGAATTCAGAGGTTGATGACTTAAACACAGAGAGAAAGAGATATTAAAGAAAACACAGACAGACACATATACACACACTCCTACCACACATACACAAGACAATGAAATGGAATGCTTTAAAAATCAAATAAAACTTTTTAAATTAGTAGCAGAAATTAAAACCCAGTAAAGTACTAGCAGAAATTTAGTAAATAATTAGGATAATCTAACAGTAGCTAAACCTTGGTAAAAAAGTGGCAAAACTTGGTAAAATAATAGCAGAAACTTAGTAATGTAGTAGCAGAACTTACTAAAGTAGTAGCATACTTTATAAAAGTGATAGCACAAGCTAGGTAAAGGGGCAGATGATTTGATTTTACTATTGCCAGAGTAGATTCAAATTGTAAGAAAATGAATATAATTATAAAAACATACCAATAAAGCAGACAATGACTCAAAATGAAATGCTTTTATGTAAATGCTCTGTATTCATCCTATTTATAATTTTATGTCAAAATTTCTTTAAAGTAGTTCGCCTCAAAAATATTTAAACACATATTGCTCTTTTTTTAATATCAACAATTCACAGGAAATGCCCATTTAACATTGTAACTTGCTGAGGATTTAAATGTATGCATTCTTGATATTTATTGAGCTTCACAAATTATCTAATTAATAAGAGCTCTATTTATAAAATTTATCCTCATTCCATCAAATTCAAAAGAGAAATTTAGTAAAGTCAATTATTTTCTTATGTACGTTTATGAAAATATATAAATTATGCAATTTTAATCAATCAACAATTTATTAAAAGAACTGAGCATAATTTTTTTCTTTCTTCTATGAAGATACTTTCATCTTTCAAACCTCCACAAAATTATTAACTTTTAAAAAAACTAATCAAGAAGAGCTAATGAGTAAATAGCAATGTTTACCTGAAGGTAAACAAAAACAATCTACTTTTCATCTAGCCTCCACATAATTATTAACATTAAAAAAAACTAACAAAACAAAAGCAATCTACTTCTCATCTAGCCTCCACATAATTATTAACTTTAAAAAAACTAATCAAGAAGAGCTAATGAGTAAATAGCAATGTTTACCTGAAGGTAAACAAAAACAATCTACTTTTCATCTAGCCTCCACATAATTATTAACATTAAAAAAAACTAACAAAACAAAAGCAATCTACTTCTCATCTAGCCTCCACATAATTATTAACATTAAAAAAACTAATCAAGAAGAGCTAATGAGTAAATAGCAATGTTTACCTGAAGGTAAACAAAAACAATCTACTTCTCATCTAGCCTCCACATAATTATTAACATTAAAAAAAACTAACAAAACAATCTACTTCTCATCTAGCCTCCACATAATTTAACATTAAAAAACCTAATCAAGAAGAGCTAACAAAAATAGCAATGTTTACCTGAAGGTAAACAAAAACAATCTACTTCTCATCTAGCCTCCACATAATTATTAACATTAAAAACCTAATCAAGAAGAGCTAACAAAAATAGCAATGTTTACCTGAAGGTAAACAAAAACAATCTACTTCTCATCTAGCAAATAGCAAATGGTCTTTTGTCTAGATTACTTCATTAATATTTCAGTGGAACTCATAGCATAAATTAAACATGCTTCTCCTTTGATTATTTTTTATAGTTATTTACTCTAGTATGCAAATATAATTTGACTATTGTACTAACTTAATATTAAATATTTAAAATTTTAGATAAAGCTCAACTGACATAACTAAAACCAGCATTTTTCTTTTAGTTATAAAGCTGGAATCTGTTGGTTTGTGTAGAAATGTTGATTGGTTTACTTGTTTGATTTGCAAACCTGATTATAATAATTCTGATTTCTTGTTAAAATGATTTTTTTTAAATGTATAATTGTAAAGTACTTAACTTCAAGACAAATATGTGTGTGTGTGTGTGTGCGTGTGCGCACAAAAGAACATTTACAGTTTGAAATTACTGTTACTTTCAGCACTTATTTATGTGGTCACTTCTTTGCTATCCATAGTTTCACCTTTGCTCCTTAACCCAGACTTCCCCTAGAGATAATAAATATAATAAAGCCATCATATCATGAAAAATACAATACAGAATTATTTATTTATAAACATTTCTAATGAGCTCCTGCATACAAAACAGCCATTAAAAGCATTCTAGCTGAAAACTGTAATACAGTAGGTTCTCAGGTTATGGCCATCTTAACTCACAGCAAATCACTGAAACAAACAAGTCTATAAGACCCATTAATTTTACATTTTAAATTAAATTTCAATTACATGTACATGTAATAGTGAAATCTGTTCATTATTATTTATGAATGAGGTGAACTAGTTCAGATGTAGGTAAATAGCTGATATATGCCACTCAGATGCTGTGGTATAAAAATGTGTCATAACTCACGCTCATTTCTACTACACAATTGAATTGTTTATGCTATTCAGCTTACTGTATTTTACTACAGTATCTTTATTAATTAGCTCGAGTTGTTTGGGTTTTCTTGTAAAATAAAAGTCATAAGGCATTACCTTCTTTATGTTTCATGAATATTTATGTCAAATTTTCACTTAAGTACCAAATCGGATTATGAACGTCCTTAAGAACGGAACTCATTCATAACCTAAGACTTGACTGTATAGCCATTTTCTGAAGTAACTCTTACATACAAAACATTCATTATTATAAGCACTCCAGTTGATAAATATAATATAGCCATTATTAAAAATTATAGTTGATAAAATACAATACAATCTTATTAAAAGTGTCCCACTGTATTGTTAAAGAAACAACTGGTCATCATTAAAGTGATGGCAAATATAATGTTGCAACCTTTAGAAGTGTTCCATTATAGATAACAATTATAATATAAAAATCATTAACAAATTGTTTAAAGTGTAGATAAAAAATACAAATAGAGTCACTAATATAAGTAGAATCAATTAATATCCTACTAAGCACAGTCTTTCAAAATCAGACACACAATGATTGAGAAATTAGGTAACATAAAAAGCACTCAATTTAATGTGGTAAAGTTATCAAATTGGAAAGTAGTAAAATGTGGATTTGACATTAGCCACAAGAATAAAAGTTTTATGAAATTTTAAAAGATTTAAGTTCTCAATTTACTTTTGTTTTAAAATGATATCTTGACACTTTTCAAGTTATAAATAAAAGAGAAGGGGGTAATGGATAGAAGTTGATAGTTTTTATCTCTCATGTCATAATTTTCAACAACTGAAGGAACAAACAGCAGAAAAAGCAGTACATAAATACACATAAAGCATTCTTCTTTGAACTAATCAGTATTCTTCCAATCAGCTATAAATGCCGTTAGAAGCAGCTATGGCAAAGTAAAGAAATGTCTTTCATGCGTCGAGATATTTGACATAGTTTTCTGGTATAAGTCCTTTTATCCCATTCAACTCCCCTTCAAGCCAACCAGGCTCTTTACTGGGTCCCACTGGAAAAAAAATAATGAAAAACAAAGTTTTACACATATTTATATAAATATTGTAACAAATCCAAAACACCTTTAAATAGGTTTACTATCAGAAGTTAACAAGTTCATCCATCAAAGGACCCCTGCACAAAGAACTGATATAAAAAGTAAGTAACCAAAATGTAATTGGTCAATCAAAGCACTACTTGCTATCCACAAAGATGAATCACTGAAGGCCACAGGCACAAAAAGGAGCCGATAAGAAAAAAACATCGTTATCAAAACAGCACTGATCAATAAGGTAAGTTATAAAAATGGCGCCAAAGGCCAGATGAATGAAAAGGTGTTGACAACAAAATGGTGGCTATCAAAAGCACTACATTGAAAACTTAACAATTTTTCAAACTATACTAACTGTATATGTCTAAACTGTGGTGTTGGGGGACTCAATAAAAATAAAAAGTATACATATTCAAAATGATATTTAAAAGTACAAAGTATATAGTGACTTAAAAACTATAAATTAGGTAAAATGATAGTAAAAATCAAAAGTATATAATTATAACTCAAATACAGTAATAAGATTGTTTAATTTATTTGGTGAGATACTTGTAAATAATTATGCTCTGAGTGACTGTCTAAATTCCAACTTTCAAACATTAATTGAAACTTATTTCTGAGCTTACCAACCATCAAAGCAAATATTGGGGTTAATTTAATTCTTCAAATTTCACTATATACCATGAAAAATAATCTGATTTAAGTCTCCTTTTTATATCACTCTTCTGAGAGTGACTTATTTCATCGCTTGCCTTCTTCTTTTATTTATATATCCAGAACTTCTGCAGGTCTTAGGTTTGAATGAAGGTCACTCCATAATTTTTCATTTCAGTAGGTAACCTCACTCTCCATTTCCATTTCCAGTAGATAATCTCATCCTCTACTTCCACTTTCAAAAAGTAATCTCATCCTCCATTTCCATTTTCAGATGGCATATGCTACTTCATTCCATGCTTCAGGTTTTCATTCCAATAGGAAATCTCATCCTCTACTTCCATTTTCAAAGGATATGTGCTACCTACAACTCATTTCTCATGAATTTTCTGTGTGAGCCTGCAATTTTTAGATTGTAATACATTGTTGAGGTAATGCTGTGTATAGAATGTAAACTTTATCCAGTATTATTAAATGTATGTACATTCAAAGATTGGTGAAATTGGGGGTATTCACATATAGGTGAACCTTAGCTTTAAGAAAATGTTTACCTTCGAATGAAATATATGACAAATAAAATAGTATTACAAATTTTTAAATATGAACACTCTAGGCAGATAATTAGCCACTGAGCAATGGTCAAGATAAGACGCTATCACTTGGGCCTTCATTTAGAGAAAAATACAAAATATAGTCAGCTACAGTCAAATGATAATTTTCCTAAGAAATCACAATAAAATAAAAACACCATATTAGACACCAACAGACATTATAACACAAATATATAGATTCCAAAGTTTTACTGCAGTATATGAAACTAAAGGAAAAATATGCACTTTCATAAAAATGCAAGAGAAACACAATACATTTAATCAAATTTACAATATAACATTATTAAATTAACGAGACAAAAAAAAAATGACAAACCAGCAGAACTGATAATTAACTTGATTTTCATCATATCTTTTATATCTAAATCAGTGGTAGGCATGTATCCCTATAATCTCATCTTCAGCAGCAGCAGAGTCCTCTGTGGCAACGTATTCAGCAACTCAAGTTTGACATTGGATGTCACATGACTAGTCTTGCCAATTACTGAATCAGCAATGGAAAACCCACCCTACAGATGCATTTACATTTCTTCACCTTATATTTCACTGGATAATTTGTTTAAGGTCATTCAATGAAATGCACATAAACCTAAACACTAGAGGGTCAACATTTTCCATGATTTGATTCAGAGCAATTTCCCATCAGGTCAATTCATAGCCAGAAATTACAAATTCTTGCTTGCAGGTGTTAAACTTTCAAATGAAGTGAAATCTCAAAACTGACGTTGCCTATTTTACATGCTAGCGGGAATTGAGGTCATTAACAAAGCACTCATTTTTGTGGTGGCGCATCACACATCTTATGAACTGCTCTTTCTCCAAATCAACTTACCATTGGTTATAATCTGGTCTTTTTCAAAGGAGAGTTCTGTCTTATGACTTCCAATGCACTGGAAAAGGGTTATCACACTCCTGAAACAAATACCCAAATCTATTTTTATTACCACTCAATTCACTGAAGACTTTTTTTTAGCAATTTGACAAAACATCAAATTAATATAATTGAAGACAGTTTTATCATTAAAAAAAAAAATTAATGTAGTAAACCCCCTCTCTCATGATGAGCTAAAGTTAAAAACTACTATCAATTTAAAAAAATCACAAACATAAAGTAAATGTATTATGTAATGTTTAAGAGAAGAATTAAAATAAGTTCACAAAACAAGATTGAACCTATCTATACAGCATGGCAAAAAAAAAAAGGTCCACCTATCCATGCTGCATGACAAGCACTCTATCAATTGCACATCTGTCCACACTGTGAAGTCCACCTTCTCATGATTTTATTAAAATATAATAACAGTTCAACTTTTAATATTTTAAACTTAATAATAATAATTTAACTAATAATAATATTCAAAACTGGCCAATAATGAATTTGTACGTCTATAGCTGTAATAAGTATGAATTCATATTAAGAATGTTGTGGCCAGTCTGGCCAATAATGAAATTTGTATGTCTATAGCTGTAATTAGTTGAGAACATTGTGGCCAACATGGCAAATAATACAAACCTGCGTGGCTGATTGCTGCTATTTAGCCTGGTCCGTCCCAATGTCAAACTCTCATAATTTGAGTTGCTGAAATAAAGAACCAAATGCTTGTACATTGTATACTATGGATATTTGGTGAAGTGTATTTATGCAATCTGCCATATCAAAAATAGTTTCTATGGTAGTGATTATTATCTATTTTAAGCAAGATGAGTGGATATTGCCAGAAAATTTGCATTTTCCCGTCTATAGTGTTCAGTTAAAAGTTTTTTGAGTTTACATCATGATTATGATGCTGATTATAATATGATAATAACAGTAGCAATTGATATTAATGTGAATTAAATCTTGAAGAAACTTTGAGTGCTTATATTCATGACCACTAAACAATATTTCTAAGCTAAAGAATGGGTGAAGCTTACCTTAGTTTCCAATATATGCATTATGCTTTAATCACATTTGTTTTCTAAAAGTTCAAGAATAAATAAATAATGTAAAAAAAACTGACATTATTTCATGTAGATAAGGGTGAACCCATGTCAGTCTGCATTATGGCTATGTTGCATAACAAGATAGTGATGATTCATTGATGACAATATTGATAATTACTACTATTATTAATGACAAGAATGCTTCATAATTACAAGCATTAAAATATTTTAAATTTTATATTTTAGTGTATAATGCCATGTATGGCTAAAAGTTTAAGACCAAAAATGGTACAAGTTCAAGGCCACATAAGGTACTAGTTCAAGAACAAGAATATTGTTCAAAGGTTATGCATGGTGCTCACCACACATGGTACAAACTCAAGGTCACAAATTACAATACATGCAGGAAACGAGTTCAACATCACACTTAGCATTAAGTTCAAGGCCACATAAAGCACATGGCTAAAATCAGAATAAGTTCAGAAGCAAACAACATAACATTCACTGAAAGCTAGCAACATATTACTTTATTAGTCACATGTTTTAAAGATCAAGTCTCTAAAGTAAACAAGCTATTATTTTATTAATTGCATGTTTTAAAGATCAAGTCTCTAAAGTAAACAAGCTATTATTTTATTAATTGCATGTTTTAAAGATCAAGTCTCTAAAGTAAACAAGCTATTATTTTATTAACTGCATGTTTTAAAGATCAAGTCTCTAACTCATATGAAGAAACTTTTAGTTTGAATCTGTTGCATTCAGATGTCTAAATCTGAGAGCCAGTGAGTTTCCAGGTAGTTCAAATGTAACTTCACCCAGAGAAAAAAAACTGGTGTACAAAATTACAAAAACACGAAGTGCTAATACATTTTCTGCAATAACATTAGATTCAGCCAACAATGATTTAATTATTGGCATGACGAAAGCAATTATTGTAATATTTTAATCAATGTGAAATTCTTTTGATGTCTGAAGGCATATTTCACAGGTAGCAAGTCTGTATGTGTATTTATGTGTATTAATGTGTGCATGTCTGTATGTGTAAGCATAAGCACATGTTCATGTGACCGCAGAATACAAGTATTGGTTAAGTATATATAATGAAAATGTGTTTCTTAATTTCAAGTGTAATGCTGACAATTTAATAAATATACTTCAGAAATATAACTAAAATAAATACTTAATAAAAGTCATGAAACTAAAACATTGAAGATTTCAAGATAACAACATTGCCAATAAAAGGATCTGCTGACCAGGAGAGATAATCTCTGGTACCTGAGAAAGGATTATCAAAATAATATGTGCAGTATACGTTTTCATCTTTACTAATGCTCAAAATCAGTCTCAATTTGGTGTTATCTGGAAAAAATGTCTGCTTTAGAAAATAAATCTGCAGAAAGGTGCTTGAACATATGTGAAAAAAGGGCTTGGAAAATGTGCTTATGAGAGAGGGGACGTAAAAATGCACTAATGTTTATATGAGTGCAAGGCATGCAAAAGCACTTATGTCAGGAAATGATTTAAATAATCCCAAATACTTTGTACAGAAATTAGGTTAGAAACTTTTTAACAGTAAATATGTAAACTTCAAACAAATATCATTAAATGTTGCACTCATGAGGAGAGAAAAAATATTAAAAATAAATGATTGAAAAGCTGATTCTCATTTCTAGTCAAAGCAAATTAGCACTAAAAGCAGAACATAAAGCAAGAGGAAAAATACTGACTCTGAAAGCGACTGAACACTTAAAAAGCAGAACATAAAGCAAAAATAAAAATAAAACACCATTAACAAACTATTCTAGTTTTAAAATAATTATCACTATTACATATACTCTTATTTTATTTTCCACATCAAAGTTACAGGGTGTTTTAATGATTATCCTCCTTTGCTGACATAAATCTGTATTTCTGTATTTCATCATGCTGAGGTACATTTTATTGTGTTTTTACTGATTTTAATTATATCCCTATTATTATTATTAAATCAAAATAATAGTTTTATTGATTATCCTAGATTGTTTGACCCCATAAATTGTTTTCTCCATGATCAGGTAAATTTTCAGGTGTTTAAACTAACTTTATAAAATTAAAACTATAGGAAGATAACTATTTACATAATAAAATAAATCTCTACATATTTATTTTTAACATTAGAAAGTTTATTAATAATGTATTTATTTACCTACATTTTTAATTTAGAAAATAACAAAACTTATTGGAAAGGGGGAGATAAAGTATGATAAAATAAGAAGAGTAGTCTCTGAAAATAAACTACAAATGAGGAATAAGAAAACGCTGCTGGAAAAGACTATAATTAAAGCAGAATAAGTTATGCACAAAGCTGCAAAGCTACATCTTTCATCAAATTTTTAAAATAAGAAAACTTACGTTGCTGAGTCATCAGAAACTTTTGAATCTGTCGTGAGAGGTTTGGCTGAAGAGAAATTGAATTTTTCTAAAAATGTAAAATGTAATTGCACTATAACTGTAATATTTTTGTTTAAAAAATAATGTAAGATTTAAAAAAAAAAAAGTAGATTAGAAAATAAAAATCTACATATGTTGGGTAGAAAAAAATTATTTCTTATAAGTCAGTTTACCCCCCCCCCCTTTCTACCACCACCACTACCATACACATACAAAGTTTTATGACTAAATTTAAAAAAATAAAGCAATTAGATTTTTAATTAGTGAAATGGTACTTTTGTTTACTTTCTAGTGACCACAGATTCAGTTCTGGCTTGTAAGAAGTGAGTAATCATTTTCCTATTATAACTCATCTTGTTGAATGATGGGAAAACAAATTAATGTGGAGAGACCCACAAACTAATACAGAAAATAAAATTAAAATGGTTAAATAAAAATTAATATGGATTGATACACTGTATCAACAAATACAGATTAATGTAGATATATAAAATGCACAGGATTAAAGAAAAATTAATATGAATAAATACAAATTTAGTATCAATAAATAACAAAATATGAAAAAGCAAGTACAAAATAAGTATTTTTTTTAATAAATTAAAACTAAAATAAATAAGCTAAAGATATGCTGTTATGTACTAAACATTAGGAGCCATGTCTTCATGTTACTTAATATTCCTTATAGAGATTTCTGTTATTAATACCGAATATCCAATACGGAATATCCATCCATTTTTTTCAGAAGAGTTGAATTACAGGTAATAGAAAACAACAATAAATAAAACAGCCAAAACAGAATGGGAACAGGAAAAGGATTTTTTACAATTTGAATGTAAATATTTTGTAACATTCTTCTTTTAAATTAATGATTTCTTATTACTAAGATGAAATTAAATAAAATGTTTAGAACTTCATAGCAATTATGGGTAAATTTCTGTTTTGCACAAATATTCTGTTTAATGTGGTTTTATTCAGGAGGGTGTTGTTTCTTTTAAACTTTATCACTTTCCACAGACATGCAAGCTCAATAATTTTGTTTTACTAAAACTATGAACACAAATTCTAATAAATTAATATACTGAAGATAAAAACTAAAACGAAACTTGGGACCAAAATTATCTTTGTGAATTGCTTATCACTAAAGAAAACAAAACAATAACTTTCTCTTAAACTGTAAAGATGAGGCACATGCTTGACTGCCATGTCATATTTACAATTCACTTATGAATGCCCCTGATTGGAATGGTAGAGTATTTCAAACACCATACATTACACTCTTCTCAAAATGCCTCAGATTAAAAGGGTTTCCCACTAAAAATACCTCAGATTGAAAGGGTTTCCCACTAAAAATGCCTCAGATTGAAAGGGTTTCCCACTATAACTGCTTCAAATTAGAAGGATAAAAACAAGGCAACTAAAACATTGTCTTGATGGCATTATAAACTTGAAATCTGGTTAAATGCTACAATATAAAATTCTACTTAAGTAACCAGTTATAAAGTTCTTTAAAATTTGGGAGCAAATTATGAGCAAAAATATCACACAGTGCTGTCAAACTGATCAACCACAATGAGTGCTGGTTAGTTTGGTTTTAAATTAGTGAAAATTGGACATGTCCCTGCCTCCCAGTCTTCGCAATTGACCAGTGAATACTAGAAAGAGCTTCAAGGTTTTATGTTTCCTGTTCATTGGTCACAAATGTGTTCTGGATTTTCTGTCACAATGTGATGTTCAATTCAATACCAATCTTACAAAGTGCATTTATCTCCCACTTTCACCAAAACATGCACACTGTTTTATGCTAAACAGCAACAACTACATCCCCTTGATTTACACGTATATTTCTTACCTGGTAAATTTACAAGACCGTATGAGAGATTATCACATCTGCTCTGTCTCTGTGGCTTAATGACAGGTGGATTATTCACTGATGGCTGGCATGGTTTCAAGGTGTTAGAAGCAGACTCAGGGGGCCATTTAAAATTCATTTTTCTGGGTTTTTCTGATGTTTAAAATCACCATGTTAGGAAAAAGAAAGAAAAATTATTTACAATTTGTAAGTGAACATGACTGCTGAGAAATTAAACAAACCTCCTTTATTATTACTGTTCACATTACTGAACTCTTCACTTTTATAAATGTGAAACTTGTAAAATGCAATAATCTGAAAAGCAAATATAAAACATAAATAATATACTCACCTACAGCATTTACAATCTAATCTTTAAAAAAAATATTTTAAAACAAAAATACAAAAAACATGAATACACCAGATATTATCCCTCCTTCACCCCTTCAACCACTTAAATCACTTTAATTTATACAAGAACAAAAGCTAGTGTCTGATACAAACATAACATTTTAGTTTGCGTAAGGCAAATATGTGAACACTTGATGTGAACATAAACATGAGATCAAAAACACACAAACTTATCTGTACTTACACATCAAGCACAAGAATACACACAAAGCATAAACACAATAAAGAGCTCAAGAAAAACAACCCTAACCTGTGGTATTTGTTTGCAATGGTGGTTTGTGATCTGTTGTTTGCAACGGTGATTTTGATGTGGTCAGGTGATCTGTTTCTATTGATTCATAAACGTGCGGTGCTCTCTGCCAAACACCTGCCTTCATACCAATGCTGTTTGATGATGATATAGGTGCAGGTGTGGATGCCCTGCGTTGAATAGTGGATGACGAAATCTGACTGAGCTTTTCACTTGCTAGTGGCTTGAACGCCTGTTCAGATTTAGAAAATTAATGATCTAATAAACTAGTACAACAGCAGGAAAATACAACACTACTTTTCATAAAACAATTTTCAATTTGTAAACAAAACAACTTCAATAAATAGCATTTTAGGTAAGGAACTTACCTACCCTTCATAAACAGAAGAAATGAATTCTCCTTCAAGAAACAAAACAATTTCCTGTTATGGAATATATTATCTCAAAGAAGAACAATGAAAAACTGATAATATGAATGTAAACCCCAAGATTCCAAAAGAGAATGACATACATGCAACTGAATGTTAGCTAAAAGTAAATTTTCCTCTTGTATTTAATCCATCCATCCATCTATCTATCCCTTAGTCTTTTCGACCATTCAGGCACCACTGATGACCTGACATCCAGCTTCCTCCAATTCATTCTGCTCTCTGATAATCTTATTGTATCATTCAGCTTCAGTCCTGTCCACTCTGAGATGTTATCCTCCCATCTTTTCCTCTGTCTTCCTCTCCTTCGCCCTCCTTGCACAGTACCTTGCATGATGTCTTGGCAAACCCTGTGATCATGTGACATGCCCATACCATTTCATTTTGCGTTTTTTCACAAAGGCCAATAGCTCTTCATAGGGCCCAATGGCTTGTCTAATTCTGTTTCTCACTTCATCATTCATGACATGATCTCTATACAAAATGCCAAGCAACTTTTGAAAGCATCTCATTTTAGTAGCTTGTATCCTCCTTTCGAGATCTGCTATGAGGGTCCATGACTCATATGCATATAAGAACAGATACAACCAAGGAGCACATCAGTCTGAGCTGACTGAGGTGTTTCTGTCTTTAATTAGGAACACTAAAAATCTAAATGACATCTGAGTAAAAGCAGAAATGAAATGGAGGTTGAAGGATGCTTATTCTGAATGAGCTTACTAACTTAAATAATTTGGGAGACAATTAGTCAGCCAAATTCACATTGCCATTATGGGTAATCACGCAGAAGTTTTGCTCTTTGCTAAAAAAAAAAATGTATGAAAAGTACCTTGGCATAATTTTCAATAAGGATCTCCACAACTATAGTACAAAACTTCATTTCCATTATGGCAGCCACTGATTCTTCTTCTGGAAACATCAGTGTTGGGCCAAAGCAGACACCAATATTTGATGTAGTCATCTTATTTACCTCACTTTTTTCAGACAATCTGTAATAAAAGAAAACAGTCAGAGTGTGAAATCCCTAGTTCTAGGGCACTCTAGAAAAATGAAACTGGCTCTGAGGAGCTACAAATCATCAGATTATAAATACTGACCTTTACAAATAGAAGCAAGCAATTTACCACTCTTATATAAGACCCATTACATGCATGCAAACACACACACGTTACATCACACAGGCATGCAAGTATTTGCACACACTCATGTGACAAATGTACATCCAAAAATATATCCAGATAACACACACATACACTTATCATTTTGTCTTCTTTATCTTAGACATCATATTACCATTTTACAATTATTACAAGAAAGAATTGTGTTAATGGTAGTTTACGTTTATTATGACAAACTATATATAGTAAGTTACTTTAGTAATATAAGCTGTATTAACTGTTTTGTCTTGCTTTGTGCTGTTACACTGTGCTGTAAGTCCCCACAAAATGTTTTATGAAATGTAATTTTTGATAAAATTTTTGTCTAATGAAAAAGTGTAACTGTATCTTACTTGTGGAGGTGAGCAAGTAAAAGACTGAGCATATCTGTGTTTTCTTTTGGTAGTTTTTTTATGCAGTTAAGTATATCGTCTACTCGCTGGGTTTTTGATTCCTGTTCTGAAAGAGAAAGACAGCAATAATTAGAAAACAGATTTATAAATTTTAACAGTTAAAGATTCAGGAATTCTAATATAAAAAAAAAACCGAAGTATAGAAATTGTAAATGTTACAATAAAAAAGTAATATTTCAATATTCAATTAGAAATTATTATATTACACACAAATATCAAAATGAGTAAAAATAATATGAGACAAAATAAAAAGGAAAACTGCTAATATAAAGAAATGACATTCAATACATTCAATATATATAACTATCCAAGAACAATGTCATTATAAGTAAACAAGCAAGAATCAAAACCATCAAAGCACACATAAATGAAATCCAAAACAGTGGTCTATCCTTCATGTCATACGAGCAGGTAAACCCAGATTTTTTCATAAACACTCATGTGGATTCAGGTGTATGTGTTCTTCTTTCAATTAAAAGGGGATGCTTCTGGTTTACACCAATTTTGCATCAGAAGAGGTCAGGCAGGGTGTTGTGGGTTGGGCCATGGCAAAATTAAGAGCTAGCTGTATGTTACACCTGGTAATGGGTTTATTCAGTTTTATTACTAATGGATTTATTTACTTTAATTTGTTCTCTTTATTATGATTATTTCATTTTTTTTCAAATCATTAGTATTACTATTATTATTGTTATGATTATATCATTAGTATTGTTGACATTTTATCATATAATAAATTTTCTTTACTTGATCCTCTGATTGTTACTCAATTTTATTTTATCTTGATTTTAGTTGCTTTTTAATAATAATAATAAAATTAATTCAACTGAAATAAGTGGTAAAAATTTCACTTTTCATAGTTCAAAGTGGAATGGCACTCAACCAACATCTTACTTTAACTGAATTCCCTTCCTTTGTCTAAGAATGATTTATTAGTCTTTTGTGCAGTGGGTGTGCAATTATTGGCTTATTTATCCTACTCAGACACTCAAGCCAGTGGGGAGGGAGGTGTGTGTGTGTGTGTGTGTGTGTGTGTGTGTGTGTGTGTGTGTGTGTGCGTGTGTGTTTTAAGTACCCTTAGTATAGTTGCCAGAATGTTGTTAACTTTTTTCTTTTTGATCCTATTTATATAGATTTTTAATAATATTCAAATGTTACACAAAGATCCCCACAGGCTATTTGTTGGTATCTCTATGAAGTCCTAGTTAGGATATCTGAGATTGTTTCTGTCTAGTTCCAAGTCCTAGTTAAGATATCCGAGATTGTTCCTGTCTAGTTCCATTGAAAAAAAGGAGTATGTTGTATCCATTGATCTGTAAGTGGGCATCTGCCTTTTGCTAGTTCTGAGTACCAGTTTTGCCATATTTTGTCTGTTTTCTCAGAGGTGCAAAATTTTCCTGTGAGACTGGTCAGGTGTATTTATATTTGTAATCTAGAGAAAGCCCAATTTTTCTAGTTTATCAGCCTTTTCATTGCCTAGTGTATTTATATGTGATGGTATCCAAATTATTTTAATTTTGTCAACTTTATCAAATTTTGTTTAGTATCATATAGCTAATGTCTGATCTGTCTAAATAACGATTTGGGAGTGCAGCTACTGTCAGAAATATTTAATGCTGACTCACTCAATGCATCAAATGTTTATTAAAGAATACCTTAGCAGATTAAGTATTACTCACTCACTGGATTTGTGTTTATTAAAGAACATCAGAGCAGATTAATTATTACTCACTCACCGGATTTGTGTGAGAGCACACCAGATGTTTAAGTGTTAAGTCATTGAGTGCATCAATTAATGTCTGGCATTAACTTATTTGCTGCAAATTTTAATGTTTATAACAGCAAATCTGATAGATCAAGTGTTAACTCACTTGCTGCATCAATTAATGGCCTGTATAATCCAAATGTCATCAGCGGCTCTGGCAGTGATCTGAAATAATGCAAAGAAAATATTTTACATTTCTCAATAATGTACTTATTTGTTTACATTCTTTAACTCAATATCTTCCTCTCTCAAAGACTGTTGATTATTTTTTTTTAAGATCAAAACAAGCGAAACTAAAAAGTATAGGTTTGTTTCAATCAATTCATAGCCTATTCTTTTATTTATTATGCAATATATTTATTACAAGTATCAAAACTGTCCTACCTAAGGTAGTGTTTCATCACACTGGTTATTGTTTTTGTCTCCCATTCACTTTCATCATCTAAGTTGATAGTGTCTATCTTCTTTGGATCTGTAAAAGCACAAAAGAGATATACATTTTAAACAAATACGGCTTCCTGGCTTCCTATTAGAACACATATATAGTATCAACAAGATCAAGACTGTGTAGCTTTGACATGAAAAAGATTTAAAGACATTAAAAATTTACAAGCATTAGAAAAAAACAACAACACACCTCATTATGTTTAGTGATAGATATTTTTTTGATTGTTAAAAAAAATGTGTACTGGTAATCTCCTCTGTTTCTTGCTGACTAAGAAGAAATAACACTAGGTGACACTAATAAAAAACCTTAACAAAGGAAATGCTAATGAAAACTATGAGTTAAACAAGGTATTTGAGCATGAAGTTGAACTGCTATAGTGAAGGGCTAATCAGGAACTATACCCTTGCCTTATGCTGACATGTTTTCTCCAAAATGATGTCAACAAAAGTAAATACAATGCAAACATGTTACTTTACTGACCTAGACCCATTTTGGCTAGGTTTTTAATTCTTGACTGGACTCCAACAAGTCGATACAGACCTTGCTGGTCGAGACCTGTCAACAAATAAAAGGTTAAAAATTAAATCCACTGACAGAAATCAACATCGATAGAAAGAAGAAAAGGGAAATGTACACAAGAAAATGTAAATACTATGTAGGAATAAAGAACGAGAAATGTAAACAAGAAAATGTAAATACTATATATTTTACATGTAGGAATAAAGAAAGAGAAATGTAAACAAGAAAATGTAAATACTATATATTTTACATGTAGGAATAAAGAAAGAGAAATGTAAACAGGAGAACTCAAATACTTTGTATTGTTCACAAGTAGAAATTAAAATGATATACCTATATCAGTGAAATTTTATTTTAGTTTGGTATTTTTTTCATCTCACTCATTTGTTTAAAAACAACACTATACCATTTTTATCTCACATTATAATAAAATGAAAACTTAAATGGCTGCTCTGATAATTAATTTCTTCTTCCTGAAATTAATTACTGTGACAGTAATGTCTGCTGATCGCATGAATGCACATACAAAGAAGAAATGCTGTATCTCAAAGATTCTATTTCAAAATAGCAAATAAAATAAGCATAGATTTACTAATGCTTTTATTTTCATTCAATTTCTTTGTTTTAAAGCTGGGACAGAGATCAGCAAAATAAACATGGGAAGAGAATTTCATTACTGGAAGAGATGGTTTCAATGACCATGGCATAGGGATCAAACTCAAAATGCTGAGGACAAGGTCAACATCTCACCACCACCTAGCTCCCAAGTTTATATGAGTATTTTAACAAGAATTATAGTTAAACAACAGAAAAATAGTGAGAAGATTAAGGATTTTATCCCTATTCCTCATGAAAACACTTATGTACAAGGATAATGAAGGTAAACTTGACAAAAGACAAGAAATAATAATGGTGATGACATAATCTGCCAAATAAATCAACATGGAATTGCATTAACACAACATTTCACAACAGTTACAAGAGAATAAGAATGTGAGCTTGCTTGTCAAGGCAAGAATGCATACAGTCAGATTAGATTTTGAAGGAATTTTGGGGACTGATACTTTGTTGTTTAAACTGTTCGAAAGAAAATATTTTTAAATCGGGCTGATGTGAAAACATTATTTTGTGCAACATACATCACAAATTCTAGGTATGTTCTTGACTATAACTGTGTCAGTGTAGTCTACTCAGTGTGTCACAAACATTTAATTTTAAACTCAAATTTCTGATAACATAATTTTGTTTAGGCTTACAATTTTTTTATTTATTGAACTGTGAATATATTTATATACTCTCAAATTTTCACTAAAAATATAACATAAATATGTGTGTATGTGTGTAGGTGTATGTGCTGATTATGCATACTCATCCTTATATTTAACAACTATGATTAATAAAAATATTTACAATCAGTGAGGAGAGATTTAAATATTTTTTACCAAATATATATATATATATAATGAAAACTTATTCTCTCAGATGTTTGTAATCTGCATATGTAAATAAGGCAACTAACATGAGAGATACAGATGATGTAATGACAAGGACTGTAATTGAGATAAATCAAATGACATGGATCTATAGATGAGATAAATGATGTGGGATGTAGATGAGATAAATGATGTGGGATGTAAATGATGTAACGGAGCTCAGAGGGATTGGCTGATAGTAAAGCTTTAAATATTTTTATTGCTATTTGTTGTTTTAAATTTATTTCATAACTAATATAATTTCATTCAAAGTTCTGTTTTTTTTAAAATTTAATAACTAATACAACTTCATGTAAAGTTTCGCTTTTAAAATTTATTTAATAACTAATACAATTTTGTGTTGCTGTTTTCTTTTCCCTTTATTTAATAACTAATACAACTTTGTGTACATTAAAAAAAAATTAATAACTAATACAACTTCGTGCACATTAAAAGAAAATTTAATAACTAATACAACTTTGTGTACATTTTTACCAAAATTTATTTAAAAACAAATAGAACTTCATGCAAAATTTTGTTTTCTTAAATTTATTTACTAACTAAAACAATTTCATGTAAAATTAAGTGAAATTCATTATCATGGATAAATGGGAACAATTTCCCAGAAAATCACTGTAACAGTTAATCCACTATCAATATAATGTGTACAAAAGCATTAACAAAATATAGAGTATTTCAGGAAAAACCATGCAAGAAGTCAACATAATTTATTAATTTGCAAAAACAAAAACAAAGAAGTTCAGTTTAGGTTTTCAATTTATTTGGCTAAATCAGCCTGAAGATGTATTAACTATCCCAAACCTCTTTAATTTAAATTCATCATAACAGTGCTTCACTTTTACTGCTCTAACAGTATCTGAAACTGGTTTTCTTTCAAAGCCCTTTACTGGTTGGATCAAAATCCATTGGTTTGTCAAGAACCCTAAATTTAGAGGATTTTATCAATGTCAAGAATGTTATATCACTCACAGTTAGAAACTCTGGTCATTTCAAATGACTTATTTTTGCTTCTCACAATCATAATATATCGCTAAATACTGACTGGTAATTAACATTGCATTCATTTATATTATTAGCATCTGGTCCAATACATTTTATTAAGATTTGGAAAATTATTTCTAAGTTTTGTTCTCGAGAAATGACAACCTTTTTAACTTTCAACCATGATTATATATAAAAATATCACATTTTTAATTATTTCCATGCTAAAAATAACAATATAACATACATATATCCACCAATCTCAACCTTTGTTACACTATATTTATAGAAGCCATCTTTTTAAATGCCATACATTTTAATCATTCTTTAACCAGCCACCATTTTGTATCTTACATTTAATACTGTACATATCTACATGTATTATTCCAGTTAATCCTATCTTGGATAATCAGGAGTCTATTAAATTACAGTCTCTTGACCAGACTCAGAATTAGTATCAGTCAGAAATACTCTCTCAAACACTTCATTTCTCACAGCAGTTGTATTATAAACATAGAGAATATAAGCACACACTATATATTTACGGATAGTCATTCTGCTTTGTTTTATTTATTCATACCTCTTTTCTCAATGGCAGCAATGCACTTCCTCATGAATTTAAAACCAGTTGCATCAAGAGCTGTAGCTAAACAGACAGAGTACTTTTCAACAATCCAATTCAAATTATTGTTGTTCGTTCTTGTTATTAAAGTAAAATAAAATAAATTAATTAATAAAATCACTTGAAGAACAATCATATCTAACATAACATGTATCTAAAATTCGACAAAAACAGCAACATTCTATGAAAAAAGGACGCAGTGTGCTTGCGCCTGCATGTGTAGGCTTTGTGATTTGGAAGCATTATTGGATAAAAGAAAGTGTGTTTATTGCTTTTGTTATTTAACTGATAATGCAGAATGTAGCATGGTTGGTGCATGCATGATTTGAAAGATGTGAATGTGTGTGTGTGCATGTGTGCACTTGTGGGTGTGTGCACATTTGTGAATGCATGTACACGAGTGTGTGTGCTGTATGCATGCAGGTTTATGTAATACAATATGCCTAAAATATAAATGTGTAACTAAAGCACATATCTGACTGTGAACACCTAGACCACTGTTCATTAATATCATGTAAAGATTCACTAGGTAGGTACTCACTTTCACTCTCACTACTGTCTGACTTCAGTCTCGTAACATGATGATAGACCTGGAAATAATATTACCAGAATGAAAGAATACATTTTTGAGGGGGAGGAACATAAAAAGAATGTGTGTATATATATATATATATATATATATGTGTGTGTGTGAACTGAGGGGAGAGAAAGAAGAGGGGGAGAGGGAGAGAGAGAAGAGAGAGAGGGGGAGAAGGAGAGAAGAGAGTGAAAAAAGAAAAGTACATGCCACACTCATTGGCATTTATTTATTTAGAAACTCTCACCGGTTCTCTACCATCCATGGCATCAAGCCAAAGTTTTCGTTCTTCAATCGACACAGCCTGAAATGTCATGGTTATTGTCCTGTAATATATAAGGAAAAAATTTTACAACATTATTTTATGTTCTGAATTGTCTTTGTGCATTAGAATTTGAATGTATTACCATAAATTCATAATCAACATATAACAGTTTTAAAAAAATATGCCTGAACTATGCATGCACACACATAAATAAAATACACAAATGTGCAAGCATGGGCACACAAAATCTTAATGCAAATTTTTTGTCCATTTATACCTTTTATGCTTTAGGCATGTGAAGCCATATTAACTGTGTCTGTAGTTTCAAAAAAGTTTAAAATCTTAAGCTGAAAGTTATCTTAAGATCTGCATAAGAACTTTCTAGATGCAAAAATACTAAAATTATCACTCTGCAATAAGGATTATATTTTGCATTTCACTACCTAATTTATTTAAAGAATATTACTCACAAATGACACCAAAACAATATTTTTAAAAAATTAATAGGCAGACTGTCAGGAAAATAAAGTAGCTGTTAATTTCTGGAAACATGTCTGCAAATAATATACTGTAACTGTTAGCCAAATTCTGTGGCCAGCAAAACTCACTTGTCTTTCGTATCTTTGGGGTCCTTCATGTTAACGTCAAAGCAGAACCTCCTTTCAATGGAATCAGATGCTCTTCTGCAAATATACATATCATCCTCCCCATCCTCAGTAACAATCTGATATCATTATAGCAGATATTTATGAGAATGAAAGGCATGCATTCAAAGTGATATGGTTTCTTGCATTAAAGTGAAAATTAATTCAGGTTATATGGTTTCTCTCTACAAGATCAGATAAAAAATATGTTTTTTGTCATACAATAAAATACGCATACAGGAGTAGATAGGAAGCCATAACCCCTATAAAAGTGTTCACCAAGGATCATCAGGTGCCCTACAGTCCATCAGAATAAGATGTAAATCTTGCCTGTAAAACACACTTTAAAAAGCTGTGCAAGCCACTCTGCCCTAGCCCCTGTTTTCAACACATGGCCAAACAGACCTATTTCAAACTCTTGTAACATCAACATTTTATAATTTTTATATTTTCTTATGTTTTTATTTGAGTATTAGGCCCTGTTATAGACTTTATATAAAATAATTAGATTTAATCCACTTTATATTTGCACTTCATATCACAAAATGGTACACTTGCCCAGAGAATAAGCTATGTATATGTATTTCAATTCATATATATTTATGCTTCAGTTCACACACACACACTTGCTTCAATTCATATATATCAGTCATATTAACAAACCATTTTGTGGTAATATGCTTGTTGTTTATTAAGGTGGGTTTTATTCTATAACACTTACTACACTTTTTCTAATTTTGCCAAGTTGGTTGGCATCAGCTATGACTATACTACACTAATGGACTGGAAAGGCACTAGCCTGAATGATCTATAAAGCCAGTAGTCTTCAAAACTCTAGGGAAAAAAACAAGAATTAAAAAATTGTGTATACCTCCACTTTTCACAACACACCAGGGCAATGAAGGCAACGTTGTGAGAACCAGTCTTAATACCAGAAGAATCCAACTGACCTGGTTTTATAATCATTAAAATGATATAATCCATATAAGCCATTGATGCAAACTATATTCCTTGTAACTACTATGGTGATGATTACAAATTCAATGTGCTGCTTGTAATCTTGCATTATGACTGTTACATTAAACGTCACTAATGTTCATCTGACTGCCACGTACATTAACCTGGCTTCCAAGTATGTTCATCTGACTGCCACGTACATTAACCTGGCTTCCAAGTATGTTCATCTGACTGCCACGTACATTAACCTGGCTTCCAAGTATGTTCATCTGACTGCCACGTACATTAACCTGGCTTCCAAGTATGTTCATCTGACTGCCAAGTACATTAACCTGGCTTCCAAGTATGTTCATCTGACTGCCACGTACATTAACCTGGCTTCCAAGTATGTTCATCTGACTGCCACGTACATTAACCCGGCTTCCAAGTATGTTCATCTGACTGCCACGTACATTAACCTGGCTTCCAAGTATGTTCATCTGACTGCCAAGTACATTTAACTGGTTTCCATGTATGTTCATTTGACTGCCAAGTACATTCATCTGACTGCCATATGTTCATTTGACTGCCATGTATGTTCACCTGGCTACCAAGTACATTCATCTGACTGCCAAGTAGGTTCATCTGTTAAATATGTTCATCTAACTGCTAAGTATGTTAATCCAGTTTAACTGTATTTTGGTGTGGACATGTATCCTGGAGGGTATGAGTTATATTTCAAATGCATGTTCATAAACTGTATTGTCAGCTGACCATCAAATATGAATCTTCTTGTGACATCAGCCCATTTTTTAAACAGCATTCATCACCATGAATGACACACCACTAAAATTAAATTGTTTCCAACCAATGATGCTGTTATTTGAAATTATTTTTAAAACTTATAAATATTTGTTTTTGAATAAAAATTGTAACTGGTAGGAAAAAAACATACCTGACACAGTCGATTATTGTGTATTTCTCAAATTCATTCTGTGAGAAAGAAAAACAAATTTACATTTTATTTTTGAAAAACTCATACTTTTATGAATTTCTTAATTTCAGTGACTATAGCTATGTTAAAAGTGCACCAGTCTTGACATCATAAAAGTAATTAAAAAATGAAGAGCAGAAATAATTCAACAATTTGTGGTTTCTCACGTTTCTGTTAACACTCCTTGAAGAGAGTCATGAACAGATGAACAAGCTAGCAAGTTCTTTTATTCGCCAAAGTGTGCTTGATTAAGAGATATTAAAAAATTACTGTGATTTGTGGGTCATACTACCATAATTATTTTAATTTTTCAACCTACTGAACAGTCACCATATTTCCATTTTTCAGCAAAAACAAAAGTTTTCTCTTTGTAATGTGCCAGAGATACTTTACACTAAATTACAAATTTACAGTTTTTCACCAAAATGGAAAAAAGAAGACAATCAAATAAAAAATCTATTAAAAGTAATAACCAAGGAAAAATTTAATTAATTAGTCTTATTGTTAACACTTATGAGAACAAGATGTATGAATGTGTGCATGTTGTGTGTATGAGTGAGAGACTAATTAACTATATTCTTTACTAAAAGATGCTTAGTGTTTTCAGAGACACAAATATGCATTTTTCAACATCTGAACTATAATAAAACCATATAAATCCCTTAATAACTTTGCCCTCCATAATGTTTTCACACTCAATACTAATCTATAAATATTTCATGTCTGCTCAAAAACAATGGCCAAAGCCTCATGTTTATGTAATGAAAAGGCCATATTTAGTGATGATAATTTTATATTTTATAAGATTTACTTTTTTTTTTGTAATTTCAGATAAAGACTTTTTTCTTTTCAGAGTAAGAAACATAAAGTAAATAAGGTGAGTGGTGGAACAAGAAAGGCTACAGAAAAACTTTAAATGGTTATTTTATGGTTTTATTATGCCCATGTACTCAAAGCAGAGGTAAATGTTTGGGTCTGGTTGTCAAGACAATGTAAGATAGTAAGCAGCAATTGTTTTTTCGCTCTAATGCTAATTTCTGCAGAAAATATTTAACAAAGCTGTAGTTTCAGCAGTTTGTTGTTTTGTCTTTGGTGTAAAATTATTTTAAGTTCATGGCTAATCCTCCCCTAACCTAACCATTTCAGAAAAATGTAGTACCAATAGTATAATTTAAATTTAAACATTGTGCACAATTATCATAGTCTGAACTCATTACTTAACCTTAAAATAGCTGAGTTTACAGAATATTATTTTATGACAGCATGAACTTATTATACAACCCTAAAATAAATAAGTTTACAAAATATTGTTTTACTTAGTAAATATTCCAGTTACCCTGTAGTTTTGGTTTGAAGTATAATTTGACATTGTTCTTTATGGTTTGTGGTTCAAAATTTTCATCAATAAATTTTGATCAAGGGAATTTGAAATTTTCGAATTTTTCTAGATATTATTTTTAAAAACTTGATCTGAAACTTGAAAAAGTGCATAAAAATGAGAGTAATTATAGTAATATATTTCTTTTTCTTCCCCTATCCCCCAACTAAAATAGTACCTAACAGAACTAATTCAAAAATTGTAGATCTAAATCAAGTTAATTCCAGGTGTTTCAGAAAATTTGTCAGGAAATTTCTCTAAATACAGATTTGTTAATGGATGAAATTCCACTTCAACTTAACAAGAGAAGAATATATTACTTCAAAACAACAAATTTTGAATATATCTGTAAAATAAGCAGCTTATGAGAATATTTCAAACATTTTTTCTCACAAAATGACAATTGTAAACATTTTATGTTAAACTTAAAGAGATCAAACTCTACCAGCACTTTATCAAAAGGCATAATTGAATTCTTCTTACCATTTTCCCAAGAAGCTGATTATAAGAAATCATTAAGAATTCTTTTTCTTCTTTCTTGTAACGGCAATAGTACTTCTTTCTCGACCATGTTGTGCTCAAAGCCTCTGCAAAATAGATACAAAAATTTAATACAAAGTATAAATTCATATAATAAAAACATATTTTGAACTAGCTTTTATAATATACCAACCCTATATCAATATATCTACCCTATAATCTTATTTCTGTATGAGGATGTACTTTGACACTAGGAAATTTGTTTACAAATAAATATGTATTTGTTTAAAAATCAATTCTTTTTTTCTTGAAATACATGCCAAATTGATTTGATAACAGGAATTATCTAAGCTTTATCAAGGCAATCCAATCAGCACTGAGTAAGAAGTGATGTAAAGTCCTGCATGTACAATAAACATATCTTCCAAAAAAACCCACATCTGATTTACTTTCTAATGAGATAGACATATTCAGTAAGAGATCTCTGATTTAATTTCTTAAAAGGAATTGGAGAGATTAAGAGCCATCTCTCCCATCTTTCTTTTTCTTGCTTAATGTTTGAGTAAAGCTGATTATTTACATTCCCCTTTAGTCTGAACCCTTAAGAGCAGGTTTGTATTTAAAATTAAAGATTCTGTGAATATACCGCAATGCTCCCATTCTAGGAGAGCATCAGCATAAAGGCTAATTCTCTTAAATCAGTAAGACTTTACATCTTATCACAAGTAGTCATAAACAGCTACAAACAAGATTCAAATAAATGATTACAAAAGAGACTTATGTTGCTGACATCAGCAGCTCACTAAAAGTTCACACACAAATAGGCAAGCATTTCAAAATAACAAATACTAACTACAAATATGAGTTTAGAAAAATATGAATATTTGAATATGAAAGGATTAGTATTGCTTTCAAACACTTTTTCGTAAAATTTTAAAACAAAAATTACTATTTTGATAAAAACCTGGTTGTGAATGAACAATGATAAATGCACTTTGTGAATTAGAATATATTTTCCTTTGCAGTCTTTGCTGAATGAAAGGCTTCAGGCATCTTATGGAGAATGCACACAACTGAGTGGCAACAAAGATGTGTCGAGCAGTCAGACAGGTGAAAGTATAAATGGTAATGAATCAATGGAGAAAAAAAATCCCAGAGCAAAAATTTTTTAAAGTGGCCACATTCAAACACAGACTGACAGAAACTGTAGTTCAGGAAGAAAGGATTAATAAATAATCAAGCTGCAACTAACCTTTATGAATGAACATATGAATATTTTTTTTTTAAAAACTACATTTAAAAATTGGTAATTGTATGCAAGTTTCACTCTGGGATACCTTGTCAAGAGTATCTATAAAAAGTCAGTCAAAACTGTTTTTAAATCAACAGGATTCATCATTGAGCATTTGTTCAAACATGACAAAGGAGTCAAAAATGTAATATCCAACTATAATTAGGTGTTAGTGGCTGATCAAAGCTTTTTCAAGTAATTTAGCACTACAGTTCTATTTGTCTGACTGAAGAAATATCGAATAGCATCTTACTTTTCTCCAGAAGGTAGAGATATCCTTCATGAGTGAAATCTTTCATTGTTGGTGACTGAAACATGGGTTTCTGAGTAAAAAGAAAAGAATTTAAAAAACAAAAATTATTAGTCAACAACTTTATCACCTGTGCAATGTTTTGATACAAATTATCCAACGAGCATATATTTTATTATAGTGTTTGTCTAAAAGTACAGTAATAAAACCAAGCATTTAATTAAAGGGTGTCTTTTACTTTCTTTTTTAAATCAATTCATTAAATGAAGAAAATTAAAATGTTTCCATGCAATTTCAGCTAATACTTCTTATGAACTTAAATAAAAAATTTTTTTTAATAAAAATTTGTTGGCAGCTAATGGAAAAAGTTCAAGTGCACAGGGGACTACTAGGATGATTTTAATAGTAGTCATTCTTACACAAACATATTCTGAAATGAAAGATAAAGTTTACGTAAATGAAATATGGCAACATAACAAATGCACAGAAATGTAAAATACCTTTCATGATGTGGCAGTCACTAGAAAGTTGTACCAAGTAATCTGATTATGGATTATTGCCTGGGAGCATGTTTTAATGGTGAGCTCCCTAATGTCTATACTATTTTCATAGATCAAGGGCAATTGGCAATCTCCCTTATGGGACAGGGTGATGTTACATAGCCCATCTTGATTACAGGGCACTAAGGTATACAAATGTAAAAAGCTGATCAAAGTCTGTCCAGAACTTTTTACTGAAGTCTACACAAACCCAGTGACATAAAAAAATTCTATGTATAGATTGCATGAACAGACATTACCATATCAAATAGGATCTTAGCAGAAAACATACTTAGATGGTTCATTTTCTTTCTTCTGCACACTACAATGAGATAAATGGTAAGGTATACATAGTTAATTCTGCTCACTACAATGAGATAAGTGGGTATAAGTAGTTATTTCTGCTCACTACAGTGAGATAAATGGTAAGGTATACGTAGTTAATTCTGCTCACTACAATGAGATAAATGGTAAGGTATACGTAGTTAATTCTGCTCACTACAATGAGATAAATGGTAAGGTATACGTAGTTAATTCTGCTCACTACAATGAGATAAATGGTAAGGTATACGTAGTTAATTCTGCTCACTACAATGAGATAAGTGGGTATAAGTAGTTATTTCTGCTCACTATAGTGAGATAAGTGGGTATAAGTAGTTATTTCTGCTCACTAAAATGAGATAAGTGGTAAGGTATTAAGTAGTTACTGTTGCATCACCTTGCTATCTGTAATATGCAATAATTTATCAAAACTTGTCTTATGGAGAACAGAAGATTACTGGTAGAAATACATCAGGAAGCATCTTGCTTGGTGAATGTACAGTCTAAATGTTATTCTCACTAGTATCATGACAAGAGGTTTAATAGAAAGTACTATAGCTCAGATCAAAAGTTTTAAAGGATACATTGTTGCTTATGATTACAACTTAGAACAAGGAGTTTTATATCATTTACTGTTACGACTCATGGTGAGAGGTTTTGTATGATATACCAATGTCTATGGTTATGACTAAAGCAAGAAAGAAGTTTTGTATAATATACTGTAGCCTATAAGTTTGTTTGTATTTATTGTGACAAAAGCAGTATTTCCCATCTCTCTCTCTCTCTCTCTTGTCTTCCCAAATTCAACCTTCGGCCATATAACTTTTTCCCTCCTCCCATAAATGGGTTTTGAAATTTGAAGCCATATAAGAAAAGAAACTAAAAGATAAAGTGGTTTTAGAATTTGAAGCCATCTGAAAAAAAGAAACTTAGTAGATAAAGTGGTTTTAGAATTTGAAGCCAGGTAATAAAAAAACTGAGCTATATTTCAATGAGGTTTAAAGTTAGCAAAAAAACACAACCTGTTCTTTGGGAAGTTAATTTTTATTTACAATCTTAAATGAATTATGAAATAAAATGTAATTAAATGAAAAAATGACAATTAAAGACATGCTGCTTCCTTGGAATAAATTATATAATACAATGTAATTAATTTTAAAAAATGACAATTAAATTGTAATGCCTCCTATAATTAATTATGCAATACAATTTAATTAAATGAAAAAAATGGCTTACTGTTTCCTGGAATTCCAGCATCTTGCTCATGAGACGTTCTGCTGTCGCACTTGTATCCTGAAATCTTTCACGAGTCTGTGGACATCAACAGCATACAACAACTTACGTTTATTTTACTTCTTTTTCTTCCCTTTTTCATAAAGATTTGTAAATTTTATTATTGCATCACTAAATAATAAGTTAAACATCCAAATTACTGCACAGAATGCAGAAATGGTTTAGATAAATAAATAAATAGTTTTCAAATGTATGATTTCAAAAAAATTAAATAGAAAGTCCCTAAAATGAAAATAAATAATATAATATAAAATCATATTAACTCCTTTATTGCACAGAATATACATCACATCTCTTCATAGATAAAGATCATTTTCAACGGAGACAAACCGTCAAACTGGCTAAATATAATTTGGTGTAAACTTCCCTTTATTATGCCATCTTGTTTTAAGCAGATTTAACTGCCTGTTTTAAGCAGATTTAACTGCCTGTTTTAAGCAGATTTAACTGCCCGTTTTAAGCATATTTAACTGCCTGTTTTAAGCAGATTTAACGCCTGTTTTAAGCAGATTTAACTACCTGTTTTATGCAGATTTAACTGCCTGTTTTATGCAATTTTAACTGACTGTTTTAAGCAGATTTGACTGACTCTTCTAAGCAGATTTAATTCTGACAGCCAATTCTCCACATCATTTTGTTGTTTAGTTTTGTTCTTTTCATTCATGTCATCTTTTTGTCTGCTCTGAGACAAAGTAGGCTGTATTTTCCTCTCTTCTGGGTTGGCCATGTACATGTTTCCAGTAGCCACCGCAAAGAGCAACTTGAGTTCTAACTGCAAGGGTGAAGAAATATTCATGTTTTGTGAGCTCTGGCCAAGTGTCTGCTTGAAGTAGGCAAAAGAACACCCAGCTAACCTTATAATGGTGATAGCAAGCATGATGGAAAATGGTGTAACCACAGTTGAAGTAACAATCAGATAGTGTTCTGCATCTGATTAAAAAGTAAATAAAAATATTCCTCAAGTTATCCTGAATAGCAGACATGAAAAAACAGCCTTCCTATGACAGACAGACTCAAGAGAGATAGGAGTGGATTCTTTGCCTACTGACAACATCTTGCACAAAAAAATCTGTCAGTAAGTGGAGTGAGTACAAGGTCCAGTTAAACCACATTCCTAAGTGGCCTGACCATGACTGCACAGTGAGAATGTGTGTATATATGTGTTTATATGAGTGCATGTATTAGTGTGCATATTCATGTGTGGACAGGTGTTGCTTATCACTCCATGTAGTTGAAAAAGAAGCTTTAGCAGTTACAAGGGTTCTGGTTGGTCTGAAAACATTCACTATGGAGACTCGTCATAAATCTTTACTTGCTCTTTGGAAAAGGGTGAGTCTGGATGAGCCACCTCTTGCACTTAGATTCAGGAGGAGTTATCTCCTCACAGTCAGATTCAGGATGAGCTGTCTCCTCAGTCAGATTCAGGAAGAGTTGTCTCCTTGCATTCAGATTCTGGATAAGACTTAAATGGTACTCAGGAGATGTATGGTATATTTCAGGAAAGATTAGGGCAAGAGCTGATAAATTCCCTTGCAGCTTACATATATTAGATTCTAAAAAGGAACTGATAACTGATTTTTTTGTTCACTCTATCGTATAGTGTTTTTCAGCTTCACAGGGGAGTTTAGAAGAAATCAGAAAAAACACTACTAATATAATATTTACAGAAAGGCACTGTCTTATTTTATTAGTGGCTGGCCAAATACAGCAAGGCCCAATTCAGCAGTGAAACAATTTTGAACACAGAGGCTTGAACTCAATGTTCAGGAAGGTTTATTGTAAGAAATTATGGGAAAAGTTATCTTAAGTACATTCCCTGCTAGGCATCAAGGGACTGTAAAATGCTCTGTGCATGCAAAGAATTCAATATGGTGGATTGGAATTTGTAAGTATTTACAAGAATTAGCAGAAAATTGCTCAGTTCATGGGAGAACACCCTACATTTGAATCTCTGAAACCAGCTAAATCCTCACACTACCCTGGCTAAGAGTGGTTATGGGTCTTTTGGAGCGGAATGGAGAAAATCATCTGGTAGTAGATTATTTTTCAAGCTGGGTGGAAATAACACTACTACTTCAACTTTCAGTGATATGAGTAAATTAAATCAATCTTTTCTTGCTTTTGGATCCCAGTATCTCACAATGAACCACAATTATTTTCAAAGAGATTTCAAAATATCCACAGATTTACACTGTTTCCAAACTTATAGTAGCCCGTAAGGAAAAGGTGAGACTGAAAGAGCTGTTCAAGACAGCAAAGAATTTATTATAAAGGACGATGCTCTTCATGTAGCAATCTTGAACTACTGTGCTTTTATGAATTCTCCTAATTACAGTCCTTCTGAATTCTGGAAATTTAAGTTACAGTCCTTCTGAACTCTGGAGAGAAAGTTACAGTCCTGATGAAATCTGGAGCGTAAGTTACAGTCCTTCTGAATTCTGGAGAGTAAGTTACAGTTCTGATGAACTCTGGAACATAAGTAACTACATAGTAAATTTTATACAAACCTGGTAAGTAATCAGAAAAAACTTTTTTACACAGACAAATTTTTGTCCTGAAATAATTTTTTTTGTTTTTGTTTTATGTCTTACCTCTTGTAACAGGAGAAGTAGGTCTTGTTTAGTTTGTCTGAATTCACCAAAGTGTTCATAGCCTGAAAATGATAAAAATTAAAATATATCATATTCATTTGCCAGCCTATTATGCACATCTTTCACAAAAACAAAACATTTAAATATATTCCACCAAAATAATTAAAGGCAAGCATGAGAATATATAAGCAATTTTTCTATAAGACATCAAATTTCCACAAACAAACACAAAACAATGCAACAAAACTGTTAGGAAATAATATTTTCAATAGCTTAACTAAATATTTATTCATTAATTACAAGGATTAAAGAGATCAATAACATCAATAAAAATTTATCAATTGCTCTGCCAAGAGATAAATAATATCAAATACAATAATACCACATTCATAAAAATGGCTTATTTTGTATGACATCCTAACATATCTTTTTTATTTTTATTTTTATTTTTTGCACTGCAAATACCAGTTAAAATAAATTCTCATTGAAATTTCATAACATGTACATTTTCTGAGATGATTCATAAATATTTTCAAACTGTCAAAGAAAAATTTTGGTCGTAAGGACTATAAGTAAACAATACACAATAATTTTCTTGGCTCTGGCAAAATAGCAAGACTGCACGAGTATCTTTCACATTCTGACTGACCCACCCAACCTCCTATGCATGCACATGCTGGTGCTCACATATCAAAATGCTGCAATAATTTCCATAAAATGTTAAGTTTCCACATACAAGCACTCTCTAGGAATGAACCATTGCAAGTACCCAGGGGATGCAGTAATTACAAAAGACTTTCATTTTTTTCAACCAATCAAACAGTATCACAATAGGACAATACCACTTTTTAATTATTATTATTTAATTAGTGGTGTGCGGAAATACTGAGTGTGTTTGGTGTATGTGCATGCGTGCGTGTGAGAGAGGATATGCAAGTGTAAGTATCACAATAAAAATAACAGGATTACAAGTATAATAACACTATTAGGTGGACTAATGAATTTAAGCATTAAGACACTTAGTTCAAAAGTTATTTGGATCTAACTTACCATTATGGTAGAATGTCAACCAACCCAGCATGTAACTCAGCACCTGAAGGAGAATTTTAAATAATATTAAATTTAATATTTAATACCAGATGAAATATGTTGTAACTTACCAAACTGTTGGGCTTTTTTCCAGCAATGGCCGTTATAAAGTTTATGATTTCCTATATATATTAATTGCAGGTAATTGTGTTTTAATTTAAAGTGTGTGTTATAAGTGATTGTTAAGTATGAGTGTGTGTTGTGATTTGAATACAGTTGTATTTTTTAATTTTTAACTGTATGTTTGTTTGAATAGCTGTTTTTTGTAATTATAATAAATGTGTTTGTGACTGTAATATGTTTGCAAATATTTTGATTAATTCTAAGTGTTTAATTTAATTGTAAGTGGGGTGTTTTCCTTATATGTAGGTTTGAGTGTTTTGACAAGATTCAGGTGTGCTTTGTGTGTATGATTTGATTGTGTATAGGAATAGGCATTCTAACTCTCTGTGGGTGTGCATTTTGATTGTGCACGAGTGTTGAATTTTGATTGTGTGTAGATGTGTGCATGCTATTCACTGCATGTAGGTATATATGATTGTATGTAAGTACGTTTTGACTATGCATAGATTGTATATGTTTTGAATTTATGTAGATGCATGTATTTTAACTAAACTCATGCCTTTGATTGTATGAATACATATGTATTCTGAATCTGTATTATGATTTAATGAAGGTATGTGTATGTTTTTATTGAATTTATGTGTTCTGATTGTGTGTAGGTGTGTGACTTGAAAAGTGAGTGTGCATAATTGTGAGTGAATTTAGTGTGTGTGTGTGTGTGTGTGTGTGTGTGTGTGTGTGTGTGTGTGTTGTTCTGAGTGTATTGATTGTATGTAGGTGTATGAACAACCCATGACACATGGTGGCTACTGCTTATCAATGTACAGTATGCAGTACTTGAGCAAATTCCATACAAATGTACATTGTATGACAAATGAGTGTATAAATGGGAGGAGCTGATAGTTTTATTCCTAGCACACATGGCAACCAGACTTATTTAAAAATAATATCTTATTTAACCATTACAGTCAGCTATTGAGAGGGAGGATGGTGGGTGGGGACAAAATAACCCTGATTTTCTCTTGGCAGCCTTGTTCACCCTCAACTCTAACCACATTTTTTTAATTGTTCAAAGAAAAAGCTTCAAAGAACATTACCATGACCAGAGTTAAAAGTCTACCAGCCCAGCTTTTCTCTCAACAGCCCTGGTCACAGTCAACTCTATCCATGTTATTTTAATTGCTTGAAGAATATTACACTGTACATGTACATATACTTTGAAGGGATGTGTGACAAATCTGTGAAGAAAAAATGTCTGTTAACTCTGTCTAGACTGTGGTAGGATGTGTTTAAAGTTTTTCAAAACAATAGCGATCATTGTTAAGCTGTGTTTACGAAGTGGCAAGTACATGTAAAATGAACTAAACACTTATACTGTATAAAGTTTAGGCATTGTCAGCAAAACATTTGTAAATTAAGCCAGTTTATTTGATACAGTGCTGTTAATTCTGTACATGTAATTTGAAGAGGCTGGATGGTTAAAAAAAAAAAGGGTCCATAGGCTAAATACATTATATGCGGGGCCACAATATATCAAGGCGCATATAAAAGCACCAGTGTACATACAAATTATTCACTAATAAGCATCCATGGGGCTGAATTTTGGATGTTTTTTCACACTTGTTTTATACTTATTTGAATTGCTTAGTTTTTATTTCATATTTGTATTTAAATACTGCTCAATTATTGGCTCTTGCTCATAAAAACTATATTTAAAAAAATATATACACAATACAATCAAAATATGCAGAAGAATGTTAATTAAGAGAATGTAAACCTCACTAGCTTGCTTTGCTTGCCTCCCTTTATGTTCATGAAGGACACAAAGGGAGTCACTTTCTCGCACTTCTTGAAGTGTGGGGAAACAAATCCTAACTAGAACAGACAGTGGACTGTGAAAATAATTACAAAATATAATTATTAAATATCACACTTACAATTTCCACAAACTCAAACTTTTTTTTTTCATGCATTTCTTGTAGCTTAAGTACATATTTCATAGAAGCTTGATAGAATCCTCGCTGCTCCATCTGAATCTGAGCATCTGCCTATTACAAGAAAATATTATTACAGAGCCATATAAGTAATATTTTTTTTAACAAATTAAGTATAAATGCTATTACAAGAAAACATTATTATGAGCCATGTAATGTAATAATATTTTTACGAACTAAAGAATAAATGCAACAAACTAGTTTTTGATCCCAAGTCAAGTATTTCTATAATCAAATGAAAAAACAATTTATCAGATTCAAATTTTGGCTTTCTGTGTGTATTGCATGTATGAAATACAAAATAATGGAAAGATCTCAATCTAACAACTGTAACTCAGAGTATAGCTAAAAGTAACATAACACAAATAACACTTTTCTCTTATTATTATTATTATTATTGTGAGTGCAGGCTCTGTGGTCTGTGTTAGTCAAAATAAAAAGTCATGTCTTTGCACTGATATGATTTACCTCTGCCAGCTGATTATCTTTCGTTTTTGACTTCAGATCAAGGTAACGTTCCTGAGACTGGCAAAATGTCTTTGTTTCTTTTTCAAAGTTTTTTCTTTCTGCCTGTTGATCAACCAAACAGTAGTTAATCAGTTCAATATAGCTAACAAGTAACATTGCCAAAAGAAATAGTAATAGATTGTCATCATTACCAATATACTGTCCCTGATTAGTTAAAAATACAGTTTGTTGTAAACCTGCTGTCTGCTGGATAGTTAAAGTCATAGAGCAGTTTTATCTTTGCTGGGCATGATGTGTAGCAGTTATATGTAGCAGTGACATAACTGAATGAATTAAAATACAGTCCACTATTATCAGTTCATAAAATTAATTTAAGAATGTTCATTTTTAAAAATTCCTTCCACGCAGTAAAATGTGTATCCATCTATAAAATTAGTAGTAACAATAGCATAAAAACCAGCCAACGAGGAGTCCACATTATACATTAATCAAAATGTAAAGTTGTAAATTTGAATTAACAATCGAAAATGAAATACTGCTTGACTTTACATGGCAGTTAACACTATGTCTGCAAATAAAGTATTTGGGGATTTTAATTTTTTTATGAAAATTGAGGGAACATACAAAATAGTGTGCTATTTTATACAGTAGGAAGATAAATATTAGTAAAGTATACAAACAAGGTAAATATATATATATATTCAAATATGGAACACACTTAAAATGACCAAAAATAGCCATGCTGAGTGAGCCTCTGCAGCGTCACTCAATTTACCAGCATCTGGCAAGTATGATTCAAATCTGCAGTTGCCTTATTCTTTCATTTTTAACTCTGCAGGAAGTTGTCAGTTGTTTTCTTGTTATTTTTTTAATAAACTATCAGTACATTGGATGAAAATGGAACAAGTGAACAAAGAGATATTTAGCAAGGACCACTGTCCCTATTATTAAATCTGGTGGACTAACTAGCAATGAAGGGGTTAACTCTCTTTAAAAGAAACAGAAAACTACTTCTGAATGAATGTTTATGTGTATGTATATGTGTATATGCATTTGTGTGTGTGAAACTTAAAAACTGCTGACGCATCTCACCTTAACTCGTCCCAAGTCATCTGTACTGAAAGCCTCCAACCGCTTGACAAACTGTTGCTCTGTGGTTTCAATCTGTTAAAAATTTTGATTATTAAATTTACAAGACAAAATAATTATGAAGGGAGAATAATTCTAGCAATATGTCAATTAATGTTCTTGACTAACAATGTGGTTGAACACTGAGAACAAGAATTACACTGAATAGGAAGTTAGAGAGCACCCTTCCCTGAATGATTTACTTCTAGTTCTACAGTTCTAGTTAATATAGATTAGCTAGATACAAGACAAATGTTCAAAATTAACCAAAGTTCTTGGGACTATGTTCATAGTAAAACTGTCATTTTTACTAACAAGTTCAGTCTATTTAATTTTAGTTTAAACCAGAAATACTAGTTCAGTATGATTCACTTTATTAACTAGTAAGTAGATCATTTTATCCATGAATGAAAGTGGAAATTTTTTTAAAGAAAGAGTTAAAAAAGAAAAAAATCTCTTACCATCTGATCTCTCAAATCCTCAATTTCATTAATGTCCTTACCGAAGCCTGCCACAGACTTTGCTAATGACAACAAAACAAATAAAAACATAAATAAGGGAAGATATTAATATTCATGATTACAAAATTTTTACTAGTTTGTTGAATGAAAAATACATACTCTGCACATCTGACCTTATGTGCATATGCAAGCAAAGTATGTTTATTTGAACTCTGGGTATGTATGTAAGAATTTTTAAAAAATCCCCTTAAATCTGTGGAAATATGTTCCTGAGTGTATAGGATTGTGGTTAAAAAATTCACAAATTGAAGTTAGTCATAGGAGAATCTTAGAGTCTGTACCCTGAGACTAAGAAGTTTACTTATGTAACAATGCTAACGCAAAATAATCAGCTCACCAATTTTAATTTCATCATCTGTCTCGATGCATTCAAACTCAAAGTTTTGCAGGTCATTTGCAAACTGCCTTTGTGCTTTTGACAATGCTGGAGGAAAAAATTTAAAGCAATTTAAAAAACTGATGCAAATTTACAATGTATGGTGAATATTTTTAAATGTTTAGATGTCATTTGTGAATTGTGATTTACTGCAAATTTAAAAAATAATAGTAATACTTAATTAAATTAGTTAATATAATCTAAAATAAATAATATTTTCATGACATTAACATATGATTAGTTATAAATTCAATAAACTGATTGCACTTTTTTGTTAAATTTTATATACTTATGTTTAGAAATTATATTTTTATATATATATATAAACTAAATTTCTTTGATGATGATGAAACAAATCTAAATGTTCACCCATCACCCAGTTAGTGAGTTACATACAACACAAGCATAAAAGGCTGTAACACAGTTAACTCCTTTCAATATACATGTATGTTCAAAAGAAACCATTTTATAGCTTATTAAAATATTTAAAGCACTTTAGAATTATTCCGATATGTTAACCCAAAGAAATGTTTTGAAATTATTTATGTGCAATATTCATCATTTCATATTAATAATGAAATATGAAATTATAAGCTCTTTACAATTATATCAGCTAATACAATGATGAAATATAAAACTTTTAACCATGTTAGGTTCTGCCCATTCCAGCAGGAAGAGTTATAGTTACTTTTTTAAGCCTACACTATGACTCTGTTCTCATCAGTATTTCTAATCAAATATTTAATCATTCCCAAAAGTCATTAAATCAGGTAGATGAGCCTTTCTTTTTTTTTTTAAATAAAGGGCATAAAATAATTTATGGCTTGGTTTTTAAAAAAACAACTCAAATAAATAAATATGTTTATGTAAAGAGTTCTGCTTAATTTCTAAATTTCTAATCTAGCATTCTCTTGGGAGAGAAAGAACCCATATGGGTGATGATAAATAATTTGGAATAACAGCTGTTGGGTTTTTTAATTTACTTTTTAAAAAATCAGAGCAAATGTTATAAATATTAATTTAACTTTAATAACACTTTTAACAGACAATTAGTGAAGTACACACACACACTAACATATACACACAGATGTCAGTGAGGGTGAAATTTGTAATGATAGATATATTTTACTTTATTATTTTAAAAGGAATAGAGTGAAAAATGCTTCTGGTTATACATCCTATCCTCGATAATCTAGGGATGGGGATGCACAAATAACTAAAAAACAATGATGAAGTGAAGTTTTTACATTTAATCATTTTACAAATAATAAATACATAACAACTTATCCTAATTATACAGTAATAGCCGCTATATAATGGCTCTTACTGTATATTTTCATATATTATTTATTTTATCAGATAACACTTATACTTTATAATGTGTAGTGCATAATTTTATGAATAAATACATTGTAAGTTTAAAAAAAAGAGAGAATTATACATGGATAATCAGCAAATTGAATAATATTAATATATAATAATCTGGATGATCGGCAGTAAAGGTAATAAAAAATAAATATATTTTAACAACATATAATAAAGCACATACACACATATAAAAGTGTGTATTATTATATGTCGGGGGAGGGGGGGGGGGATAACACTCAGTTCACTTCAACTTTGTTATGTACCAACGTGCAAGCATTGTCACTGTGGCAAAGATTGATATTTCTGAACACAAAAAAGCAACCAATAATAGCACACTTATAAAAATTCAAATGGCAATGGAACTGTTACAATACTATCGTTATATTTAATAACAATCGAAAATACAATAGTAAAGAGGAGAATATGTTAATGAACGTACACATCGTGTTTTGGGGAAGTTGTGGCAGTCAATATCAATAATAACTGACAGTAATACCAATTAACGGGAGTACATGTATATTGTACAGAGATAAAAGAAAGCTTTGACTTTTTGAGCCAACCATTCCATTTAAACCATCATTTACTTAAACA
This sequence comes from Sinotaia quadrata, assembly GCA_028829895.1. Lineage (NCBI taxonomy): Eukaryota > Metazoa > Mollusca > Gastropoda > Architaenioglossa > Viviparidae > Sinotaia > Sinotaia quadrata. The sequence continues at coordinate 24,388,702 of CM054183.1, read as the reverse complement.
TCGTTTTACATAATCATGATATACTTTTAATGACAGGACAAAGATCAAACGATAAACTGTAACTAAATGATAGCCTACATAATAAGAAAGGGGTGCACATCCGCAGATTAATAATAGTATTTAACTAACCTCTCGCGGCTTCAAACACTTGCTTTCCATGTTGAATTAATGTTTTTATCCCTTTGCTCGTCTGTTTTAGCTTCTGTTCATGCTCTTCGAGTTGTGTGCGAAAAAGGGGACTGTCTGTTAGACAGTCCGCAAACTCTAAAGGTTTCAGCCCCATTTACATACTATTGGAAATCATCAAGTAATAATTAGCCTACACATGTAAATAAACACAGCCGTCTTGAGGTTTGAGGCAATACATTATGACGGAGTTAATTCCCTGTAAAACTAACAGCTATTTTTGGAGTCTACACATTTCCTTTTGTTTGGATACGGAAAAGAACTAGAGCACAGTGGAAACTGCGTTCAGTACAAGGGATGTGCCCCTCTCAAACCATCCAACATTACCCTTCCTTACCCTAGTGCAAAATGTAGCTGGAATCCCGAATTTATTGTTGTAGTCTTCAAGAAATGGATGTAGGGTACAATTTGTTCTGCAAGTGGAAGGCTGTAAGGACAGAATGACTGAAGCAGCACTTAAACCTCATCTACATTAGCCAGCAAAATGTAGGATAGTGTGGTCGGATGCATGTTAAATTCAATGGTGTAAATTTAATTGGAAATTTTCTACTAGTCATTACATGTTTTCTTATATCCGACTTCAGGTATAAATAAATGAGATGGCAGAATACGTAATGTTTAATATACTTTAATCATGGATGGTGTTAGTGAAACCCTAATTACATTTTATTTTTTGTATACCCTAAAGTTCTAGTCAAAGTTTTCCTACTGACAACTTGAGCTAATTTCACGGTCTGGTTTATCTATATAATGATTATATTTTTTACTTTGACCAGAGGAGTTTTTACCGTATACAATGTATAAAGAGTTTAATGGGTTTTAGCCTGTCATTGTCTGTTTCAAACTACTTGGAGATTAAACTTAAATCTGATTGATAGATTTATTCTTCTTTTACATCTACTTCCAAAATTCTTTTATTTCGCAGACAGTTCCTCAAATCGTGACAGTTTATATGAACTTTATTAAAGCCTGGCACCGCATATTAATCTTCGCTGCTCTTTGAAAGCACTCAATGTTGTTACGCGTTCAGTAAATCGAACTTATAAACAGTTGCTGGTACAGACAGATGCTCAGCCGAAGTTTGGGTTTGCATCTTTGTGTTAAGCTCGCCTGAGGTCACGGTTTCGCCAGTGGCATGCATTATATATAAATATCATTATAATTAGGGTCACTCTGCGAAGTTTAATCAGAAGTTTGCGTTGTTGGTAGCACTGAATTGCGCTGCACATTATAGCTTTGAAACGGAAAAGCTGTTAAGTGCGCTGCGGACTTCCGGAATGGCGCGCAAGAACTGTAACTTTCCTTTGCATTTCTTCTTACGGGCAAAAGGCAACGAATTCATAAAGTCTAAACTAAACAATAGCAATATCATTCTCGAAGGGAAATAAAATTATACAACACTTTTTGAATCGGTGGTACCTGCTATATTATGGATTTTATGTGCAAACTGCCTTTATTTTAGTTATTGCATGTACATTAACAGCCTGTGATGTTTGTCACTGTATTTGTAAAGCGTGTAGAGACCAAGGTTAGGCATTGCATAAATTCGCATCATTATTATCAGAAATTAACGAGATACGTTTCTATTAGGCTTGGTGGGAGGGGTCTTACAGTGCTCAGACTATTAGCACACCAGGTCGATCTGTATCTAGTGTGTACGTGCGCCCGGGATGTTCAACCACCTGTCCTCACTGGTGGCGTTGTTGCTGCTGTCCCCGGAATCCGTTGGGCTGCACATAGATGGGCGCCGGCGGCCAGTAAAGATGGTCGAGCAGCAGCTGGATCGTCCGCGGTGCGCGGCCACGCAGCAGTTTAAAAAATTCCGCGCACAAGTTTTGTAGCAAACAAACAACCGCCAGTTCCGCGCACACAGGAAAAATATTATAGGGAAATTAGTCCTCACATTGTTTGTTTCTTTATATCTTTATAGGTTTAATTTTCATGAAAAAATTGGATCAGAAACTGAAAGGTGCCCAAAGTACAGATACATTAATCAACAAAATTTGGTACACTATAATACAAGATCTTATACCAACTGTTTAACATTGCTTATTGTTCAAAATACAATGTAATGTTGTTGTTTTTTTTTAAAGTATGTCATGAATGACGCATCCAGAAAGTTAGCGAAATTGTCAAACTTTCAATGTATATAATGACAAGGATGCTGCCCTAAAGAAAAACAAAAATAAAAATGTAAAACAGTAAATTTACAGAAACTTTATACAACAAGCTTTGAATGCTTCTGTAATTTTCCACAACGTAATTACAGTGTAGATTGAAGAGGCTGCTTAAAAGATTTTGTTTATTTAAAGAACAAGTGAAATAGAATCTAGATCAGCCACAGATAAGAATAAATCCGTTTGAAATGAGTAATTTCCATTCTTAGAATCAAGACTGCAAAATTTAAACTTTCAGAGATTTGTATAAATGCAGTTATTTTGGTGTTGAAAGGCAATATTTCTGAAAGAAATCAGAGCTCTCGTTCATTTGCGAGACTGACTTCTCATCATAGCAACGTGTGACGTCACAACACGGAACTACAATCACATGCACTGACATAATCATTGTGTGGAAAAGGTTTTGTTTAGTCTGTTAATTGTAACTATTATTTACATGACATTATATTCATAAATAATTCATCTCAATAATTCTCCTTTTACAATCAACCACAATCACCCGACGGGTCTTGTCATTGTGGTCATGGAGCGACTAAGTCAATGAGGTCTATGGACAATTCTCATTATGAAGAAAGGTTCAAATTATATAACTGTAGTAATAAGTCTTAAGAAGAGATCTTGTACAATGAGGTCAGAACAACTGAAAAAAAAATCTAAATGAAAGGGAGGCAATATGTAGAATATCCACGTCCTCGCTTGTCTGTCATTCCAATCAGGGTGCTAACTACTACTGGTTTACAAACACACTCATGTATCTCTTGAAAGGTAGTAAAAGAAATATGTAAATATCTTAAGCAGTGTTTACAGCATGCCCCGCTCATTTGCATTTTTGTAGTTTGCACAGGTGTACACATAAGCATGCACACAAGTTCTAAACATAAAAACATTTGAACTGTTTTGGTTATTACCTTGTTTATTTTGTTTACAGTAAGTAACTGATGATAATTGTGCTTAGTAACAAAAACAGTTAAATGCATGAACTGAAGAATTTTTACAACAGTATATATTTCATGCAACTAATTGTACACAGCTAAATCCATAAATGGACAAACCCCAAACCATATTGGAGACATTGAGATTTAGTATAACATTCTTCTAAAGGCTCCTAAAGTAATCCAACACAGACACAGGCTTTCCCAACAGATACATATGTAGAGAGATAGATAGCCACCCATACATACCAGGGACAAAATTAGAAATTCAATAAAAAAAAATTTTAAAAATACTAATTTATATAAGCAATGAAAGATATTATTTTTTTTAAAAACCCTTAGTTTGAAACTGATTCCTCTTTCTTATTAATTACATATTTCAAATAACAAAAAAATTATTGTAAGAAAATAATGAAATGAAAAGATTTTATGCACATAATATCTAATTATAAATTTTGAAATTAATATCAGTCCATAAAGGCCACATGAAACGATGCAAACACAAACAGAAAAAATGTGAAACACAAATACTGTAACTAAGAATACTGTTATAAACAATGAAATTATTATTTATTTTTCATTTTAAAAAGAAACAAACTAGGACTATCTTAACTTAAATGCCACACTATTTTAAACTCTCTTTACAGACAATAACTTGCTTTCTAAAAGCTCTAACATTTAAATGCCTTGTTGCACTAAAATAACTGATTTATTCAGCATCAAAGGGAACACTTTCTCTCTATAACAATTAATTATTGTTAATTATATTCCATAACTATCATGTTAATAACAAGTTTACAGTACAACTAGAAAGCAGAATTAAATTTAAACAAATTCAACATTTCAGATAAGATGAGCTTTCATATTCAAAAATATAATTCCATTTATAAATAAATCTGTAAATTTCCTATGTAGTACATGTATATTTTCTTTTTCCTGAAAATGTATTTTGCTTTACAAGAAAACAAAATATCTGCAATTAGAAATTATTCATGCTTCACTAATTTCAGACCACAACATTAAACATTTTATTATCTAAAAAAGCAAAGGGGGAGGGGGAGAGATATAAATAATTTGTTTGATTTAATACAAAGCAGATTAAAATTGATACTGTATTATTTTCTCTCATTAACCCAAGCAATAATACAAAATAACCTTTAAAAGCACCTGATGTTCTTTACTCTTAAAAGGAAAATGGATACATATATTATTTAAATTTGAAAAGGAAAAAAATAAACCCAGCTTACGCTTGATAAAATATTTACAAATTTATTTCAGTACATAAAAATTTGACGTTGACAATGACAATAATTAAGTGTGGAAATCTGAGGGCCTTGTAAACATTTATAAAAATTTCTTAGAAAAATTAATTAAATTAAATAAAATAAAGTTTTAAGTTGCTTCTTTTTAGAGTAAAGTTGATTGTGGCCAATTAATGATCTAGAATTAAATTTTTCATGCCAATTTCTGTTTCATTTTAACTTTGTAAATACTGTTGAAGAATAAACAGACAAAAGTACTAAATTCAATCTGTCATCTGAACCTATGCCACAGATCTCAATTGCTGTCAGTAAATGTTGTGGGTTGTTGTGCAAGGTAGTGTATCAATGACTGTCATTTTAACTTGATTTACTGAAGTATCATGCTCTCCCACCCACCCACCCCCAGCATGATGTAGTTGATATGTATCTATAAAAATAAAATAAATCCTGCACAAGAAATTGTACCAAAAATGCTATGTTTATTTAAGTCCAGTAATCTTAACATATCATTTATAATTATCCAAACAAACCCTTGTATTCATTTGTTTATTAGGTTGCAGTATATTTCTAAACCTTTTATTATTAAAATTATATAATAGTTAATAAATTGCTGTAGAACAAAAAATAGATATGTTTCTGCTTACATCTAGTTATATTAATATAATCTCATTTTGTCTTAGTTGTGTTTTGTTTCCAAGATAAATAGAATTAAAATAAAGTGATTTGTGTTGAATATCTCACTTCTGAAATTACCTTAAAACTTGTTAAATGTTAACTATGGCTCCAAATAAAATAAATCTAAATAAATGTGATCGCAAAGTCTTTCAAAACACAAGCACAGCAAACCTGCCATGTAAAAAGAAAAACAAAAAACAAAATCAATATGTATTGCAAGCAGTAAATTCTAAACTGAAGGCACATAAGGAAAGATTAAACATAAAAGTTGTATTCCTTATAAAACTTCTAAATGACATTTACATTCAACTAGCAAACACAAAACTCATGTATATATACAATTGCTGAATGAATTAACACTGCAAGTGTGAACATTATCAAAAAGAGGAAGAATACATCATTTATTTTCTTGATATGACACATTGAACCAGTACACTTTCTATACACAACTTGGAATGAAACTGTTCAAAAAATTAATAATTATTCCAAACATTTGTCAAGTTGCATAAACTGACCTTGAGCCAGTACACTTTCTATACACAACTTGGAATGAAACTGCCCCAATAATCAATAATTATTTCAAACATATTATTTGTCAAATTGCATAAACTGACCTAACTCTATACTTCAATTTCTATAAAATAATTGTAATAATAATAACAGAGATTCAGACCTTAGTTTTTCCCCAAAATTGTAATGTAAGAATATTTAGAAATCACACAAAAAGAAAATTATTGTTCTACTGTTTAATGCCGTAAACTTCACAACACATAAAGATCACATTTCAGTTATATTTCTATGATATATGTCGGTCTTAAAAAGAAAAAAAAAAACCACAAAAAACTTTAGTAATCTATCTCACACACATAGTGTGTATAAGAACTAATTTTTCTTAACAAAAACTGTGTAATTAATTACACTGAACCAATTCTTCAAACATGAAGCTATCAACCTAAAGTTGTACATATGCAAAACAAAACACAGCATTCATTAATGTCTCATTATGGAGATTTATTTACACAAACCAAAAGAGTAAAAACATCCAATATCTAATTTCTTCTGGATTGTTAGAAAATTTATAGGTGGTAACAATAAAAATAAAGTGGTAGTAACTCAAAATTTCAATGTGGTCACTGAAAAATATACAAGAAAACAGATTAAAAAATATTTAACTCATTCTATCTGTAACATTTACAGCCTGAACACTATTAGCTATATTATGTATACTTGAGTGCTTGTACAAAAAAAGCAGGGTGTTTCTGATGATTTTAAATGTGTTGTTATTCTTGTGGCTTACTAGATTTGAAAGCATTGTTTATCATGTTTTTAATGAGTGCTAATACTACTCAGCACGACAGAGTTAAACTCAGGGTGCCTTTGAATACAATATTACACTTAACCTATTTAACTGCTATATGCAACCATGCACAAATTTACATCACATAACTAACTCATGTATTGTGATCAGTTGCAATAATAAATTTATTAAAAAATAACATTATTATTTTAACATGTATTACATTTTACTGCATTTTGCTGATAGTTATTTCCCTTATTTTGGTATACAATGTTAGCTCGCTAGGAAGAAAAAATATGATAAGACAGAGAGCCAGAGATAAATGTTAAGAAAGTATATAGTCATAAAGTAGTTAGAAGCTCAGAAAAGAAAGGTCTTGGAAAGGGTTTCTTTGAGTTTTATGCAAGTGCATGAACTGAAAGCAGTGATGGATATCTGAAATATCTGTTTGTATTTTGCTTTTTTTATTTTTGAGTTTTATAAACCATTTTATTATAAACTGAATAACAGAATCAGTACTTCTGGTCCATCTAATTAAAAAGGTATTATTCTCCCCACTCCATTCCCCATCCCCAGTTGAACCCTTTTTATTTATTTACAATCTTTGTTCCACTCATTCAGCAACAGCAACAACAACATGAAATAAATAAAATAAATAAAAATCAGAATCCGTGTCCAAATGTACAAAACAGTTGCAAACAAGAACTTTTTCAAAATGACAATCATGATAAGCTATATATTTTTCATTTGGGAATGTTTTCTCTTAGTAAAATGCCATATACAGTTAATTATGCCCTGCTGGCACTCTGACCACACAGAAATCACAAAAAATAAAAATGCCGATTGCACTTGCTAAATGAAGGCAAAGTGAAGGGGAAATAAGACTTGCAAAATTGGATTTTATGTTTACACATATATAAAAGTACTCCAAAGTTGTAGAAATAAAAATAAAACATTGCCACTACTAGAAATATTATGTACAATACACAATGATATGCAATTCAAAATTTCATTGATAGACCTGTTTACAGTATGAGCACTATCACGCACAGTACAAAAATCACAATTTTATAGCAGTAAAGTACACACGCGCACACACAAAAATGTGGATCATCTTTCAAAAATGTACAACAATGTGTTAAAACATAAACCTTGACTGCCCTACCATCTAGTTGCTCTGACTATGTGCAGTTCAATACATGAATTGCACAAATGCACGTAAATAACATGAACAGCAAGAAGAAACAACAACTTGATTTTAAAAAAATATTTGTAAGGTTGTTACTCCTAGTTATGAGTTTTCATTTGGCACATTTTATAACACCAAATGTAATCACAACATAGCAAAGCACACTCATGAAATGTATAAAAATCCATGAGACAATAAATATGTCAAATTTGAAAAATAAAAACTCCCAACAACTTATTTTCTATCTTTACAGTTTTTTAAAAGTTCTTCATTCTTAGAATTTTTCTAAGTTGTCCCTATGCTCACCCTTCCAACCATCGCATAAATAAAACTTTCCACTTTTGGGTTATCAAGGATAAAAATATGCAGTAGTTGTGTACATCAAGTTTCCTGATTTTACAAAAATATTTAACTTAAGTTGTCCTTGTGCCCAACCTTTCAACCACCCCATTAAATTCTTTCCACTTTCAAGCTATCAAGAAGAATATGCAGTTGATGTGAATTGTCAATTTTTCCATTTTAATTTTACAAAAATATTAAACTTAAGTTGTCTATGGGCCCACCCTTCTAACCACATAATTAACAGAACCTTCTATATTAGGTTATCAAGAATAAGCATATGCAGTGGGTGTGAGTTGTAAAGTTTTCCATTTAATTTTACAAAAGTATTCAAAATGTACACCACAAACTTAAATGCAATTAACAAATTGAGCACTGAATGGCTTTTCACATACATAAGAAACCTAATCCAACTACAGCAAGACTGCAGGCAATAGATAATATCAGAAGATAATCTCCCTTTTCCATAGAAAATGTCAGAGTGGCTTATGATACAAATATGAAAGTTGATTAAAGCTGATCTAGTACCCAAATATGTCTTCCTATAAGATGTTCATATCTTCTCTTCTATAAGGAAATATTTAGGTAAAAACATAAAAGCATATCAGTAAATAAATATGTTCTTGAAAAAGATTTTTTTTAAATGGAAGTTAAAAAATGGAGAAAGAAGAGCAGCGAGAGATTTCATTTTGTTAAAGGTATTTTCATAAAATCTCATCTTCTTAGTTACAATACTCAAAGAAGCTTGATTAACTAACTATTGAGAAGACATTAAAAGTGAAGCCATTAGCACAGGTAAAAGTGCTACACATTGTCACAACATTATTTCATCTTTTCATGTCTCATAATATCACTGACAATCTTATTAGAAAAAAAGAGTATTTTTTTAATACAAAAATTCCTATTCCATTTCTATCACAAATATATTTATATTTACTTAAAATATAGAAACAAACACAGCTAGACACTAATTAAATGTTGAAAAACTGCTGCCAGTGAACATCTAAAAATGTAAGCATGTTGCTTGAGCATAAAATTAGTTTTTAAAAAAGCAGCAACATAAAACAAACGCTTTAAAAAAATGAATTAAAAGAAAAAGGTGTTATGCACTTAATGCTGAAGTGATTCTAAAGGCATACTTGAACAAAAGCTAATAAATCTGCAGAAACTGAAAGTTTACAAGTGTTCTTGAAAATAATAATAGTAACAGTTAATCTGGAAGTTAAAATTATTGATGACATCATCAAGCATTGTTCCTTTGTACAAACCTAGCTTTCAAATACCAATGCATCATGTCACAAAATGAAAGTGAGTTTTAATCATTCAAATAAAAAAAAATAAACAAACAGCAGGCACCCACATGCATTGTTATTTTGATCTGATCATAATGAATGCAGAATTTGAAGGTAATACAATAATAGCAGCAACTAGACAGCACCAAAAAAAACTCTATATAACTGAGAGTAAAGTTTTCCACTTGTCTTATGATAGCTTCTAGAAAGAGAGATACAGATTAGTCTGAAGAAAAAGTTACAGTCAAATTAAAACAGTGAATTCTATAGAGTAGGTAGAAATTCTCACTGAACTAGAAAGTAAAACTATGGACCCAATTTGTAACTGTATGCTAGGAAATCAAAAGGCTCCAAAACTGAATAGAGTGAAGTAGGTTCGATGCAATATACACAGCTAATGGGGGCACAGACAATGCTCAAAGCCAGGATGATACTTTCCCAAATATCTCAATAAGTACTAATCCTTAGTTAAGAATGTAAAACAATATCTTAAGAAATAATATCTTCTTCCAGATCTCAGGTTCTGCTGCACTGGCAAAAAGTACAGTTTGAACCCAATGCCACTAATTTGTGGGCTAAGAGTCAATGTACTCCACATAATTGGCAGGGACCAGTCCCACTTTTCCATCTAGTTCTCCTTCCAACCAGCCTGGTTCTCGAGATGGCCTCACTGATCAACAAACAAAAGATATAAGCACGTTATTTTTCATTTTGTATCTGTATTTTTCTATCATACATACCAAGTGTTCACAACTATAGATTTTACCTAAGTGTCAAGTTCAAACTAGAAGTTTTACAGTAAGGGAAAAGCAGTTTAATTCTAATAATAAATTATCTAATATAAACACTGCATTGTGCTCTTAATAAATTTAATTGTTTAAGCAGTTCTCATTTCTATGATGCTTTCTAGAAGTTTTAAGTAGCACTGAAAGTTGTCTGCAATTGGATTATTCAAAAAAATTATTTTTAAATGTTGTAAATTTTAAAAATATTCTGAATTTATTTCATGGGTTTCAAGGTTTTAATCATTGTTTTATGTCTGATTAACTCCAATATTTTAAAGTTTCTAAGTCTATGAGCTTATTTAAAAAATAAAATAACCAAATTTTAAAATCACTGACAAAATGGTCGTATTATTACTTCTCTAAATTTGATGGTTGCCAAACAAGATTAATGAGATTTATTAAGCAATTGGCTCTGGGTAGAATTTTGTTCTTTTTCTTATATTCTTCATCACCTTCACGAGGTAAAGAACATAAACTTTAAATAACCACAATTTATTTTATCAGGAAAAGAAAATGGACTTTGTTTTTGCATTACTATTAATAAACCTTGTTAAAAACAATTTTTTTTGAAACAAATTACCCTGAAATTGAAAACTTTTCTTGAAAACTCTTTATCACATGTTTTACACAACAATACAATTTCTCACCATTATAGATCATTTGATTAGCTTCAAATGAAAGTTCTGATTCATGTCCTGCCTTGCAAGGATACCGTGTAACCACAGTTCTGAAATCAAATTGAAAATGTGTAATGTCTGAGTAACCACAATCCTAAAATTAGTCCATACAATGTAATATCTGTGTTTAACCACAATCCCCAAATCTAACAGAAAAACGTGTCATGTTTTTGTGTAACCACACCCTAAAATCTTATCACAAACATACAATGCCTATTTAGTCAGTCTTAAAATCAGACTGAATTGTATTATTTGTGTTTAAGCACAGTTTAATCACAGTCAGTAAATCAGACTATAAAATGTGATGTATGTGCTTAACCACAGTCCAGAAATCTAACAGGAAAATATGTAATGTCTGTTTGCAACCACAGTCTGGAAATCTAACAGGAAAATATGTAATGTCTGTGTGCAACCACAGTCCGGAAATCTAACAGGAAAATATGTAATGTCTGTGTACATCCACAGTCCAGAAATCTGTGTGCAGCCACAGTCTGGAAATCTAAAATGAAAACAATTATTATCTGTAGGTAACCAAGGTCCTAAAATAAAAATGTAAATGTATAATGTCCTAGTATGGACTGAAATGCTGTCGTTTAACCAGTTCTGAAATATAGTCTAAAACAATGCATTAATTTATGCTTTAAATATAAATTCACCAAATCAAAAGCATTTGTACATGACAAATAGTGATACTGACACGAGTTTGCATTTCCAGTGATCACTTTTTATTTGTTTTTTTCTATAGTAAATGAGAAAGTCATATTCCACATTCTAAAAATTTTCAGTTTACACATATATTGAAATATGTTTCCCACACTGAATAGATCCTTCATATGTTCAGAAATAAATAAAAATAAAATCAACTGCACAAATCAAACTTTTGAGGTTGGTAATAGCTAGAGATTTCATGAAGTGGTAAAACAAGCATAACTGTAAGACATATTGTTATAGGGTGTGGGAGTCAGCAGAAAGTCAGAAGACTGGAAAAAGTGCCAGATTTGGCAGGCATAAGTTCACTGTAATCAATTCTTTGCTAAATGTCAAAACTGTATCCATGAGAGCAGAAGTTGTGGTCTAACAGAGTTGGTGAGAGGATTATGCTGTGGCTGCAGAAAATCAGACAAAAGTGGTCATATTTTAAATGCAACTAGATTTCTTCTGGATATCACTCAGCTGTGGTCATGCATAGCCCGAGTAGAACAGAGAGATGTGTTTTTCAATTAATAAAACTAAAAAAATTGATCAACTAGTCTGACTACTACAAGAAGTCATTACAATTAAAATTTGTCCATTCTGTGTAATTTAAAAATGAATTTAAAAAGTGGAAATGGTCAGAAAATGAGTTTCCAGGACTAATCTGTGAAGGTGATAAACACTAATAAAATACTTAATCTAAGCTCAAATGCTTTACAATATTCACATGGAAAATACACACACTCAAAACTCTACATACAAAATGTTATAAACACATAGGAAATCAAAGTAATACAAGAAACAAACAAACAAACAAAATCAAGGTGAAAAATAGCAATATAAAACAAATAAATGTATTTATAAAATGAAAATAATAAATAAACTGTAGTCTACATGATTCTTAAAATGAACAAAAAAGAATGACAAAATAATAGTTTAAAATTGTTAGAGGAATAGATGCTTAAAATCAAATGATGTATATGTGGGTAATTAAACAAAACTGCATATTTAAAAACCATCTTCATTTGTTTAGTAGTTGACACTTCTGTACTACTTCAATTTTAACTTATTAGCAGAAACAATAGATTTTCAACTAGTGCAAACAAACAAAAACTATTAAAAACAAAATTGCAAAAAAATTAATTTTGAATAAACCTACTTAAAAACTTATACAAGTATTTCAGGATATAAAATAAGCCTAATCAGCAATATTGATAAGAATCTACTCTCGTACAGTACTCTTACAACTGAAACAGACTAAAGGAAGGAAAGCAATTGTGATTTACATCCCTTTGGCTTACTTTAGTCTTTTAAAGAAACTATTATATTCTTGCAAACATGATCATGTTTAAAATTATAAATTTGCCAAGTATGGTATATTTATTACCTTCGAGATGTCTTGCCACTTGAGCTAGAAAGACTGGCATGACTGCCTGTCAGACTACTGTGCATAGAGGAGCCCCTAAGGAAAAAAATGTGTAATGTGCATGATTCTTAAACAGCACAAGGCAAAAGTTAGTTTTATTTATAAAGTTCATAATCAGAGAATAGCACACAAGAAAGCATGCTAAGTAAATTTATTATTCGAATAAAAGATCTAAAAATAAATATAGGACATATCAAAGGCAGCAGACATGGGACAGATTCTCATGGATATAATTTTACAATAAAAAGTCTGAAATGGTTACTGATGCTACAGAATATTGGTGAGTTAGCCTTCAATAGTGAGTCAATTTTAATTTCAGTATTTCCAAGAACATGATGTGCTTGTTTGACATTATCTATTGCATAAGGCATGTTTCAAAATGATATCTTTATTATCATTATTTTACACAGACAATAATGATGAAATAATTTCAGGTACATAGCCATTTTAAAACATTCTAATAATGCGACATTTTCTACAAATTCCAAAATTAAAAGAAAAATAATAAATAATTTATAATATTATTAAATAAACCAAGATATTATACACAACTGCATGGTTACAGGCTCTGGAAAAAACGGAAAGAAAATAAACTCTGAGAGAGCTCAATCACCTATATAATAAATTAAACATTATTCAAACTCACATTGAGTGTTCATGCAAAAAAGTTTCAGGAAAACAGACGAAGAGCATTTAGCCATTTATCTCATAATCTGGTATTAGCAGTTAATATCATAAAATCATGCATTAACAGATTGGGCAGGAAACTCATCAAATCCAAACTAGGGAATGAGAGTGAATTTTTTTTTTAATGCACATTTATTTAAACTCCCACACTTTATGCCTTATACTTAGAGTGAGTTACAGCCAAAACCACTGAACACAAAGAAAGACTTACATGCTGTAGTCATTTGAGCTTCTTTTCTTCACGCTGCCACTAAAGCGCAGGAAAAAAACGAAAGCACAAAGCAAAGCCAGTTAGTTCACATTCAAACTCTGCCCATTTCCACAGACATTGAGAAGATACCCAAAGACAGCAAACCCCCATGTCTTTGTATATGTGTCAGCTTGTTTAATATTCATGCAAGTAGACTAACCAATAACTAAAACATCATTCAACTTTATTAACAGTCTTTATTTATTAACTGTCTTGTAGGCTGGCTATCAACCAACAACAAATTAGCTTTTGAGATAATTAGATAAAGGAAAATTGTATTTCGCCACCATAATCAATGCCACTGCAAAGTGAATGCTTATATCTTGTTTAGTGTTTAAACAATTGTGAACATTTTCACAGATCCAATCCATCCATTCTAATTGTCCTAAGAAGTTAAAATTGAAACTGCAAACAAAATCTGTCTAGATTTTCTGACAGGAAGGGAAAAAATAACTAAAAACAGGATGATAAAGCCCAGTCAGATTTGAACTCGACCACATAATAACTATTTTTAAGTTGGAATGTGCACATTTAGGAATATGCACATTTTTATTTAAACTATGATACACTAAAAGTATTTATAAAAGTATTCTCATTTATTCAGTGAGGACAGTGAAGTTCACATGTTAAGTGACAAGAGATCATCCCATCTTTAATATTGAAGCTGAACAATCAGTCAGTCAGCAATTTTCCTTCATATCAAATGGACATGTTTCCTTTTGCTAGCTATTCAGATAGAGAATAAAATAACACTGACCAAGAAGGCAATTTCTTAAATAATCTGCAGAAACTTGTAGTTTTTCAACCCAAGCATAAATTTTCTGTAATATTTATTGCCATTCTTCAATCAGAGAAAGATACAATATTGTAGGGGCTACAATATTATTTCTTTTAAAATTGCATAAAAATGTCCCACATAAAAGTCATCTGGGGAGACAGCATTTGTTTTTCGTGAATTAAATATTAGAACCATCATATGCGTTCTTATCAACTGGTGGGTTAAATAAATATCACCACTCTATGCATTCCATATCAAGTGTGGATTAAATATTTTCAAAGCTCTGTATGTGTTTTCTTGTCAATTGTTAGATTAATCATCTTACAACTCCAAGTGCTTCCTTTCCATCATAGTTCAGGTTCTTGCTCATTGTAATCAAAACATTCTGTGGGTTAAATACGTTAATCTGAGTGTGATTTGCTTCATTGGGATCTACATTTATTATTCCACAGAATTTGTATAATATATCTTCTAAGATGACTTCTCTTATGGGATTAAAATATATGACTGAGAGTGATTTACTTTATTGGAATCTACATTGAAATCCTATATAAACAGTTATTACTGTAATAATGAATTCATTCTATTGCCAATAACATTTTATTAAACTAGGTTGTAATCTGTGCATTCGAACAATATATGTATATATATTGATATTAACTATATTTAATGCTAAACTATGCTTATATTAGTGCATTTACATTTGCTAAACAGTATATTTTTATATAGTAACTGTATAGCATATGGCAGACGATAATAGTTTTATTGGGTTAGGTAAATATATGTAATTATAATAAATTATCAATCTCTCACCCATGCCCGCCCACAGACCTAAACTCCCTTGTCTTCCATTAAGCAGCACCACACAAATGACCTATTGTTCATTGGGCGAGTATTAAGCCATTACCCATGTAGTTACCTGCCCTGACAAGTCAATGCTGCTGCTCTTAAGTCTACAAATAAAACTGCCTTGATTGAAAAACATTGTCCCATAGATAAAAAAACTGTAAGTCATTCATTTAAAGTAAGATGCATATTTATGTAACACAATAAAATCACCATTACCTGCCATCTCAGCTTTGGAGTGTAAAAAAAAGAAATATTTATTCAACTGACAAAAGCTACTCAAAGTTCAGTTATGTTGTTTTCACTTGAGCAATGCTAGGTATATCTGCTAGTGTCATATAAATTGCAAAGAGATCCAGAAAATACAGTCACATGATAGCTATTAATAACAACTGAAAGTTTCCAATTTATATGTTTATAATAATGCTTATATAAAAAGATAAAATTCAATTGAAGATCTTGCAAATCTTGAAAAGATGTGTATGCAAATAAAATGTACTGAAAATGTATAAAATTGTGAAGAAAAAACCCAGAATATTTCTGTGCAGTTTGCTTAGTCAAAACATGTCTAAAGTGAAGCAGGCCCGTCATTTTATTTTCTCTTTGGGAGAGAGGTTACTACTACTGTAACTAGTACAAAAACAATTTAATATGAAATGAGTCAACCACCAATGATGAATTTGACATAACTAAGAATTTTCATTCCAAGTGATATATTTTTTGCACATAATATGCATTTTAGTGGATGATATTTATAGCACAAGCAATAATTCAAATGTTTATATTTATGATGTTGCATTATAAATTAAAGAAGTTATTTCCACTTTTCAGTGATTAGACAATATTTCTGATAAAATTCAAAACTGCTGCCAGTATTTTTTGTTGTTGTTGCTGTGTCTTCAGTCAATCACAAGGGAAATAAGTGCAGAAGCCAGCTGCCAACCCTTTTGTAAAAATAACTTCAACAGTCAGCATATCTGACAGTGATAGTTTAATGAAAATAATTTTGTTTTATACTCCATCAATATAAACATTCACTTAGAGTAGATAGCATTTTATCACTTTTCCCTTCTAAAATATTCACGAAATTTTAGCTGCTTTTAAAAAAAATTTAAAAAGTACTTTAGTACTTAAACAAATCAATATTCTACTATAAATGGCAACATAAGCAAAAGCTGGCGTGCACGCAAAATTAATAATACCCTGATCATAAGTATACCGATAACAAAAATAATTTTAAAAAAACAAGATGTTTCATTATTATCATAATATTATACTCTGAACAATTATTACACAAAAAATAAGAAAGAAAAAAGCTCAACCACACACACAAATACATAATACTACTATAAACCTGTGATGATGACAGGAACAAAAAGTAGGAAAATTGCATATTTAAAAAACATCTTTTATACATGTCAATTATTAAAAGTAAAACATTCAGATTCCAATGAAGCAACAAGGAGAAAATGTAACAAAAGCAAGCAAGGACAAGCACTAAATGAAAACCAGAAAATGCAAATAAACTGGCAGGAAAACATACACCACTAAACACTGCAACATTTATGTAGATCACATTCTTTGTCCTGTGTGACTAGTGTAATCAAATAATTTTAAAAAAAGACAGTAATTGTGAACTGATACTTATTAATCATATAAATAACTCTTATAAAAGCTGCATTTCTTATTAATCATATAAAGTCCATTATAAAAGTTGCACTTGTAGTATACAACATTAACAATTACATGAAACAAATATATCACCTTACAAATATTTTATTTGTAATTGTTTATAATCTTGTAAATTTTAAAATAATTTCTTTAGATCTAAAATTACTATTAGAAATGAATGGATAAAAAATGAAATAATATTTACAATTCTTTTAATTCGCTGAAATTACTAATTAAAAGTACTACATGTTTAAAAGAGAAACAAAAACTAAAAGAAACACTTACAAGGCTGGTGCATCAGACCCAACAAAGTTCAAGTTAAATCGATTGGCTAGCATGGAAAAAAAGAAAAGAAAAGAATGTCTTAAAATCTCAAAATATTAAATATTTTGAAAATAAATACCACTTTAATTTATCACTTTTTGTTTAAACAGAATTAATTTCTGAAAAAGAAAACAAGTTTATTGTTATTTGCCTATTTAATTAAGGATGAACAATTAAAAATAACAACAATAATTTCGAATAAAAAATGTCTGCATTAGTTAACCCATACTGTCAGTGTAAGACTTCTTAACAGTTCTCTGGCAAATAAATCTTTCTGTGATAAACACAATTCCCTGCATGAGATAATCCACACTTTAGAGAAGAGCACTAAACATACCAACAGTAACAAATACATATCAATACATCTTGAATTTAAAATGACAGTTTTAAATTTACACCAATGCTCAAAAAAGTTATTAATATTTAGTTAAATGTAAACAAAAATCATAAACTGCTTTCCACACAAAAAAACTCCAAAACAAATCAGGTTTACATTTCTTGACACTAGCATATACATGTTTTATGCATAGTCATGAATAAACAACATTCTGTCAAATATCTAAGAAATGATAAGACTGGTTGGCTCTTAGATCACTAGTCTAAAACATGTAAATGAATGCTACAAATTGATATAAAGAAAATGTAAAATAAAGTAACTTGTTTGCATTTAACAAAAACAATGTTCTTTACTTGCACCTCCCTTATCACACACACACACACATATATTTACTGCATAAGATACCAATAAATAAACAGTATAAATTAAGAGTTATCTTTTACATGAGAGTGTTCTGTAAATTTGTAAGAGATAACAAAAGTAGTAAATAGTTCTGCCATATCAGCATTTTAATAATAATAATAATAATCTATTTTAATTTATTGAGATGAAAACTATAACAAGGCAGATTTGCACACAAAGATGGCGAATGACATGGAGTACACGACAGATAACATATAAAGGTAAAGCTAACTTTTTATATGAGGAAAAAAACAAACCCAAACAATCCAACTAAACCTAATCTTCTGATAAATTACCAACATTTCTATAAGTGCTTCACAGTAGGAAACAGGTACAATTAAAATGTAAACCAATTTTATGAAAAACTATATCAAAGCCAACATTTGTATTTAGTGCATCACATATACAATATAGCAATGGTTACATATTAAAATATATAATTTCTTTCTCTGAAGAGTATATAATTTGTAGTCATGCTCTCTCTCACTCATATATTTTGATCATAATTTCTCATTAAATCAAATCCATCACAATATACATTCAACAGTAACCACCTCTCAGATTATGCACACGGCAAAGATGAATTTTCAACACAACTATATGCAGTTAATTTAAAACAAAATTAAAACAATAAATTATTAAAATATAAAATAAAATGTCCAAATTTCAAACAAGAAATGTAATACCAAAATAAAACTTGTTTTTTTTGAATCCCCCCCCCCAAAAAAATGTCTAAAAAATAAATATTATAAATAAAAGACAATAAAATACCTTATTAAGATAGACAAAAATTCCCCAACAAAATATCTAAAAGAAACATGCTGTGAGTTATTTATTTTTTAAGTAAAAGACACTATTGCAGAGATGTAATAAACTAACAACAACAAAAGAAGTATATTCTGCAATGACCAAAAAAAAACAAACCCTTTCCACACAGAAAAAAAAAAGAAAAGACTGACTGAGTGACTCTGATCCCATAAGTAACATCTTGCAATGCAAATAAAAATACCCCACTAAGTCTAAAAACATAGAGCAATTAGAATAGTATTATACTCAAATATAAATATTTTAACCTATTTTTTTTTTTTTAGAAAAAAAGGGTGTAAAAACCTCGTAACAAACATATCAAATGGAAAAACTTGCATTGTGATTTGTACAGCAAACATTTCAAGCTTCTTTCCATTAGCATTTCTATGCAAACTTAAAAAACAAAACAAAACAACTCAGATCTTGAACTCAAAGCTCAACTCTGTTAGAACTTTAAAAAAAAATTTAAATCCATACACAGTGACATCACTTCAATCCTTGACTGTCTCATTTTATTTTCACAATCCTCAGTGTAAGAACTGTTTGCTTGTTCCTACTGTCTGAGCAAAATGCTGCATATTTCAACAGATGTCTGTTTTGTTGCAAAATGCTACATAATTTGTATTTAAGCAAATGCTAGAAAATTTGTTAAATGTTTGGGGATTTTTGAGCAAAATCCTACACAATCTGTATTTTAGTAAATGCTAGAAAATTTATGTTTGGTTTTTTTTTTAGCAAAATGCTACACACTGAATAAGATGTCAGTATATTTTTCTCTGTTGTTTTTTTTGTTTTTTAAAGCAAAATGCAATACATTCTGCTACAAGTCTGTTTGACTGACTTTGAGCAAAATTCTACACATTCTATCAGAAGCTAAATATCTAGCTAGTGCAGCAAAATGATGACCATACTTTTACTTTGTGAGGCATATAGTGGTGTTATTCATTTCTGCTTGGAATACAAATTGATTACCCATCTCCTTTAAAAAGATAATAAATAAATTTTTAACAACCATAATAATTATAAAGCGCAAGAAAGCATGGAAGTTGTACACAATATAATTTGATTACTGGTCTTTGTTTCTTTTTTTTTTAATATTAAATTTAAATCATACAGAAATAATAAACTTTTGAAGGGCATGCAAGTGTTGAACAAAAATAAACAGTAAGTGGTTATACCTGGTTTAATTACATCAAAGTGAAAATCTTCAATTGGCACAGAAGAGATCACATTTATTTCTATTTGAAAATAAAATTTGTGTTAAAAAAAAAAAAGAAAGTTGAGAGCTTTATGAAACAAGACTCAAACAACATGCAGTTAAAGTCAATCTGGTGATGTGCATTTTATGAGTTATTTTTTATTATTGGTATATTACTACTAGTCAGGCAGTTATGTGAAAAATTCCACTCCAAAAGTTATAACAATGTAATGTAGGTGGGCATGTAAACAGTTTAAAAAATAAAGTACTCTATCCAAAATACTTGTTTCATAAATCTAAAACTACGTGAACACAGTACAGTTTGCAATGTTTTGAAAAGAAAAAAATCTACTATATTATTTTTAAATTAGGGTCAGAAAAACATAAAAAGAAATTGCTTAAAATACTTAATGACAAGATATCAATGACACTGTATTCTATTATAATTCACCATTAATGATAAACATTAAAAAAAATTCATTTATATGTAATAATGTTTAGAGTATTGTTTCTTAACCAATTTAACATTTTTAAAACAAAGAAACATTTGAATGAAATATTTTCAAGATTAATCAAAGCTGTGTTGTTTTTAAAAATAATAATCAGAAATATTTTAACTCTTTTCAAAATGAAGAAAGAAAGAAAAGAAAAGGATGATGATAGTAATTATGAAAGAATGGTAATCATCTCTGCAAATCTTGAAAGAAATATCAACAGACATAAATCTTTTATTATACTTTCCTAATAATTAAATATAAGATTATAAATTTATTTTAAAAAACTCTTTAATAAAAGAAATATTGAAAAAATGTTATCCCATCAATTATTTAAAAAGAAATATATGTCTCCAAGGAATCATTTCAACTCACCATATCCACCAACAGCATATGTAGGGTTATCATGTGATTGTCTCCTCTGTCGGTCTGGTGTACCAGCTGCTGCCCCACCCCCTGATGAGATGGAAGAAGGTGTGGAAGGAACAGTTCTAGGGGAAAACCCAGTTTTTGAGGAAGAAGCAGAGTTGAGCGATTCTGAGCTGCTACTAACACTTCCCAATGTTTCAAACCCTAAACATAGAGTTTAAATGAACAAAGTACAACATGTAAATCAACAACAGAAGCACAATTTACTATGAACAAAAATACTATTAGAAACATTTTTCTTAGAGTTTATTTTTATCAAAATTAATTGTATTATTCAAAGTGATTAATAGATATGCTAACTGGAATACTCACTTATAAAGTGGATCAAAATATACAAAATAACTGTAAACATAATGCATTAAAATAAAATAACAATGCTCATCGAAACACCACTTTCCTGGAGCCATTATGAATGCTCCTTTTCCACCATGAAAACCAGATGTTCCCACTAAGGGAACAGGTTCCACTATTAAAAAAAAATGTAATTTTTATTTCTAAGTTTAATATTACATATTAAATAAATACAAGTTGATACTGTAAAGGGATAAAAATGTTTTACATGATTAATTGTTATTATATTTAATACTAATGTTATTATAATTATACAATGAAACACATACAAATATGTGCAACTCACTCTTTACTCACAACTCAGTTTTATTCACAACTCACCATTTACCCACAACAGACCTTCATTTGCAACCCACCCTTTATCTGAAATTAGACCCACCTCCAGTATTTGGATTGTACACTTGTATAGGTCGTGGCTTTGACCTGGACGGGTGAACTGGTGCTTGATTTGCATAGATGCGTGATGGTTGTTGCCATGACTGTGAAGCTTGATGATGGCTATAGTCACCACCTAATGCTGAAGAAGTCATATTTGCTCGAAGAATTTGTGGTTGCACTGTGTGGTTACTGAGGGCACGAGGTCGACCATTGGATGAAGGATCTACAATTTGATTTGCTACAGAACTCTCTTTGGCATCTACCATATCCGCTTCATCAGGAGGTGTTTTGAAAATCTGACACAAATACATTTCAGCATTAATAATACTCTACTGCATTTTTAGACACACAAGACTAAAAGCGCTTGAATGTATTTTAGTATATTATTAAAACAGACAATAATTTATAATGATACTAATAAAAGACTTCTCTAAAACTTCTGCTGAAAAAGAAAAAAAATCATAGTAGTTGGGTGAGTGGCGTGAGCTGAAGTTAGAGACACAAGGGGTGAAGTCAGTTTTGGCCTGCTCCAGTGTATCTCCAAGGAAAACTTGTGTGACATATGCCAGTAATACGTCGTGTCAAGATATTTACATAGACACACAATGACATACAACCATTGATGTTTGGGTGGGGCCCAATTTTATTTTGTCATTGCAAAGGAACGTTTTATTGTGTACGCGGATGAGCAAGTATCATAAAAGTGAATAAACAGACGAACAGACGAATGGTACTAAACAATACAAATACAAATTTTTTTGCCCCTCTCAAAAAAAACCCTGCGAATAACAAGTTCGTTTAGAGATGAAGAATGAGATCGTTTATTATCTAATTCGGGGCACTACTCTTTCACACAGCGATTAGTCAAACATACATGTCATACACTCTGTGGGAAATAAGGGGGAGATGAAAATGATGAACTTCAAAAATGTAAAATAAAAGTTAATTACACAATTTTTATGTGGTAAATGGCACCACTTTCAACAATGATAATTCATATACAAAATAGGCATGAATTATAACATTATCCTAGAGTTCAATGATACAATAGTAATAAATTTAAAGAAAAATAGATTCAATGTTCGTATTCTTAACAGTTCAAGAAGCATGTTTGCCTTTCTATCAATTACTCAGTAATGTCAAAAGTTCCGAGGGAGATGATATAATCTCACACGTCTCTCATATGGGGTACTTCGAAGAGAAGGTATGATGCAATGGCTGCGTCGCTTGACAGTGAAGACCTGCAGGAGTCTAGGCACCATCTCAGATTCTGCCATGGGTTGAAAAAATCTGTGCTCTGTTGGCATGTTGCCAACCTTGGTAATTGTCGTTGCCTTCTTGGTTGCCGTGATGACAGAAAACCCAATGACGTTTAGAATTACCAGATGATTCGTCTAGTGGGGTGTGTCATCATGTCCTATTGGATGCAAAAATTCTTGTGTCCTTTGGGCACCAAGATGTTGACCCTCCAACTGTGGAATATGCATTCAAACAAGCTCAGACAGGGGGACAAAAATGATCTCTCATGTCGTTAACTGCATACAACCAATGTTTCATGCATAAGCTGTCTTCAATTCAAACTTCCCACTGTCAGGAAAATATTGAAACAATTTACCTCGTCACCTCAACACTGGGCAGCAGACGGATGAAAAACAGGTGGAAAGAGATATTCCCAACTTTCCTTTATGAAAACTCTGTATACGAAAATTCCATACATATGAAGTAATATGTATTCACATAAATCCACGTTTTCAGCTTAAGTGTATAAATCTTCCTTTCTTCCTTATATAGTTCTCCTAAAAGTCTTCAAAAACTTCTAGAAGCTTTATGTCTTGTGACATAATTTGTCCTTGCATGCTTATTTTCTGCATGCAGCACACTCGTCGGCAATTCTACGATGCATCGGCTTTTCTTTCTCATAAACACTTGTGATTAGTCATGTGAGAATACTCTAATTCACTCAATATATATAATTCTCTAAAATATATATATATATTTAACATGAAATGATAACAACACTGTCTACAACGTCTGTCTGACTAATGAGATTTTAGGTGAAATTTTCTGGAATCACATAACATATTATGCATAATAACAAAACCGGGTTACTTCCCCTAGTCTGTTAGCGATGTTTTTGATTGTGAAATAAAATATAATTTTGGCTCCAACTTTCCCTGTGACAAATCAATGTTTGATTGCTATAACCATTCACCACTCCAGAGCCCATGTTTGATTGCTATAACCATTCACCACTCCAGAGCCCATGTTTGATTGCTATAACCATTCAACAGTCCAGAGCCAATTTGACTGTTACAATCATTCACCAGTCCAGAGTCTATGATTCAGCAGATTGCCAATTTGTGAAAGGACTTTTGTTAGTGTTATTCATATCCAATTGCTATACTGATAACTGCAACTACATTATTTTCTGCAATTTTTATATTGTTGATAAGTCTGACCAAGATGAACTGCCAACAGTTTCCAATTCCAATGTTGCACAGAATGCTGTCCACTACCATGAACTTTATTTGTTGTTTACTGACAATAAATTTCTACACAATATGGACTTTCACCAAGACTTTAGAGATCAATTCAATAACATTTTGATTTGCACATCAAGAAGTTAATATACATGTAAAGACTGTGATATATGCCTTTTATGTTACTAAATGTAACAAATTAATACAAACATATTGTATTATTGTTTGAGAAGCTTGCAGTTGATAAAAGAATGCACACATAAAGCCTATGATGTGTGCAATTGTATTGAAAGATTTCATAATGTCAGGATGTTTGTTGCTGTCATTGTTTTGTGGTGGTGGTGGTGGTAGTGTGTGTGTGTGTTAAAGAGGGAGAGGGAAGAAAAGAGTGAACAAATTAAATCACCTTATCATAGTTGTTGATTAAAATTTCAACAACTATATTGCAAAACTTAATGTCCATAATGGCAGCCACTGACTCCTCCTCTGGTCTCATTAATGTTGGCCCAAAGCACACGCCAAGGTTGGCCACTGTCATTTTGTTCTCTTCATTCTTTTCTGCCACTCTAGGATTTAAAATAAACTAAATATAACTTCAAGGGAAAGAAGACATTAATGAATCATTAATCAGTGAATGCAGTCTGCACTCTGAAAAGGAAAATTTAAGCACTTATCTATGATGCTCTATAACAATAAGGAATTTAAGTAAGCATCGTTAACACTAATTTACAAACTATGCAAGGCAACACAAACAGATTTTCTAAATAAATTATCTTGTTTTTTTTAATTACTAAAATTCTTACCAAGTGTTCACAACAAAGGAATTAATGTTTAACTTTCAGGCATTTTCTTAAGTAAGGGATTAAAAAGTACCCTTCTCACTTTTAAACCAGAGGGCGCTGGACATCAATCTGTCTGAGTCAGAATATCCAAACTCCACATCCAATATTTCTGACAAATTTCCTGGTCACTGACCTGGGGAGTGAATAGCCTTACAAAATACCAATGTAATGTCTAGTTATTAAGTCAGAAAAAGATAAAAAAAATAATTTTCCCTCAACATCTCAAAAACATTTAAGTTTTGTTTAGGCCAGGATACTGAGGGTTTAGTGGTCCATTTTATCAGTCACACTAGCCTCTCCTTCATTAAGTCAGACATCAGCCCTAGTCCTAGTGACCCCCTTCTTGCACAAAGAGATATTCTGCAAGAGATTACAAAACAAAAAATCTGAGTAGAAATTGCATAATAGAATAAACTAGTTGGATTGTGGGATGGAAAGCACTGGTATTGAGGAAGGGAGACTATTCATCTTTGTAGCCTTTATTTTCAATCACCTTTAGTTTTGTAGAAATAACATTTGATTTGTCAGCTTGGTAATGCTAAATGATGAAAAATATCATCTAAACATCTGATTTATCAGTTTGGTAATGCTAATTGATGTAAAAAAATATCATCTAATGTTGTGAACACTTGCTTAGCATGATGGAAAATGAATGTATTATATACTAAGTCTCAGTTATAAATGCTATTTGCTGAAAATCAATGTAATAACTGGCTAAATTATGCTATAGGTCTCCACCCACAAAGATACATTTGTATTAACCAACATTAGCAATGCACAAGTACTGTAGTGCATGGACAAATATGTTCTGAATATGACCTCACACTATGGGTTGTTTGCATATAAAACTGATGAGCTTGAGTACAGAGCTTGTCCTATTGCCATCAACAGGATTGACAACATAATGTCTGCGGCAGATCGTGGTGACTTTACAAGAAGCCAAAAAAAGTACGGAGACCTCATAAGTGAACTGGAAACACAAGTTTTGTTTTTTCAGTATAGTTTAACAAGTTTGCAAAAATCTGACTATTTACAGTATTTTCACCAGAATAAGACTGGTGAGGTGTACTGATTAATTCTGTAAAATTAGGAGCTCATTTATATGGACTAATGTGCTCTTAAATTCCATCCGATGACACTGTAGTACGATGTACATGGCACAGATAATATGCCAGTAGAGAGCAGTTCATTTGAAAATGAATAGAGAAGAAAAATTGGGGTGGGTTAGGGGATCTTTGATTGAATTTTTTATAATACAATTTTCATGTACTATTGTTCAAAATTTCAGACCAGTCAGCATTAAACTAATATATGTGTGTGTGTGTGTGTGTGTGTGTGTGTGTCTCAAGGCTGTAAAAGTTTGCCATCTACATGGCAGTAAATATTTTCTCCTGTTCATCAAACTAATGATAAAATTAGCATTTTCTGCTCTTTTCCACTTTTAATTTTAAAAATTACAGTAATGACAGTAATATTACTGTTTTCAAAGTATTTATATGATTCTGTGGCCCTGAAAATATGCATACAGTATATGCAGTCAGTTTAAGGAAGTGGCATCACACAAGATGTCTATAAAAAAGCAATCAGGCAAAGTTAATCATTCAGGTCTGAGAGCAGGTTATGACTGTGGGTTCATGCACCCAAAACTGGTAGGTGGAGGTCTTAACCAAAAATAACACAAACAACAGAAACACAATGTTATAAACATCAGATTCAATTCTTCTATATAAAATATTTTTAATTGAAAACTACAGTGGCTGATCAAAATTCAAACGTTAACTAAAACATTACCTCTGTAAATGAGCTATCAACAGGTCAAGCATCTCAAAATTGGCTTTGGGTAGCTGATGAACATACTTGTGAACATCCAAAACACGCAGGGTCTTAGATTCTTGTTCTGAAAGCGATATAGGCATATTTCAGAACTTGCATTAAAATAGAACTTTACTCTTAGAACAAAATGCATGAAAGCATCAGTCATCTTCAATAAATTAATGAACAATGCTGTCTTCAAATCAACTGTCACCAAAGTCTCCTAAATAGCTACATTTCTATGAAAAGCTTAATTAAAAGAGAGAGCTGTGTAACAGAGTCTGAGCAATGTGCACTGAGAATATTTAAATATTTGTGTAATAATCAACAATGAACTTCAATTTGCAATATAAATTGTGCAATTGGACTTGTATTTGCTTTTCAAAAAATAATTCATGTGGACACCGTCTTATGACAGTGTAATGCTATTTTCACCTTGAATTTCTTTAAAATATCTAAGTGTAATAAAATGAATAATGGATTTCAACTTGCACTATGAATTGTGCAATTGGAGTTTTATTTATTTGGGATACTGTGCTTTGACAGTTCTGTGATTTATATTTCACCAACAGTTTGCATTTTAGGATCAGATCTGTTTTTGTAGATTATGAAGCTTTCAGCAATCTTGGGTGCTGTGCAACTGAGTAACCGTACTCAGTGGTTGCTTGTTGGACACTGTGTTTCAGACTTTTGAACAATTATGGGTGAGACCTCTGATAAGGCAACACCCTGGATATTTATCCAAAATACCACAGAAACACACCCAAATCACTTAGATGTTATAAAATTTACACTTCAGGGGTGTCAGGTTGTTTTGCCGATCTTTTAAATAAAATGCAACATTCTGAGAAAATAGATTCAGACACTATGAGAATCATCATTCAAGATCAATGAATGGTAAGGGAACTTTTTATTATATATTTATTTTTAAATAAATATTTTAAAAATAATAATTTAAAAATCATAGGTAAAACTTTACATTTTCAAAATACATATATAATTACAGCCACTTTTCATTTTTTAGTAAGCTCACCCATTCAATTATCAGTGAGCAGCAAAATAATCTGTCAGGATCATGCATTATGTAAGAGGTTAAAAAAAGAGATTAATAAAGCTGGTAAGTGTGTTTATTAAAATATAAATAGTAATTAAGCTGACTCTGTAACATAGTATCTAAACTAAAACTATTGAACAGGTAAGAATTTTTAAATAATTAAATAAAACGTTGATAACTGATGTGACAGGCAAGAAGTTAAAAAAAAAAGATTAATAAAGCTGGCAAGTGTGTTTATTAAAATATATATTAAGATGACTGTGTAACAGTATCTGAACTAAAACTAGTTAATAATTAATTTAATTCAATGGAATTGAACGGGTAAGAATTTTTAAACAATTAAATAAAATTTTTATAATTGATGTGAATAATTTTGCAATTTCAAAATAAAATTGTTGATGATCCAGATACAATTGTGTTCACTGATCACTATTGATGAAAAGCACATGTCCAAATCAAATGAGTGCATTGCACAATATTACCTACATTGTGACTATAGTTACTAGTGATATAGGGCTACAGATGAACAGAAACATGGACTATTAGTGAATCACTGGGAGAGAAGATTTCCATTTCTTTATACTTCTAGCTTTAAATGCCTTCTTCATATAGTATGGCACATCATGTCTTTAGACCCAAAGCTGACACTTGTAAAGCTAATCCTTGGGCAAATAGGTGCCAGAAGGATGATTTCAAGACAGCAGACACATGATTCTGGGCACTGGGTGATTTTGATGTGATTTCATGACAAAATGTAGATGACATACGTGGAAGTTTTGTGATTTTAAAGTGTTAATTAATATCTTTCAAGGCCTGATGCACGCCATGGTTGTATAGAAAATAAGTCTCTTTTAGACTGATACTTCTTGTAAGGAACTGTAAATCTCACACATGATAAATCTTATCATGTCTGTATCATGTCCATTCCTGTCCTGTTAATGCTGTTTATCTCTGGATGCTGATGTGTATTATATGAGACAACCGCTGTGCGTGTGTGCGTGTGCGTGCATGCGTGAAAGCGATATATATGTATAATGCTTACTTGCTGCTTTGATGAACTGCTCATGTAACTTAAATGTCATCAATGGTTCTGGTAGTGACCTGAAACAAAGAAAAATGTTTCTTTATTATTTCAACTGATTAATGAAACCAGCACTTTGGTTTTGATTTCATTAATATTGTTTTCTAGAATATAAAATAATTAATCATAATAATATTGGTATAGTTAAAACAGTTTTAAAAGTCAGGAATTAGAAAACCAATCACACACAAAAAAGTGTACAAGTGAGATCAAGAGATGGAAGATTAGTATGTTCCTGTAACTAGTATTAAAGAAAATCTAGCTGTGACTGTTCAAAGACTTAAAGAGATGGAAGATAAATGCACTTGCTAGAAATAATCTTGAAAATCTAGTTTGATTGCCTTTGACTTAAAGAGATGACTTGAACTTTAAGAGACAGACGACTAATGTGTTAGGAAAGAATAGTTTTTACAACCTATAAAATAATCACCAGAGACAATGTTTATCTGGAAATTGGAGGGTATATATGAGAACACTACTTATGTGCTATGCCTTCGGTGAAAAAGAGCCACTAGCTCTGTGAAGAAATAGTTTGAATATAC
The DNA here is from genome assembly GCA_028829895.1 of Sinotaia quadrata. NCBI lineage: Eukaryota > Metazoa > Mollusca > Gastropoda > Architaenioglossa > Viviparidae > Sinotaia > Sinotaia quadrata. The sequence goes on along the minus strand of CM054183.1, from coordinate 24,359,009 downwards.
CAGTGGTAATTATGTGAAACTTACCAGAAAGAACAAAATAGGCAAGGCAAACTGGCTGTACACAGACAAAAAAAGTGACAACAAAGATTTTTACTATTATTTGCCTTTCCTTAGGATATTGTGAGTGCAAAGGTTAATCATGGCAGAGCTATTAGTTTGAATATATCGCTTATCACTGCATTAAAATGTCTCACAGGGCCGTTCACATTTGTCTGATGGAAAAGATTTGCCTGAGACAGAATACATTCTATTCTATCAAACAGAAATCATGGATGGAAATTTGATCTCACTTTGATCCAGTGTGTCTTTTATTGCAAAGGCAACGTAAATGACACACTGTCACTAATCAAATCACTCAAATCAATTTATTAAGTGATTAATAAAATTAAATAAAATTAATTTAAATTATATTTAGTGATAAATTCCTATACTCTCTGGTGTAAATCTTAAACAGTAAATTATTTTAGCACAGTTTCACACACAGGTGTTTAAAGTAAATTTTGACCTGAGGTAGTTTTTGATAGCACTGGTAATTGTCTTCGTCTCCCAGGCATTAGGATCATCATAGTTAACCTTGTCAGTCTTCTTTGGATCTAAATTTTAAAAAAACGGGTAAATTACTAAACACACTTTATGAACTCTGCATTAGTTCAAATATATGATACATTGAGAAGCCACAGTAAAACAAAATTGAAGTGCATAAGTAACAAATTAATACACATAATATTTGCTTGAATTCTAATTAGTTATTAAAGCAAATAAAAAAAAAAAGGGTAAATTACCAAACAAATTTTCTGAACTCTGACATAGCTCAAATATATGAAACCCATAAATTTAAGAAGCCACAGTAAAACAAAATTAAAGTGCATAAGAAACAAGTTAATACAAATAATATTTGCTTGAATTATAATTAGTTAATAAAGCAAATAAAAAAGGGAGAGGGTAATAAACACCAATTTTCTGTATTAAATGCCCAAGTTGATTATTTAGAGCTATTGTTTAGAAAGCGAGAATTCATATTTAGAGTTATTATTTTTTATGAAAATTTACTTCATATTTGAGCTATTATTTAATATGTGATAACATACTTCCTATTTGAGCTAACTTCCTATTTTGAGCTATTATATAATAATTATTTATGATGTGTGAACATACTTCATGTTTTGAGCTAATATTTATGATATGAGAACTTACTTCATATTTTGAGCTATTATTTATGATGTGTGAACATACTTCATGTTTTGAGCTAATATTTATTATATGAGAACTTACTTCATATTTTGAGCTATTATTTATGATGTGAGTAACTTCCTATTTGAGCTATTATTTACAATGTGATAACTTACTTCATATTTTGAGCTATTATTTATGATGTAAAGTGATATTTTGACCTATTATTTATGATGTGAGAAATTACCTCATATTTTGAGCTATTATTTATGATGTAAGAAATTACTTCATGTTTTGATCTATTATTTCTTATGTGAAAACTTACTTTGTATTTAGAGGTATTATATATATGAGAACTTACTAAACATCTGTTGAAGTCAGACAAAGTGTGTGGATGTCTGCTGCTTGGTTTGTTGTTGTATTATTTTTTTAGTAGTTAAAGCTGAAAGCTAATAAAGACAAATCTTTCATAGCCATCAGACTGAAAAAAACCACCAAACTTTTCAATGTTTTTATTTTATTTTGTAGAGATTTGCATTGAATTATTTAATAGATTTTAACCAATAACCAATAATTATTCTGTGAACCAAATAACAACAGAAGAAAAATCATTTGCTTATAGTACCATTTAATATTATGTTACAAATAACTGATGAAAATAACAGAAAACAGTATACAGAAACTTACCTAGAGCACACTTGAGCAAATTAACAACTTTAGAATTGACTCCCACAACTCTGTATAAACCCTGCTCTTGAAGACCTACAAGTAAAAATAAGGGAGGCCATTATGCTTGCTGCTTTTCTCAGTTATCTAAACTTGGATCTTCTAATTTATAAACTTGTTGCTAGCAAACCAATAACCCACAATCACTTCTTTTTTCTCCCCCCGCCCCAACTTTGCCTTCAAATCAAATTTCTTTCTAGCCTCAGATGATCATCACTCAATCCAACCTGAAACTATATGAAATAATCTTACTTTCAATGTGCTTTTGTTGACAAATAAAAAATAGTGAAATATCTTTAACATATAAAATTCTGCATAAATAATATTTTGAAAATTTCTCTAGTTTAAAATTCCGAGCAGACAACCAACATCAACCAGTCTGTAACAAATGAACACACAACACACCTCTTGTCTCAATAGCAGCAATGCTTTTCCTCATAAAGTTAAAGCCAACATCATCAAGAAGAGCTGGAATTGAAGAGATATTGAAGCAAATAAATGAGCCCACTTGAGGTGTTTCTATTCTAATTAAATCATTTACACATAAATTATAATCATAGTAAAAAACAATCAAATTCTTTAATAAATCAAAAATATATATAAAAAGCATATAACAATTAAAACATGAAATAATAAAGAATAAATAGTATATATTAAATCAATATCAGAAACTATACAGATAAAATAAACTGATTATCTTATGGAAAGTAAAAAATATGAGAACATTCAAATTCTAAATATTTATACACTATCTGGATGGAATCAATTTTCTTTTTCAATTTTCAGTCTGGATTAATTATGTCTTTATAAAGACTACTTAGTACTAGGGCTCCGATCGATCAGTCAGTTTTGTGAGAATTGTCGTCAGTGTTAATTCTTGTAAAAGATCGCACACGCAGCGCAATCTCGTGATCATGCACTAATATGGTTGAACTTGACACTAACAGTAAACATAATATATCCCCCGTCAAATACGCCAAGCGCGCTCCACTACTGGCGATTAATCGTTGTCGTTGACATCCAAAGCCACTGCATGTTAGTTTAGTAAATGTACTTTTAATTGTTTCAAACTTTACATTTTCACATGGTTCAGTTTTTATTCTGTAGTTAATTAATTCATTCCGTTTCTGACAGTAAGTGATTTACATAAGTATCACAGAGTCTCACTTTTAGTCATTGTGCTATTTCAGGGTGTAGTTTATTATGATGTTGATTAGTTGGCATATACTCGTTGTGTCCCTGCTGGGCAGGATGAATATACATGTACCGTTGTGGGTAGGGAATGGGGATAGGACTGACCAGATCACAGTGGGCCAATTTCAACGAGAAATCGCGAGAATCGTGGCGACTCATGACCATGAGAATCGATAAGTAAAACTGATGGCGATCAGAGCCCTACTTAGAACAAATTTAAAAAGTTGTACAATAGCCTAAAATGAATCTAAGCATTATTATAATATTATGTAGTTTACTAAATAAATGAATATATGTACTTTAGCAGATTTATTATTACTAAACAGAGAAATAATTAAATTCTCATTATATTATAAAGAGTAAACAAAATCAAAAGTGATGTCTGCAAAATAAACACAAAGAAATGGACTTGAATCACAATTTCCTTTTTATTAAAATGTGCAAATTTTAAAGATGCTGCAATTTTAAAAAACTAAATTTAATCTAGTTGAAGCATTTTCACATAAAACACTTGTTAATTCAGCCACTTTATTTTCTAAAGTCTCCCCCTTTCTGCTCACAAAGCCAAAGCAATGTCAGTAGATGGTAATGATGTTTACAGGGAAATAAGAATCCCTTTGTTGAACTCTTCATGTCCTTTCTTACTTTTGACTTGAACTGAGTTGATAAAGCTGACATAAAACCATTGAAGGCTCTCAAGGAAACGAGTTAAATATGGTGTCTAGAAGGGGTCAAACAAGATAAATGACTTCTTGTTACTTACTGTCTTCTGTTTTGGCCTTGGGAGGGAGATAGATCTGAAAATGCATTAAAGAAAGAACAAAATAAATTTACAATGTAATAAAAAAATATTTATTTAATAGAACTAATGCAGAACAAGTGGCATTTTTAATCCATTTTTTAAAAAAGTATGTGGTAGCAATTGTCACTCAAACAATCTTGAATATACAATTAAGTCCAATTACTTTTTAATTTTCTTAAAATAGTCAAGATAATTATTTTAAAAATATCTTACATTTTATTCAAGATAGCTTTTCTTTCAAGCAATGCACAGAGGCAGTGGAATCAGCTGAACTCTAAAAATTCATACAGGGCAATTCTGGAGAAGTGGACTCCTGTCCACTTAGGGGTGCTCTGACTGTCTAAAACTGGCAGTCATAAGCTACCATAAACATATCTTTTAATTAAAAAAATAAATAATGAGAACAATGGGACATCATGGGAGGTGGAACACTAATCAAAAGAACATTAATCGATACATCACATACCAAGGGACCTCCATATTTCATGGCAATTATAATTAACTTTTAAAGTCTTGTGGCAGTGCACTGTGTGTCATTTAAGGAATTTGTAAACAAAATAATTATGCTTTTTCTCTAATATATTGTAAACTGAGCCTATCATCTAGATGGTTTTTCTATATTTTTGCAAAAAAATAATAAATACCATTTAAAGTTAACAATAACAAGAAAAAAATGGTAATCCAGTCACCTTATTCCTGTTCATCATCAATCTTCTGTCAATGTTAATTTTGATTCTATAAGAGGTGTAAAACTGCTAGCTTAATGTAGCCAAAACCAGTGACTAAAGCCATCAGCACCATCCAATTCTCCACCCACCTATCTTTTTCTTCATTAATGAGATGGGTAGTGCTAATTACTAATTTTCATATATAAGTCCTCTCCCCACAAAATTATATTACAGACTAGAACCCACCGCAAAAATATATTTATAAAGCATTATAATAGTCATATGCACAGAAATGAAAGAATCAATTCATACTTTAATAAGGTTTTGTTTGGAGAGGATACACAAATTTGCATAAATAAAACTGTCACTCTATCAGTCAGCAATAAAGTAAATGAAAAATGTTTGCTGAAAAATATTCATTGAATCACTATGCACATTTTCAAGCTTACTATTATTTCAAGGTTAACCTTTTCCCTAGCAACGCAGTATAATTCATCAAAGAAATACACTTTGGATCAATAATTTCAGATGAATATTCCATGTATAGATTTATATATGAGCAGAGTAAAATTTATTAAAATAAATATCTTGTACTTGTCAAACTGACACTTTTTATTGTGTTAATCATCACTTCCAGATGTCATTTTGAAAACACGAACTTTGTCAGTGAATGTGACAGTAAAACTGTTCTGCATCGAATTTCGCTTATCCCATTGAGCTTTGACTATAAACCATAAATAAATGTATAGAGGAGGCCCTTTGTTCCATGGGGAATCCAAGGAGATAAGTCAAGTAAGTCAAATGCATAGAGAAAATGTTTAATTCACAAGCGAAATTGCATTTTACTAAATACAGTTAACATCGACTGATGAAATAAAATTCCACATATTTCAGCCAACTTAGCAACTGACTGTTTCAATTAATCAAACCAAGCCATTACGTGAGGACAAGTTTACAATATTCAGTCTATGGTGACCAAAAATTAAAACATTAAACAACCCTCAAATTTAAGACATTTTCAGGCTTTTCTGATGTTTTACTGCTTTTTAAGATTTTTTCCAGACCTGGAAAGCTCAAATCAGATTCCAGACTTTTTCCAGAATTCTGGAGATGTGTGGAAAACCTGATTTGATGATCAAACAACTAAAATCAACAAAATGACTGCTAGCATCTTTATGGTCACTAAACTCTTGTTGCTTTTCACTAAAAAGCAAATAAGTGTTAAAATTTAATTTTCAAAAAAATGAATATTGCTTTACTACAACAACTGAGTCAGTCAACATTTTATAGACTTAGACAACTCTATTTGATCAACTCAACACATGAAAGATTTTCAATTTTCAAAGGATAGATAAATAATATTGTACGTACTTTTTATAAAAATTAATCAAGTTGTATTCCTTTGTCATTTTGGGCTACATTCCCCCCTCCCCCCAAATACCTGTACAATACTATTTATTTATCCAATGAAAACAAACCAAAGCACACCATTTCTGACAATCCTCAATTATCAAACTAGAGAAACTAAGTGAATTTATGTACTTTATTGATTCAGTATACATAAAGACACAATTCACAATTTTTCAACCAAACATGCAACTTACCGGCTCCTTCCCATCCATTGCATCAAGCCACAGCCTCCTGTCATCTTCTGACAAAGCTTGGAATGTCATGGTCGTCTGCCTAAATCATCAAAAGTCATTCACTCATATACTTGGCAAGTAATTTCTCGATATAACAAAATTATTAATACAAAATGAAAAATCAAAACTCCAAGATATATTGATATTATATTAAATCTTTTTTTCTTGCATTTTTTTAAATCACAAGTCCCTTTCCAGTATGATATAGAAATATTAGGCACATCATGTTATTTTCTCAACAAACCAATATGCACTTACTTTTCCTTCACTGTTATGTCAAAGCAAAATCTCCTTTCTATAGATTCAGCAGCTCTCCTGCAGAAATATTGTTAGAACACAAAATAAAAATTAAGACAATTAATCAAAAGTAGCAAAAGAAATAGGTTCACTTTATTAAGTCCCCTTTTAAAAAATCTGAAGGTAATTTAAAACAGATCTTTTCAATAAAACTCTACACTAATGACAGTAACAGGCAGTGGAAAAGGTGCTATGTTTGATATTTTTATTATGCAGATAAGAAATCTAAATTATTTCTGTCTTTTATTGCATTTTATCACCAAAGAAAAAACAATACTGAAGCACATGCAGAATAAAAAAAAAATTAAAAAACATAACACAAACTGCATTATTTTCCACATATATATCAAGTTTTCTTAATTTTTCACAAAAAGACAAATTTCAGTTAATCCATTTGTTGAAAATGGGATCAAGTGCATCCCCGCACCTGCCAACTGGGTGTTCACAACATATTAAAATCTGAAAGAATTAGTCATGGATAAACTTTCCAAAATATCTCCTTTCAAGAAAATATATTAATATATTAAAGTTTTAGTTGATTCCTATTCTTGAAGCAAGTGTTATTACAGAGCAGTTCTGTCATAAAAAATTAAAATAATGCTCACATCTATTTTATTGAAATGTACAAATAGGTAATAATGCATTATTAATTGTATTTTTATTAAAGCTGGTTCAATTTCCTAAAAAAAAAAATTACATACAATAACTACATGAACACACATACTTCAGAACCTAAACAATCAGACACTCACAAGAAAAGTTTTATACTTAATGAGGAGGAAAAAAAAATCATCAAAATCTCAAGCGAAGATTTTCGAAAAATAACCTGAAGCATTCAAAATTTTCAAGAGTTTATTAATAAAAAGATAAATAGGTAAAAACATTTACCTGACACAGGATTCTAATGTAAACTGCTCTGGCTCACTCTGTGGAAAGAAAGACTATTCCAAGAATTTTAAAAATACAAAAGTGAGAATTAAGTTTACAAATATGTAATTCCTTTTCTTCATGGTGTGGTGGCTGTTTTAAAAACTTTTAAACAATTTCTCTCTTTATTATTATAAAAGTATCCTATAGTCTTCTGGTTTGAAGCAGTCTGAAAGTAGGGTTCACTATATTAACTCCTTCAAAATCAATGGTATTAAAACACAGTAAACCTAATCAATAGGTTTTCACTTTGTCAGATACTTCATAACACACAGTAGTCATATACAACAGAGATAATTCAAATTTATCACTTTGCCAGATACTTCATTAACACAGTAGTCACACAACAGGAGATATTTCATCACTTTGTCATATACTTTATCAACACATGGTAGACATATAACAGGAGATAAGTCATTACTTTTCCAGATATTTCATTTAACACACAGTAGTTATATTCAACAGGAGATAATTCATAATTATCCTAGATACTCAGTTCTACTGATTGCCAATAATTTATCATTTTAGTCAAAAGTTCTATCATTGTATTCTGGTTTTGAATGCACATCATTTTTATAACAGACAAATTCTCTTGGAATGGAAAGGAGCTTATCTGTTATGATTTACTTATAGTTAAACAGATAAAATGCTGAGCATAGTATGTTTATTCTCCAGCTGCTGTCTAATTTTACTTACCACTTTTCCTCCAATCTGGTTGTAAAGAATCAGATAAAACTCTTTTGTGTCCTTTTTGTACTGGCAATAATATTTTGTCCATGTTGTACCAAGAGCCTCTATTAAAAAAAAAAAGAAAGAAAATAATAGATTATAAATATGGCTACTTTAAATTTACTGACAAACATATTTTAAAAAAATGTATAAAATAATTAATATACCAATTTTTTTTAAAGTTATTTCTTTCACAAGAAAAAATACTTAATAAACCTTTTTTAAAAAAAAAAAAAAGTTACTTCTTTCAAAAGAATTTTTTTTTAAATCTTAAAGATACAACTAACAAAAGTTACAAAGATGTTCACACTGAAAAATCTTATCATCTTTACAAAATGTATTTCACAATCATAAATAATTAATGTTTTCTTAAACAGCAACTTACAAAATTTAAAAAACAATCATGGCTTATTTTTCAGACAGGTAAATCTGATATTATCAGGAAAAGAAAAAACATCACAAATAACAAAATCTACATTTTAACCAAATCTCTGAGAAATTTATCACTCACTTTTTTCCAGCAAGTAGAGGTAACCTTCCCGGGTGAAACCTTTCATTGTAGCAGACTGATCCATAGGTTTCTGAATAAAAGATAAAACATATTTTGTCTGATATAGTTTATGGGGGATTGTGGATTGATTATCAAGTTCTGAAACATTATTTATGGCTGCTCAATTGTGATTCCTGAATCCAAACAGTTTCAGCTATGATATTTTAACAGGTATACATTGACACTTTAATTCAAATTTAACTGATTAGTTTAAATGTTTGAGCTAGGTGATGATGTAAAGTGGATAAATACTTGATCTGATCCACAATTTTAAACATGTACAACTAATGAGAGGAGCAACAAGTGGAGTGAATAGTTAATATTTTTACTAATTATATTATATGAATTATAAATGATTTTACCGTATTTTTTTTAATTTCTTATTAAAACAACATTTTTATTGTTAATCTGACATCCCAAAGAAAGGTGAAATATGTAGAGATTGTAGAACTAAATGAAATAAAAGAGTACATTTCAAATTAATTAAAAGTGCAGACTTAAAATACAAAGACGTCTTGAGATTAAATGACACTATTTTGAGATTAGATGACATTTTTAAGAAGACATAATAAAAGATTTTGGAAACCAGTCTTGTTGTTTGTAAATATATGTTTAAAGTGATATGAAAACAAAACTAGCTTTTATTTAAATATTCTTTTGAATTAAGAGATTTGTGGTGTTAATTTACAATAGAAAATGTGGGTGAGTTGGCTGGGTGCATGTACATTTTCACTAAATAGTAGTGATCTCATACATCTAAAGAGATAGTCTTAAAACTACTTTATAAAAAAATGGAGGGTTTTTAAGCAAGAAAAAAATCCATTTAAAAATTGCACAAACAACAACTTTCCAAGTAATCTGAATTTATAATCACCAAAACAGGTGTCATCTTACTCTAGTAGTGCTAATTGTTAATTTAAAAAAAATGTTTCATACCATCCTCAATTCTGTGAAATATCAAAAACCAAATAAGCACACAACAAAGAATAAGAATAAAGTCAAAGAAATAACTATCATACTTTACAATTATTTCAGGCACTAAAAATATTTCATCAAGGCAAAGTATAATTATTCAGAAATATTTAAATACCACCTCAATCTCAGAATCTACTCTATTTAGTACAATTACAAGTATTGTTTTTAAAAATGTTTAAAACCAAGAAAGAAAGAAGGAGAATATAATAAGTATATTTTTAACAACAAAAAATACCAGTTGTTTCTGTTTCAAAACCTGTAAATGATACGACAATTAAAAAAAAAAAAAAATCAATTTGACAAAATAATAAAAAAATAACATGATTGTAACTTGCAAGTAAATAAGTCATTAATAAATAAATAAATAAATAAGCTAAGGCATTCTTTGGTCAATCTTCAAAAACAGTTAGACCTACCCACCCAGTATCCTCCTCCTCAGCAGACCACAAAATCCAAAACCAAAAGATTTTTATGAAAAGCAGAAGATTCTATGCGGAAGCTGACACTTTAATATAAAATACCAATAATATAAAATAAATGCAATATAACAACAAATAATGTTAATATTTGTAAATGAACTAACCAATACTGATTTATGTAAAGCACAACATGGTATGTGACTACTCTCCATTCCAATGTTTTATTTTAGACTAATTTGTGTCATGCACACAAAGTGTCAGGCAGTTTTATTTACAAATACATTGGCCAAGTTATTTCTTTAGAGTTCATTTCAGAATAATGAGCCATTTAAGTGCTGCATCATGATCTTCACTTTTACAGGAATACTGGAAAGTTTATTGTCCTTATACCTAGAAGAAGATAAGATGTACAGCCAGCCAAGGTTATCAATACAAATAAGTGATCTGTAGTTTACACGACAACAAAACTATACATTATTCACAGAGTGTTGTTATGGTAGTTCTTTATTTCTTCAAGCTGTTGGTGTATGCAGACTTTAAGTTCTGCAATGCCCCCTTTTCTATCTTCTCATGGAACAGGGTCTTCACTTTTCAGTAAAGGAGACTTTTGAGTGTTTTGTGATTCTAAGAAACATGCTGGTCAGTCTTGTTTTTCCTTACACATGAGAAGATCCTCTCAGTGTGCAGAACTGTGGGGAACAATGAGACTGCCTCTCATTACCAATGACAAGGCTGTGAAGTCTGGATTCTTGCCAATGTTTGCCTGGGTGGCATTTTCTCTCTCTGCCTTGTATCCATTGACATCAGTTGTTGATAGAAGCTGAAGATTCTGAGAGTTGATCATCTGAAACATCAGAAGGAAGAATTGGAAACCTCCTCACAATGGCTCTTAGATGACTGAATGAAACACTTGTCTGCAGATCAGTGTCAGCAACCTCGACCAGACTGATGACTTCGGGCTGCTGATGACTGGAAGTAGTGCTTGCATAAGGTTCTGGCAAAAGACGTTCCTTCAGGTATTTCACAAGCTTCAAATAGAATTTTCTGACTTCAGAGTAGAACTCTTCAATCCTGGAGCTAAACAAGTGATTGTCTTCTGGTTTTGCAATAAATTGCCATTTTTTTCACAAAGAGATGATTTATGGACATTTCATCAGTGCTAAGTTTCAGCAAGGGTAATTGACGTACTTAAAAATTAATGCATGTTAGCTAACTGGGGCTCTGATTCAACACTACCCCTACCCTGAAACATACTAACTTGTTTTAATGAATTTAATTCAATGGATAAAATCTATAATGAATACTATAGTAATAGTGGATGAAACAGCAATGTTCCAATTTGAAACAAGTGACAACCCCTCAAAAACATGCAGGCACACTTCCGAACACTGAGTGCATTTTGACAGATATGATTGGTCAATCAGAAAAGCATACTAGGTTTTACTACCAATGATTATTTTAGTAACTTTAGCTGGCAATTTGTTATATGGCACCCTTGACTGATGCGGGCAACCAGCCAACACAGAGTGTGATTGTATATGGGACAAGCAGGTTTTTCATCCTGTCATAACTGATTGGAAAATTTATCAAAACTGAAAGCCGAAAATCACTTCAGTAAGCAGGAAAGTGGAAGATTAGAGGTAGGACCAGAAGATTCTTCTGCACAAAATGGAAGGTAGGCAGGTTTGCACCAGTATTAAGTATTAAGGAATATTGAGTAGAGACAAGATATTGAGCAATTTATCTATTTAGTGAGTTATATTGATGTTTTTTTACTCTACTGGTCTGTACATAATTGGATATAAAATAAATATAAAATAGCCACATTTAATAAAGTGTGTTGTTGCATTCACCCAATAAATAATATTTAAAAAATAAATATCCTACAAGTACAATGATGGAAACAAAGAAACCAAATGAGACTCAACATTTAACAAAAATCCATAAACAAAATCTAATACAAAACTAAAATGAAATTAACAGCATCACTGAAAAAGAAAAAAATATTACAATATCAAGAATTTAAACAAAGAATGGGTAACACAGATTAAAATCAAATTCTTACCAAATACACAGTTGACTGCAAATTAACAATTATTGAAAATGAAATTAGTTTTGATATAGGAATACGAAATAGAATTCAACTTGTAAATAAAGAAAGAGAAAACTGTTAATCTAAAGTCAATCAAATTCATGCAATTATAATTGCTTTGGAGTAGAGACCAATTGTTACTTTTGTACTGGATCTTGACTGAGACTTGAGTGAAGGGATTAAATTATTTCAAAATTGTATGCTATTAATGGGTTAATGTCATACTGATACTGAATGATGAGACGGATTTAATTTCATATTAATACTAATGCTGTCAAGGTGTTAATTGCACATCAATACTGAATGTTGAACAAAATAATTCAAAGAAGTCAGCAACAAAAATTAAATAAAGAAAAAAAGTCTTGTAAAATCAATGTATACAGTTTGAAAAGTTGATATTTCTCTTTGGTAAAATGAAAAAAAAATGATGTATCAAGTCCGGCTATGCCATAAACAACTATTCTAGTTGTTTGCAATGTCTAGCATTATTTTAAATGATTAAAGGTTTTAGCTGTAAGGGCAAAATCATTTATTATTAAATGATCTAACAAGCAATTTAAAAAAAAATAAAATACATGAGATAGTGGAAAAATTTGCATATTAACAGGGAAATAACTATATGTTCACTACTTGTACATAGTTTTGCACAAAGTATATGAAACATTCTAGGAGAGAATCATACATTTTCTATGATGTAAAGCAATTATTTTTTTTAAAATTTTAAACTACAATTATTCTCTCATTCCATCGATGATGCAGAACTATATTGGTTCATAGCTACTCTTTCTCAACCACATCCTGGAAATATATAATTGCCTAGTATTGTAAATTAAATAAAAAAATCGCGTGTCTTCATCCACTGTGCTTCTATGATAGTTTGAACTTATACCAAACCACTAAAATAAATGTATTTATGGAATGTTGTTTTACTCAGTACTCTATTTGCCAGATACATACTGTGTATGTATCATTTAAATACTTATGTGATATATGGTTCTAAATCAATCATGACGTTTATCATCCTTTTTGTCTGCGCATCTGCCACCTTCAACCATAACATGATAAAAGGGATGGTTTTAACCGAACATAGTGAAGTGAGGACTGCAGACAAAATTTAATTGTAGAAATGTTTACTAAACATTAAATAATCTGATGGAGAGGCAGAAACAGTCATATTTACTACACAGATGTAAAAATGTTTATTAAATGTTAAATCATTTGATGGAGAGGCAGAAATAGTCATATCTACTACACAGATATAAAAGGTTTACAAAAACATTAAAACTCTGTTATAAAGGCTGATAGGGTCAAGTTTACTATACAAATGTAAAAAGATTTTGTATAAAGAAAACTTACTGAACCCCTAGCTTCCAGCATCTTGCTCATCAGCCGCTCCGCTTGTTCTCTGGTTGTCTCAAAACTTTCTCGAGTCTGAATAAAAGAACAGATACAGTTTAGCTGCTTATATTATATTATTTGCTCAGTTTAAACAACAAAACTTTTTGAGTCTGAAAAAAAGAACAATTATAGTTTGGCTGCCCTAATTACATTATTTGGTCAGTTTAAACAACGAAATTTTCTTCTGCCTGAAACACAGAATACTTACAATAGCTTAATAATACTTAATAGCTGCCCATATTATATTTTATGCTCAGTTTAAACAACAAAACTTGTGGAAAAATGTATCCATCAGTTATTCCTCACTTCACGGCTATATATGAATAAAAATGAGTAAATGTGACTAATGGAAAATGGAAAAACAGATATTGGTTAATTAAAAAAAGATGATAAAGAACATCAATGAAGATCTGAAGACAGGACAAACAAAATGATGAATGAATTTAAGACGGAATGTCTAATAACAGTAGAAAAATGTGGAGGAAAGGAATGAAAGCTAAAGGTGACTTGAATCTTTTACTTTGTTCATCAAGTTTACATGCAGTGTTTGTATTTTTTACATTTCCACACACTTGCATGCAATTAAAGCACATCCTTAATAAATATAATACCTTTTGTAATAAAAGACGTAAATAGAAGTCATACTGTTTGAATTCTTCTAAGCATTCATAACCTGCAAAAGAAGACACTTCATTTGCATTATCCCTTTGCAGAACTTTTATCTGCAAAAGAAGACACTTCATTTGCATTATCCCTTTGCAGAACTTTTATTCTGAAATGACAGCTTGGATGAAATAAGGCAATAACTTTAATTCCAAACTGTACATATAATTTAACAGAATATGTAATATGTATGTCTATATTTTACACCACAAACAAAAAACACTCAAAAGAGAGTTTGGGGATAAACTAAAGTGATAGCATCTCTTCTGGTAAGTTCAACAGTTCTCTCAAATGTTTCTATTTTGTTCTGAAACTAGCTTAATTACAAGACATGAAAAAAGAGAGACACAGGCTTAATTATATTCTATAACAAGAACAAAGACACTAGCTTAATTATATTTTACAAGACATGAAGAGAGAGAGAGAGAGACAGACTTAATTATATTCTACAAGACACTTCAAAGTCAAGCGAATTCTCACACTTGCTCATTCAGGACATAGCTAACTAACAAGATTTTTAGCTTGAGCTTGGGTCTTCCATTGTTCTGCATATTAGCAATCTTGAGCTGTTGAAAGGATCACGATTCGTGTGCTGGAATTTGCTACTTGGATTTCAATTTATCATAGCTACTGGCACGGTATTAGTGGGAAGTTATTTCAGACAAGATGGTTAGGCATGAAGGAAAGGGGTCGACTTACATGGCAATTATAGGCTTAAACATGAGAATTTTAGTAAAAATTAACCTCGACTTATACTTCTTGTATGCCAGAAAATACGGTAGTATTTTTTTTTAAATGGCACAATATTAAATCAAAGTCAGAGAATGAAGTCATTTTTCTAATTTACAATTTAGCAATAGGTACAAATCTACAAGTATTATATACATATATCTACCTCCAACATATGCACAGGTATACAAGTATTACATACATATCTACCTCTAACATATGCACAGGTATACAAGCATAAAGATATCCACTTTTAACTCCTATACATTTTGTTTAATTTATTGTCTAAAAATAAATTCTGATTATTGGATGAAGAAATTATAATCTTATTTTCATGTACTAAAATATCAAAGACTTACCTTCATGATAAAATGACAACCAGCCAAGCATGTACCCTAGCAACTGTGAAAATAAAAAAATAAAAATCTGGCCTTAATTTTACAAGAGTATAAAAATAATATTTATATCTATATATATGAGAACAATCCAAATTCATGTACAATCAGTTTCTTCTTCATAATAAAAAAGTAAATGCCTAAATTAAAAGGAATATACATCTCTCCATTTCTCATAATTTGATTATTGGGTTCCTGAATATTAAAAACATATGGCCAAAGCTAATGATCACTATCCTCTATATAAAGATGTATGGCCCAAATCTAATAATGACTTCAGAATGAACATTCATGCATGTATGTACACACACACACTTAAATTCTATTATTTATTAATTTTGCTTTTATCTATGTTTCTACGGATTATAACTAGCATGAATTATAGGGATCCTCTAAAATTTGTTACCTCAAATTCAAGCAATAATTGACCAAATGCACAATGGCACCAAATGGGAGAACACAAGCTAGAAGATTTTTATAAATGAAAGCCCTAACATACTCTTTACATGATCTCATAAACCCAATCTCCCTTTTCAGCTTCATTTACCAATACAATAAATTTTAACATCACAGAGTCAGGATGAAGGAAGGAGAATTAGAGCATGGGGCATTTGTAAGTATTCAGAAAAGTTATACATTTAGAAAAAGTATTCTTACATAATACAAAATGCCTATATTAATATGAGAATATGTGTTGTTGAAAAAAATTGACACATCCTTAATAATAATAAAAATATGACTAAGTCCCATAAAAGAAAGCCACAGAGCCTGTCCATACAAATAAACTCACAGTAGCTCTGAGAGAGAGAGAGAGAGAGAGAGAGTGAGAGTATCAGCATCTAATCTGCAAACAGACCTAATAAGGGTTAGAGAATGTAAACCGTGATGATTTAGAAGAACCATTTAAATGCCCCATACTTACAATCTCTACAAACTCAAACTTCTTTTTCTCCTGCACTTCCTGCAGCTTCAAAACATATTTCATGGAGGCTTGATAAAATCCCCGCTTTTCCATCTCTACCTGTGCATCGGCCTAGACAAAACAAATGAGGAATTTATCTGCAGTGATTAACCCTGCCATACTAAAACACAAGATTCTAGACACTTGCTGCTATTGTTGCAATTATGATACTGTTTAGCTTTTAACACAAGACACTTTATAATCATTACTAAATCAATAAATGTTGGAAGTAAATGTTAAACCTATATCTTCAATATCACTGTCAAATCAGAGACTTTTGGAAGGAGACAATAAACTAAGGAGATTTGTTCACAGTCAAATTTTAGTCAGGGGGGAAAGGTGGGTAAGAAACATTCAATCATTAATCCCAAGGAATTTTTAAATTAATATATAAACTATAAGAAAAGCACTGTAGTCAACAAAAAAAGGATTTGTTTCAATAAACTCTTTTAAAAGGAGGAGGGGGGGGGGGGGAGGTGAGAATTTGAGCAAAAATAGAAATATATTAAAAGAAAGAGACAGAGATAGAGAGGGAGAAGATAGAGAGAAGAGAGTAAGAAGGTAATAAAATGGGGAAGAGAGAGACAGAGCAAGACACCAAGAGTTAGAGAAAGGAAGGGGAAGACAAGTGGGGAGACAGTGAGAGGGATAGAACAAGAGAGAGACAGAGAAACTGAGAGATAGAAGACAGCAAAAGAGAAACAGAGAAAAGGAAGAATGAGCAAGAGAAAAAGGTGGGAGAAAATGGTGAGAAAGAGAGACAGATTGGAGTTTGAGAAAAAGATGTGTGTGTGTGTGTGTGTGTGTGTGATTTGCAAATGTGCACGCACATACACAAACAAATGAGTGCATGAATATAAAACAAGAGGGAAAAATAAATTTACAAAACATTTATGATAGAAATTTGTTCATACAGATAAATATACTGTAAGAAGCAAAATAAGGATTTAACTTTTAAACTTTGTATAAATTGAGTTGATCAAACCAAAGTTAATAAAATGTAAAACAGTTTACCTCCTTAAGCTGACTATCAATTAACTTTGTCTTCATATTCAAGTAGCGCTCCTGTGATTGACAAAACTTTGCTGTTTGCTTTTCAAAGTTCTTCTTTTCCTCCTGTAGATAAATCAAAATGATAAAAATGATCAAATTTTCCAAAACAAATATCTTCACACATGGTCAAGTCTCCAATAAAGTTAAAACAGTATAAAAACTGCTAGTGGTTGTATGTTAATCAGTCTGAGAAAATCAAACTGTTGATCACATAATTAACATTAGCCACACAAAAATTAAATGGCATGACCAGTTTAGCATCTACAAGAAAGTGGTACTGTAGACTTCTGATTATCTAGGGTAAGGTTAATTTTGATTTTAAAAACATAATACATTTATAAACACTTTGAAAAATGGGATGAGAAAAGGTGACTGTTAAAACTATTTTGCCAAAACTTAAGAAAGGCTGAGATTGCTGGCAATATACAAATTATAGTGATGAGTTATAATTTTTCTGCTTTGCCATCACAGAATTTAGAAGCTGACAAAATAAAACAAAATCTTACTTGAAATGTACAAGGTTTGTTACTTATAAAACTAAGAAATAATCATAAAACCTGAAAACAGTGATTATATCAAGATGCTAACGAATAAATACAACACTAATGACTAAACAGAGTTTGACGTGAGAATCAAACATAAGTTATTTCAGTTTCTGACTGTGTGAATGGTATATCATTCCCAGTGTATGACTATAACGATAAAGTAATGTTCAAGCAGCAGAGGGCGGAAGGTATCCCAGTTTCATATGCTGTTGGAGTAGTAAAACTGACCTATCTTCTGGTGGTTGATGAGAATAAGCAGAAAAACTAGCTTTCTTTATCAAACAAATAATCTTTAAATTCACTGATATGGTTTAATTCTTAAATACCCAAGTTGAATAATTTGGAAGACATTGTATCAATTGCAGATTACCCAGGACTTCAAATGTCCTGGTATTTTCTCTCTCATTCCAGAACTAAAGTCTACCATAATTTTCCAAATCAAATTTACTTAGTGTCCAAATGCACAAACAGCATGACCTGTTTGGCATCTTCAAGAACCACCGCTGTGGAATTTTCCAAAATCAAACTCATGTAAATATTCAAATGCAGTATAATGCATAAAATAGTGGATTTTCTTAAAATTACATTTAAAAATAAAAATACCTTCGACCAAATAAACATAACCTGAGTGTCAAATGAAAAATAACTTAAAAAGAACCCATTATCTTTCAGAATTGTATAAATTTAATCAAAGTGAAAATGTAGTCATAACCAGAATGAGTAAATACTCACTTTAGCTGCTCCCAAATTTTCTTTTCTGAAGTTCTCCAGTCTCTTGACAAATTGCTCTTCTGAGACCTCTATCTATTGAATAAATATATTTTAAAAGTTTAATGTGATCTTGAACAGTTAACAACATTATACATATGTACTTACACTTACTAGATCCGGTATATTTTATTCAACTCTTTCACACACATGTTCTCACATGTATGCATGCACACATATACGTTTTTTAAAAGTTTAATGTGATCTTAAATATTATAACACTAAACATGTACTCAGATTTATTGGTCCAGCATATTTTATTCATCTCTTTCATATGCATGCAAGCACATGCATCCACATACGCACGTACACAAATAAAGTTAACCTTGTATCTGAGCATAATAGGATTAAAAAATGAAAATAATATAGAAGAAAAATATGTACATGTAAAACTAATGAATCAAGAAAATTGCCAATCAGTGGTTTATTTTTAATCATCAAAAGATTTTCTAAATGTTTTCTTTGAAAGATTCAATATCTATTGAGTAGAGTTGTCAGTACTTATAAGATCAGCTTTAAAGTAGGCAATGGGCATAGTTTTGTAAAGTTAGAACTATCTCTGTATCAGTATTTTAGATTATACAAAACATCTTGTGCATCTTTTATTTATAATAAATGTAAGCAAAGGAGACTGTCCATTAACAACTTCCTATAGTTTTTTTCACAAGAACTACCAACTCTGAAGGCTGATCAAAAGAACCAGTGACTGACAAGTGTTGTTAGTTCATTAATTTAACATTTACATTTTCAGCTCTGAATAGTGATACTACATTTACCTAGGATAAGCTGACACTCATATTCAAATGTTGGATAACCAAGACTCTTATGCAGCCTCTTTCAATCTTTTTACATTGGAGGTACCCTTAAAATAATTTTCAAATCTCAGGCAACCCTTGCATAAAAATTACTATATCTATGATGCGTATTTTTTCCAATCACTATCTCTCAGAGAATCCACTAGCAACCTCTCATGGAACACTAGGGTTTTGTGGAACCTGGTTGAGAAATTCTGCTCTAGTGTATTGTGGATAGATGGTGAGCAAATAATACTAATAAATAAGTTTGCACATCTTTCTTCAATAACTTTTACTTTTTTGACATCAATTAATATTCTTCTACGGATGTCGATAACTTGTTCTCAATATGTCAATTATCAAGTAGAGAGTATTATATATTTCATTAATATTACCTGTAATTTGGTATAAAAACAACTGATAAAACTCTTGGAATAAAATTAAATAGTAAAACAATAAAATCTCAGGAAATTAATATTTGCAGTACACACAAGCAAGCTTATCATAAATATGGTTACCAAACCACAAATAAAATTAGCATGATAAAATTTCTTTATAACTAATATAAGGCATAATGGTTAGTAATTTTGTCACGTAAGAGTAATTCCCTCAGAGTAGCTTTTAATGTTTGTGTTAGATAAACAATAACTTCAAGTCTGCGAGGACATCTTAATTAAAGTGATTTATTAAATCAATAAATGAGTATATTCAAAACAATTCATGAATATGAAATAGAATTACCATCTTTTCTCTTAAGTCTTCAATATCACTGAGGTATTTGCCAAATTCAGCCAATGACTGTGCTGAAAATGAATGTAAGTCTATTAAACCTGTGACTAATAGTAGTGAGTGTGTGTGTATGTGTGTGTGCGCATGTGTGCATGCATGCTTACATATCTGTACAAGTGAAAAAGTATGTAGAAGAAAATCTGAATAAAACACACAAATGAAAAAAATATGAAACTAAATATAAATAATACAGAAGTAAACAACAAACAAATCTATAAAATGCAAAAATAATTCTAGCAAATTTATAATTTATTATCAAGCAGGATTTATGAAAATGTGTATGTGTGTGTGTGAGTGAGAAAATATTCAGCAAACTGATGCATTAAATAAGGTGTCGATCAAAGAATAGTTCTAGACAATTCAAGGAGCCTACATTATAAATGGACACTAAAAAAATGAACACATGACTAACTGTATCTTTATTGCAATCATCACATATCAATAATTATATCATAAAGCTTATAAATTATAATATGGCAAAGATTTGTCACTAAAAACATAAAATAAAACATGCAATGTTTAGTTTGGGGTAAAAATTTGAAATATACAATGTGCAACCAATACATTCTTCAACCAAACTGTGTTCTTCACACTTAAACAGAGATTTACAATTTACATTATAATATGTAGGTATTTATTTCATGCATATAAAGAAGTATTTACTATTATTAGTTACATTGATCATGACATTTCCATATTTTGAGAGTGAATTAAACAAATAAACTAATCGCTGCATGCCATTCACACAAACCCAGTTTTAAAAGTATACAACAAAACCATAAAAATAAATAAGTGATTCAATCAATGCTTTTGCAGTCAAAAGTTGAGGCTACAATCAGAAACATAAAGGTAAATTAAAACAAGCTAGAATTGTTTTTTACAAAGTGGAAGAAAAATAATCGACTGAAACTTTGAAAGGCAGTTGCTTGCAAGAGAATAAGAAACTAGATGCTGCTTCGGGGTTGGGAGGTGGTGGTTGGGGAGAGAAGATGGCAGCAAAGAATAAAATAACTAAATAACTACACTGGCCATAAAGCATTTAATGGAACAACAGCTAGATGCCAGAGTTGTATTCAATGATGCAGACCTTGCAATCCAGGTCAGGAAATAGGTAAAGCTCTCACTGACAGATATAAACAAAGAAGTTCCCATACCAGTAAATGTCTGAACCCTATAATTAAAATGCCCATCTGTATAACTAAAACTCCCGTCTTTATTTAGAGATGTCTACAGGTCTAGACATTTATCCATGCCACTTCAAAAAACACTACCTGGAATTCAGTAGTTTCAATCTGATTAACATAATGATAAAGGATACTTTCCTAATGAAATAACAGCCTTGCATACTCAACTTATTTTTACTTGTTTGCATTTATTATTTTTATTTAATAAAAGTAATATTAACAAATTTAACTTTTTAGAAACATCATTATTTCCCTTGGGCAAAAAAGAGCATTTTATCAACAAATTTTAAAGCTTTATCAACACATTCCACTCTCCCCACCCCCTTTTCAAATTTGCTCATAATATAAAAAGTACAACAGTACTCAAATGAAAATGTATTTCAAGCAAAGAATCTGCCATATATATAAAATTACTGAAGAAGCAGCAAGAGTAGAAATGATGACAGAAGCTAAGTAGTATAAGCTCAACATTATAACTTTAAAGGTTTACTGTAAAAGCAAAAATCCCATATGAAAATGGGTGGGGTGGGGTGGGGTGTTGCTCATGAAAGAGAAGCAGTTGGTTTGAGATGCTTTTGATTCTAAACATTTACCATCTTGACAAATATTTAATGATAAACAATAATCAATTATTTAAACCACTTAACTTTACTCATTCTACCTGGAATATCATGCCATTTCTTCTACATGCACTTTAGGATTATTGAATAAGACATCACACAATTATGATTTTTACCAAAATCATTTCTTTGCATTGATTTAATGGCCATCCAGAAAACAGATTCTCAATAGTACTCACTAGGACATGTGCAGGTTTTATGGGAAAGTTAGAGAAAGTAATTTTAATAAATCATTGTACTTCTCATTAGCTGACCAGAAAGAAGCTGGGGTGGATGGGTAATGTTTTGTAACATCTTATTTTTTAGTTACAGGATGTAACTGGCAGTAAATTACTATATATCACTATCAGAAAATGCCTCATTCACTCATCTAAACATTATCAATGAACAATTCCTTTCATCAGTTAACAACAATTATTGCTACCAAAAAAATATTAACTAAACCAGAAAAAGAAAGAAAGAATTGTGCTAATTTAATTTTTTTATCCTTCGGTAATGAAATGAAAAATCAGTGAGTAAGATATGGCCACCTGGGTAAAATAAACTGACAGCCGTAAAATCACTACTGATAAATATTCAACAAAGTAAATATTTAACGTATATCTCAAATTCTATGGTATATATATTGAATAATCACTTTACATAAATTCACCATAAAGGATATAGTAAGGTCTCAGGTTATGGTGATATGGTAATCCGCCAACACAACTGAGCACATAAGTCGCGAATTCTGATCTACAGCATCTATTCTGTATTTATGAACCACAGCAAACTACTTCTAATGCAGATGAACTGCAGATGTACAACACAGTAAGCCACTCAACATCACTGAGGAATAGGAATTGGGTACCATTTTAAGTTGCCTCATGCTCTCATTCACAAATGGGCCTACATATAGTCCATTTACATACAAATTCTGACTTATGTACAAAATCAGGTTATAAACATCCTTAAGAACAGAACTTGTTCATAACCTGCAAGCCCTTCAGTTTTATTAACAGGCCACAGCTACATGAAAAGTTCTAAAGCTATACAATAGTCACAATCATGTTCTCATCTAAGTCATGACCTCATGAAAGACCAGTGATTGTGAAAAAGTATCTAAAATTTTATAGAGCACTTGATGATGATTTTCTTTAAAAATTAGAAAATATTAAAAGAATAATGTTATTAGAACACAGAAGAATTAATGTTGATAATAATTAATAAAGTGTGTTCACATAGTAATGTGATATGGGGTGTTGTGTGCGTGTGTGTGTGAGAGAGATAGTGCATCTTTTTCAATTTTTACAGCTCCCAACTGACAGTATTGTGATACCTAGAGAAGTAAACACATTAATAAATTTAATGTATTGCAATACCTATAAAAGAGTAATACAATAGTTGATGATATAAAACAGACAGGTGAGATACATACATTTTACACAATAAGGTAAAGCAATAATAATTATTATGAATCATAACTTTTCGGAACTTATAGGCCAAATAGCATGTGCACTGCCACAACTGTTATCAAAATAGATTTTTGTGGTCAGCTTCCAGTTGTTGCTCATCTTAAGCTTACAATGAATCATTTG
Organism: Sinotaia quadrata; assembly: GCA_028829895.1. Taxonomy (NCBI): domain Eukaryota; kingdom Metazoa; phylum Mollusca; class Gastropoda; order Architaenioglossa; family Viviparidae; genus Sinotaia; species Sinotaia quadrata. The sequence continues at coordinate 24,335,341 of CM054183.1, read as the reverse complement.
TATCTAATTTAGCTTTTAAAGCTACAAACCATAAACTGTGCAGTGTGTGGTACACATATAACTGGAGAAAATTAAAACAGGCATTAAATCAATCTTGTTTTGAATATTTTCTATTCCTACATTGTGACTGTCAAAGTGATGCACCCTTCACTTTTAATCAAATGCCAAAGGAGACAGTGGTTGTCTGCTTTGTAGATGAAAAATCCTCCAATGAATGTTTATGTGTGCTCTTTTCATTTCACTGATAAAAAGCCTACCACTGACAACCCTATGTCAGAGTTCTATCATGGTTATGAAAGAAAAAAAAAAGGTAAAAAAGAATGGAGTCCTGGGGAGGTGTCTAGCAACAATGATATCTCCTGCCATTTTTTTTACTAGTATAAATATACCAGTCAAATTTGGAAAAATGTGAGCCATCTGTGCTGATAGATTCAGCAATTCTAACTCATCTGATTGTCTCCTTAACATATCTTATGGATGATCCCATTTTACTTTCAAAGTATCCATGATTTTTCTGTTTTAGATTCTAAAAAACAGCTCAAGTCAAAGCAAATATATTTTCTCAGTAATGAATTCAAAGAATAAGGTGACACAAAAACCTTGTGGATTAAAAAATATCACTAACACAGTAACAGTACATTTTTCATCCGTATGATAGACTGTTTTTTAGTAATGGGTCTTTGGCCTTGAGAACTCAAATTAACACACCTAGTAAATAGTTCTAGAACTTTACACAAGTATACCTATTCAGATTTATAGCAACAGATGTTTATATAAGTTTTTGTACCTAACACAATGTTCCCACCAACTACAGGATTAGTCTCAAGGGCAATATGGTGTTACCATCATCTTTTGAGTTTACGATCACTCCAACCAACACAATAGTTATACATTCAAGAACACAAGTGGTAACTGTGCATCTGGTCTTGTGGAAATGAATGGTGGATTAGAGTAATTGAGAGGATAAGGTGGATTAAAGAAAATTAGTATAAGACTCATTTTGCCTCTTGCAATTTTATTTTCTGTCATGTTCAGTTTCAACATTTTTCCTTCCTAAACACCAAAGATGTGCTCTGATATTGTCAACACTGTTACTGTTTTTAACTATCACTTATCCGTGCTTGGTAACCAATGAATGAATTATGCATTCCTCTATCAACATCTTGAGAAATCTTTTTTTTTTTAAATGTGATCAGGATATAATGACTAACACTGTAACTGAACTGATTATTAAAAATATCCACTATCTCAGGATAGAACTAATATTACTGCTTTAAAAAAAGAAAAAAGAAAAAAAAAGAGCTATTTCTCTAGGATAAATTTATAATTTTATCACAGTTCTCAAGTCTGCTCTATAGCTATCTGAATACAAGATAATATTACATATGTCTCATTTTGTTGAAAAATTAAAAGAGTAATCACAGGTTTTTTATAAAAAAAATTATAGGACCAGGTGTTGAAAACCAGTTCATGGGAGATTATGACAATAACTGAAAGAGACTACAAAATTGTAAAGTTTATCTGAAAGTCATCTTGTAAATGCTCTCAATATAAGGATAATATAATGATACACACACAGCTATATTAAGAATAAGCTATGTCAACTACGGAAATAGGCTACAAGTGGGGTCATGTGCTTCTTCAATAACAGTAAATTCCAACGTCATTATAAAGTACAAGTGGCTGATGGAGTGTTTCCTGATTTTCTTTTTTTAAATGTTAAAAATTATTAATCTTCTACATAAGCACTGATAAGGGTAACAACAGTGAGAGTAATAAAAGTAATGGTATACAACCATTCCAAGGAAAGTATACAGCATGACTATTGCAAATATGTACTTTATCTACTCTGTGTTCAGTGACTATCTCACTTTCACCTTCTTAATACAACTTTCAGGTGTTGTTTGTCAGTTTTAGAAAGGGAAATAAAGTTTTATAGATGTGTCCTAGTTTGAAGGCCATACACTCCTACTGGTGTTTACGTAGACTCTGCTCTAAAATGTTACCAAAGTCAAGTAGACTGTGTAGTGTGTGATTCACCCCATTTTTTGTAAAAAACAAAACTGCATAATAATCATGAAACAGCTTATTGTTTATATCTGAGTCACCACAACCAACCACAATTCCCCTTTTTTTCAGGTTGTTAAGCTTTTATGGAATTCTAACTAATCTTGTTGAAATGTACAAGACTGCTTGCTGGGTTGAAGAATAATTCAGAAAACATTAATCATTATAAACAAGTTAATCATTTTCCATTTAGATTGTCCTTCAATGCATCATGGGAACTAGCCACTGATAAAAACTCAATATATGGGTTTCTGCTGTAATATAACCATAAAAAGTTGGCATTTATGTGGGATTTTTTTAGAAAAAAGATTAACTCAATAAACTAGGATGTAACTGAGAGTAAATTACCTCCTAAAAAAAAATGCAGCTATTTGATTATTTAAATAATTTTATTTGAAATTACTAAAATATTGTTAATGTTTTATCTGTGTACCATATTACTTTCTCTAACCATAATCAACAGGTACTTCTTCTCTGCTATTTCTTACAATAATGATTCTTAGGATCTCATTGAAAGACCACTCCAGATTTCTAGACTGGTGGTCTTTGCTCTGTCATGCCCCTAATACATGTACATGAACTTCATGCATTTGTCCTCAAATAAAAGCAATGACCAAATATATCTAGCCTGTTCAAATTTTGCACCATATGATTATGAAATGAACCGATCCTTTCACTGCTGAGCTTAAATAAACTTAGCTTTGAAACAAATTTCTTAAGGATTTCTGTGTCAATAAGGATTCATACAAATTATTATTAACGTGTTTGGAATGCAGATAAAGAGAATATGGTGGCTTTACTTTGGTGACTAAGGATTGGGTAATTTTATGAAGATTTTCTTATTATGATTTTGTGATACTATCATTTACTGATTTAGGCCATCTTTAATAGATTACATGAAAAAAAGTATCTGTTCTTTGTTACTGTTAGTGAATCAAGTGTAAGTAGCTTTCACTTAATAAAGAGAGTATTTATTCTAAATATATTTATAATATACTAGCTTTCACATAAATTTTCTAAGAAACAAACAAACCCTGCAATGTGTGTCAATTAGTGATTTGCTCATAAATTGCATAATTTTAACAAAAAATAATTTTAGTAGTCTGTTTATGCATTTTTAAATTCCAGATTTCTGGTCATTTCAAATAAAAAGTAGCAACTGTATTAGCTCAGTGGTTATTACCTTGATTCATGTAAACAGTTTAGTGCATATAAAACAAGAGCAAGACTGACAGAAGTGATGATATAAACAAAGAATTTCTTTTATATTTTATCTGTAAACATCACTGTATTCATGTTGTTCAGTAGCACAATGTTTAGTGTGAGCTTATGTTAGAAAAATACTTTTGTTTAACAAGTGAGTCAAACTCGTTACATGAAACCAAACCTCACAGCAGCATACACCCCAAATAGCAAAATTATTAATGAGCCACTTAGAATAAGTGAACTATTTTATCTCGATGATATCATTTACAATTAAAAGTATTATATACATTACCAGCCTGATTAATACTAAATTACTACATACATATAACAATTCTGGACTGACTGCCAAAAATTCATTTTCAAAGCCTTCATAACCTGTAATTCTATCAAGAAGATACCACCAAAGCCTTCATTACTCCTACTACAGCCAGTAAGCCACCTCCAAAACCATCATAACTCCTACAAATGCCAGGAAGCCACTTCCAAAACCATTATAACTCTTACCACTACCAGGAAGCCACTTCCAAAAACCATTATAACTCTTACTACTGCCAGGAAGTCACCTCCAAAATCATTTTAACTCCTACAACTGCCAGGAAGCCACTTCCAAAACCATCATAACTCTTACTACTGCAAGGAAGCACTTCCTAAACCATTATAACTCTTACTACTGTCAGGAAGCCACTTCTAAAACCATCATAACTCCTACCACTGCCAGGAAACCACCTCCAAAATCATCATAACCTCTACTACAGCCAAGAAACCACCTCCAAAATCATCATAACCTCTACTATTGCCAGGAAGTCTCCTCCAAAACCATCATAACTCCTACAACTGTACTATGGCAAAAAAGCTACTTCCAAAACCATCATAACTCCTACTGCTGCCAGGAAGTCACCTCCAAAACCTTCATAGGTGCTACTATGGCCAGGAAGCCACCCCCAAAAACCTTCATAACTCCTACTATGGCCAGGAAGCTACCCCCCAAAACCTTCATAACTCCTACTATGGCCAGGAAGACATCCCCCAAACCTTCATAATTCCTACTATGGCCAGTAAGACATCCCCCAAACCTTCATAATTCCTACTATGGCCAGGAAGGCATGACCAAACCATCATAACACCTACTACTGCAGGAAGTCACCTCCAACACCAATTAAAAGTAAAATTACTTCTTTCTTTCTTTTGTTTAATAAATAGCCATATTTAGGATTCTTAGAGGTAATCAAATGATTAGAGAAGTATAATATTTTGTTAACGACAAAAAGATTTTGTCTATGTGCAGAAGTACAAAAGGAAATGAAGTATATGTAAATGTAAATAATCATAGCTGAAGTACTTATGATAGTTATAAACTATTTTTAACTTAAAATTCCAAACATGTAAATTTAAAATACTTGACCAACATTAATTTCAAATTTTGGCATTCAAATATAAATGATATATATATATTTTTAAAAATGGAATTAAATTTTTCTTCCTCTTTATTTGAAGTTCAAATATTAAATTTACAACGAAAAAGCAGTAAGAAAACTAAAAAAACAAAACAAATAGTAATGTGCAAGTGAAGTAATATATCTCAAAGAAAAGAATAAATCAATGAATTGACAACCAAACAAGGGCAATAATTAGGAAACAAAGAACTCACCAATGGTTATTTCATCATCTGTTTGTTGATCAATGCATTCAAAGTTAAATTCTTTAAGGTCTCTGGCAAACAGCCTTTGTGCTTTGGATAACTCTGTTCCAAACAAACTTGTAAATTATAAAAGTGCAACAAGAAAATCATATAATAAAATTAAAAGTTGTCTGTAAAAAAGCACAAACAACAAAATAGTGGTTTCTTCTTAATTGTTGCAATAATTGCATAGGTAATTAAAACAGAAAGCACTTACAAAAAAATGTATTTCATTTGAATTTTGTGTAAGTTGATTTATTTCAATTCTCTGATATAAAATTATAATACAAATGCCATGTGATTAGTGATAACTTTAATTTTTAAAAAAATATATTTTGACATAATATATTATATGATAGTGAAAAATCTTGTTAATAAAAAGTAATATTAAGTAATATTTATTATTATAAATAAATTTCATCCACAAAGAAAGAATAATAACTAATTATTTAATAAATATCTAAAAGGTTTGTAAAATATAATATCAAAATCTTATCAGCATTAATAAAAGTGCCAGAGATAAAACAAAGTTAACTTTTATGTAATATAAAAGGGTCTACAATTATATAGCCATTTCTATACCACCACTAGGATCCTGTTGCATGACCCTCATTTTTTTTCACCCTTTCCCCGCTATTGCTTAGAGCATCAAACACTTAATTTTTTCTTATTTGGAATTTTTAAAATTATTTTCTTATAATTATCTATTTCAAATTTAATACAGCAACTAATTAACATTTATAAATACAAAGGGAAATAATATTTATATACGCTATCATATTCATACTCAGAATAACAAAAAAAGAATAACTAGTGGGGTTTTCCTGTCTAAAAAGTGTGTGTGTGTGTGTGTGTGTGTGTGTGTGTGTGTGCGTGTGTGTGTGTGAAAGACAAAAGTCATTAAGTGATTAAGAAAATTAGTGTTATATCACTTAAAAATCAAAGCTTCAGAATCAAAATTAGATCATAAAATGGATTCTTCTCAAAGAGAATCTATATTTAGCTGGTCTGACAACTGTGATGAACTTGAAAAAATTGTCATCAGCAACATTTTAAAAGACTTTTCAAAGTATAGTGTCTAAGGGTTCTGAAAGGACAAATGAAATTTAAAAAAAACACAATAATAATGTGGAGGGGAATGCTGTATCAAAACTACCCTAAACTTAATATTATAAAATGTTGGACCTGCTATAGTCTCTGCAAAATAGTATTTTAATTTTCACATGGCCATTGTCGGTTTGTTTATGTTGTGAATGTAAGAAGTATTTCATGCTTTGTAAATTACACATAATTACAAATAGATTTTATGCACACTTTCCAATACCTACTTACCAAGATAAGTTTATATATAATTCAAGAAGAAACAATATACTGTGAGTAATATTCTAACAGTAACAGTAATATTAATCATAATGTGTGTACTATTTTCTGCTTAGTAAAAAAGCATAAACTATTATATAAAACTGGAAAAAGTAATGATTTATAAATATTATTAAGTGTGTCAATGGGTTTGAATCTATACTCATCAAAGTATACAAGAGAACAGCAATGCACTACCTTTAGTTTAAATGGAATTTATATCTATTTAATATATATTATTAGTAATATTACATAGATAAAGACGAACAGATCTTACAAATTATTTTAAAAAATGAATCAAAAGGCAGGGGTGCTTTAAATATGACTGCCTAGAACAGACAAAATAACTGTTGGACAGAGAGAAATAATGACTAACAAGTAACATGTCAATGAGACAAATAAAAATGTTGTCTTGTATTCTTGGCAGTATACTTAAGAGTACAGAAACAGAAATGTATACGTATAACATAGTAATGCCACTGCACCTGACTACATGAAAAAGAAAACTGGTTCTTTCATGAACAATGGTTATGGGCAACTTGAGAGATGAGAACAGGATAGATCCATGTTCACTTCAAACTTTGCACATCTTATATTTTTGGAAGATGGGAACAATCTTTTTTCTTCATTAACTTATTCATTTATAAAAAATACATTTCCTTTTGGTATTCTGAACTGTTAGAAAAGCATTTCAGGCAAAGGTGGTGGAATACAAACCAATTATCTGAAAGCCTAAACTTTAGTAGATATGTTTGATGACAGTCTGGTAAAAATGAACTTGTTGCATCTTGACTAGCCATGAGTCAATAAAAATAAAAAATGTACTGCATTGTGAAAATGATGTTATATTATAAACAATGAGTATTTGTTACATCCTTCATCATGACTTAACCATAAAACAGATTTAGATGACAAGTGTGCACTAATCATACCCATTACGGCATTAGTACTAGTAAAAGAAGTATGTTCCCCAAACCCCAACCTCTTATATTAGTTATTACTATATTAGTTATAAATTAATATTTTTCTTTCTATATGTGCTTTTCATTTTATGCTAGTGAAGAGGAATCTACCATACAAATGAGCTCAATCAATAGATTTAGGTGTTCTGATAATGTATATAAAATTTCAAAATCAAAGTCCCAATGGATATTGTAAAAAATAAAATGTATGACCAAAAACAATGTACTTCTGTGAGATTTTAGATGTTAGCAATTCACACAAACAAGCTTAATGATGACATAGGTGACTAAAGAGCCAGTCTTTATATACTGAAGGAATGACACTTGATAAAAGGAAACTAACTGCTACACAAATGTCTCATGCTGTTGCAATTGCAAACCTTAACTGTATGTGGAACAAAGAAACAACCATGTCTAGACTAACTTAACTGTGTTGTCATGTGGTGATCTCATGCATAATCAAGAACTTTGGTTTCTATTATACTTTAAAATGTAAAATAATAATATTTATCAAAGTTTGTTAGCTACTTAAACTTTGCCATGATATTTAGTACAGAAATATCTTATTTTTATAATTATATATCTTTGAAGTGGATTTCTGTGTTTCACTTGGGCTTTAAAAAAATAGCCAAAAACAGAAAGTGAAAACAAAATTTGTTAAAGCATTAAAAGATTCTGCAAATAATTTGAAGACATGTCAGACCATCAGACAATGGTTACAGTTTTACATGCATTCAGCCGTACATGAATAATTTGTTAACAAAAAGGTGTAACACTGACACTTTATTAGTCAATTAATAGACATATAATTATAAAGCTTGTTATCATATTTGTGTACAGAAATATTTCATAAAGTTGTGCGCTATATTGTCATGTACAGAGTGCCATTCATTAAATTGCTTATTTATTCTAATTTCTATTCCCCGGTTTCAGCATTTTGGTGGTCAATTGATTTGGAATTTATCAGTTAAGTGCATCCTTTGATCACTGCATCGTCCAGCTGGGGAAACTTATTCATAATGACAACAAACACTGATAAGTATGCCAGCGTATGTATACTATAAATATCATTAAATACACTAAAGTGGTAGTCTGTAATAGATTACTCACGTTTTGCAGCTTCAAACACATGTTTCCCGTGTTGAATCAAGGTTTTAATGGATTTACTCGTTCGATCAAGCTCCCGTTCGTGTTCATGAAGTTTGGTGCGGAAAAGCGGACTGTCTGTAAGACAGTCCGCAAACTCTAAAGGTTGTAAACCCATTTACGCTACTGTTAATAAGAACGTCCCCATCAGAATGAAACACAGAAGAAACCCACATTAAAAACAAGCGTCTCTATGTGGTGTAGCTTCTGCTCTCGGCTCCCGTCATAAAATATTGGTAATGGGCATGCGCAGCGGAAACGATTTACAGTTCCTGTTTAAAGGAAGTATTTTTAAAAAATAAAAATAAAAATAAGGTTGTGAATGAAATAAGTTAGCCCAAAGGCATTCCAACTTTACTTTTCACAAAAGCTTAAAGATGCCTAAGAAAAAGACCGGGGCGAGGAAAAAAGCAGAGAAACAAAAAGAAAGACAAAGAGATATCAGAGGAGCTTATAATGCAAAAGATCTGGCTGAAAGGTTTTGTAATCAGTTGATGGTAAGTCAAAGCATGCTGAACGAGTGTGATACTCTCAAGTATTGCCTGATGCTATTTGCTTGTGATAACTGATGATTATAAGCGATAGAGGAAGAAGCACTGATGATTAATATTTTTAGTAGTTTACTATTAATTATTACTTTTTTAAAAACTTACTAATGGTAAGCCTGAGTTTATAACAATATATAATAATTAATATACACGTAGTATAGGGGCCTTCGCAAAACGATGATAAAACTTTGGATAGGCCTATTAAAAATGTATGCACGATAAGTATGATGGTAACAAAAAGACATCATACGGTTCATCGCGTAATAGTTAATTTTAATGCAAAACTAGAGGAATATATTTTTCATAGGGGAATAACATTTTAGTAATAACTAATACTAATAGTCTCAGTTGTGTGCAAAGTATCATGTGCAATGCTAAGTGGCGAATTCTTTCATTTTATGCTAATTAGAGCTTTAATTCTTTTTAATAATGAATCAACTTAATGATAATAATAGTTAATGATAGTAATAATAACAATTTTAAAGAATTGATAAAGAGGTGAGAGAGAGTATTTCCAGACTACATGTAAATGAAATCATAATTCTTAGTCATACATATACATGCAGTGTATGTGTGTTGTGCTAATGGGATTATTTGTCTAGGAGATTTAATTTTATGCTATATTTTATTGTAAAGATCACAGAGTCTCTCTCTCTCTCTCCAGTAAAGTACAGTAAAATATAGATTTTATCAGTCCATCACGGATTTAGTGATTGATAATTATGATAATGATATCACACACATCTTAAATGCACAAAAACTAAATACAGCTGGTCAAGATGCAATTCCTGATTGTCTTTTACATTCCTGTGTGACTGAACTTAGCCCTTCCTCTCAAACTACTTGTCATTATACATAAATATTATCTCTATATTTAATCTCAGAAATATAATAACTCATAATTCTAGTTCACTAAATTTCTAACTTGTCTGAACTCACCCTCTCTTATCTGGTTACTCTGATTTAACTGGAAATGAAATGATTTTGAGAAATTGAACTAAAGAAGCTTTTTTATTTTTTTTTGCTGATCCCTTTCTAGATCCTCCACAGCTTGCTCTCAGAGCAGAAACAAAATTAAGTCATTGCTACTCTTGTTTGTTCTCTGCTAAAACATTTTGGTCCAGGTCACAATGCAGTACTAAGTTACCAGAATATTAAAGTATGTATTGAGATCACAGACATTAAATTGTCTGTGTTTATCACTAATACTAGAGTCTCACAAAGTCCTTTCTTTATGGTCTATACACACATCACTGCAAAAAAATAACAGAATAGTTTTATGAATTTTCAGATAACACATCTATCCCTGCGTTCTTAAGGGATGGAGTGGGGCTGAAACATTGACTTCTTTTACATAAGCTGATTGTAGCCTTTCTAAACACTACCTGAACACTAGAAGTGTTACATGAGTTGTCGAAAGAAAAAAAATCATATAGTGGCACTTTTTGACTTAAGCATGCATCATGCATTATCATAAAATGGTCAAGAAGTGGAAGTCTTGACACGTGAAAACTAAAAAGAAACTGTATTACTTTTCACCAATAGAATTAGAATTAGAAAGGCAGAGTTGTCCTGAAAATTGCTATTATTTATTAATGGGAATCATAGAAAGACAAGTAGCATTCAAGTAAAGATTACTGATTAGTACAGTGAGAAGAAGATTAACATTAGTTTTATAGTTGCATTTATTTTAGTAGGAAGACTGGTCTTTAGTACTAGTAGGAAGACTGGCCTTTGTGTTAATGCATAAGTAGAAAACTAGAATAAATACTACTTTTACTAGTACTACTAATAATACCAGGAAGACTGGCCTTTAGTACTAGTACTCTAGTAGGAAGACTGGCCTTTGTGTTAATGCATAAGTAGAAGTAGTATTACTAGTACTAGTAGTAGTAATACTAGGAAGACTGGCCCGTGTGTAGAAGTAGTATTACTAGTACTAGTACTTTGTAGTAGTAATGCTAAGAGTAAGAAGACTGGCCTTTGTGTTAATCATCATAAGTAGAAGTAGTAGTACTAGTAGTAGTAATACTAGGAAGACTGGCCTGTGTGTAGAAGTAGTATTACTACTTACTAGTACTAGTAGTAATGCTAGGAAGACTGGCCTGTGTGTTAATGTATAAGTAGAAGTAGTATTACTAATACTAGTACTAGTAGTAATACTAGAAATATTAGGAAATAATACTAGTAATATTAGGAAAGACTGGCCTGTGTGTTAATGCATAAGTAGAAGTAATATTACTATGACCTGTGTGCTAACACATTATAGTTTTAACTATAAAAGATAAAGTACTTATGAAATCAAGCCTATCTCTCTGAACAAACTTATTTTAATTTCTTTTGCTGTTATTGACTGTATTATTTACTACAGCTCTTGATATCTGTTTCTTTTTCCTTTATTAGGAATGTGATCAGTGCAAAAGGTGAGTTATTTATGAGTGCTACATTTTATTTGAATTTATTTATTTTATTTTTTTTAAAGAACAAATTTTCAAAACAATTGCTGCACTTATTTTTAAAAAACATTTATTAACTAGTGTATGTACTTTGTGGCTGCATGGGATGGGTGATGTAAAACAGTATAGAGAAATGACAAGATAGACCTGAAACTGTTAAAAAGTGTTATAATAAATATTTTAAACTTACTTAATATTTAAAGTTGTTTTGTTATTATTAAGATTGCTGTGAGCTTTCTGAAATGTTGATATTAAATGATTAAAATGTATGATTAATAATCCATATATTGCATTATACAATTATAGTTATATACGTAACATTACAATTTTACATGTTTTGTCCACTAGCAATGACAAAATAGCCCATGATCATAAAACAATATTTGTTATTTTTAGTATTCTTGTATTCATTTGAATAAGTTTATATCAATTATAAAACAATTTATATACAGTAAGAAAGCTCCATCTGTTTTAATTCATGCTGCATTAAAAAAATAAAACTAACAAATGTGTTTAAATTTTATAATAGTAATAATAAAAGCTGACTTAATACAATAGTGAATCGTATATAAGCTCTAGTCTCAACATTTTAAAATAATTACACATAACACGCAAAGATCTTTTTATTTAAACTCGTAAGACAAATCAAAATTATATAATGAAACTGAAAGAATCTACATGAATAATAAAAAGAATAACAAATATCTCTATTACAGAAGAGGAATATAATAAAATTAATTTACCATAGTTTGAATAACAGTGGTATGCAAGAGACAGTGCTATTCTTACTAAATGAAAAAAATATCTTGAGATCTCCTTTTATATGATAATTGCACTTCAATTAAAGCTATGTACTACACTTGAATTCTTTTCACACCTAAAATGTATGCTGGAGTATAATTCAGCAGATCATTATCTTCTGGTTTGCTAAAACTGGAATTGAGCATTTTCAAAGATGAAAAATATTTATCATATCTGAATCTGATTTCTATTTCTCTGGATTCAATACATAATACATTTCTTTAATGTGTGTGTGTGTGTGTGTGTGTGTGTGTGTGTGTGTGTTTGCCTATGAGTATGACATATTAAGTCTTTAAACTCTGGTATTTTATTCAATTTTTTTTTTCATGTTTATTTTTGCAGAGTTCAGAAAAACAGGGCATTTTGTTATTTTTGTAGTTCTGTTCAAAGAGTCCCAATGTGTGGTCAGTGTGGTAAGTCAACCAACTTTTGTTTATTTTTATATTTTCCTTTTTTTAGAAAAAAGCACAACCAGAATGAATGAAACTAAACCACATTTATAAATTTACTTTTTTGCATGTTTGCAAATGCTTGCATGTACGTAAAATATATTGTGTATTCAAGTGAATATAATAAACCATCTTGTGTAAAAGTTTTCCCAGTAAGTTATTTTTAATCATGAACGCTTACTTCATTAATGATTTGTACATAGTGTGTGGTCACTTAAAAGTTGAAGTTAAATTTATAGCAAGGAAAATCTTGAATAGTTTTATTTTTTAGGGATTAATGAATCAGCTTATTGCTTATCAGATAACAGAGGTAAAATTCACCTTCTTAACCTCTTCAATTTTATGAATGTGGAAATGCATAAATCAAACTTGGTGTTATATGAAAGTGGAGATAAACCTCTTGAGATCACTCTGCTTATTTCTTTCTTTCTGTTGCTCCATTTTTATTATGAGCAGATATTATAATATATAAATCATAACATTCTCTGAGAACAAAAACAAATGTAAAATCCAACACCTAATACAAATTTTTAAAATAATGGTAAAATCCAGAAGTGTGATAAACACCAGAATTACATTTTAAAACACTAACTCTGATTGGGTTAAAGGAGCTGACATAAATCTTAAAATTAGGAACAGCACTGTGATGAACACTAAATGCCCAGAACTGACCAGACTAATACAAATCATAAAGACAGCAGGTGCTGAAGACTTAAAATACTTATTTTAAAATCCTAACACATGCAGATTCAGTAAAACACCTATGATGAATTCACTAATGAATTGCAGGGAAGACGAAGTGCATGATGAAGACTGGAGATTGTGTTGTAAAACATGGAGGCACATTTACATCTGGAATGGGAATGGTGGTAAGTACTTTTGCTGTGAGAGTTAAATTGTTTTCTCACAGCTTTCATGTTTTTTATTCACATTACATTCTACTTTACTAGTAAGTGTTGGTTTGTTATTGGCCTGTGATTCCATTACTACCTCCTTTTTCCCTGACAGTTTAATTGGTTTCCTGTTGAAAGTGATGACTGCTGGGCAAAGTGATAATTTGTTTTCCTGCTTTAAGTGTTGGCTGCTTTATTTCCGCTGTTAAACAGTTGTCTCTTTGTTGACAGCATTTAGAACAGACAATATTAATGGCTTCCTGTTACTTCCTTTCTGTGCATGCATGCATCTTTGCATATTTTTGTTTGTTAGAGATTGTTGGACACGTTGCTTACTGTGTTAAATGTTTTCATTATGTCACCATAAAAGGGCAGTTCATTAGAGATGTTGTAATCCAAAACTATTTAATGAATTGTGCATTGCTTTGTATTAAATGTTTTCTTTTGTAGTTTTAAAAAGAATGGTATGGAGTTCATTCCTGTTTGGTAGTTATTCATTTTATTTACTTTTCAATTTATTTGTTTTATATGAGAGAGTGACTGTGAAGGGGCTTCTGACTTGAGTCAGTATACATATTCATCATTCTTTTTCTTGTAAATTTATACTGTGGAATCATAATTTAATAACTTCTGCTTTTTATGAATAGGTAGGTACCTGTTATTCGAATGCCAATATTTCCCCTTTTGTTTTACCTCTAAATTTATAAACATTTATAACATTTCATGTTGCATTGGTGTATGTTTTAGAATTCTATTATGTATGATTCACTCATCAAGAATAGAAGCTAAAACAAAAATTGACCCTGCAGCTGAAGAGATGGGTTGAAAATATGTTAATTACAACTTTGTACCATTTAATTAGGATCTTATGCATGAAAATAAAGCATTCTAGATTCTTATGTTTGTAGAACCAGGATTTATAAATCCCCATTGTCAAGCATTTTAAATTTTCAAAACTGTAACATAACTGTACCTTGATTCATGCTGCAAAATAAAAAGTATAAATTTGCTATGGATCCAGCCAATAATTGTTATGTTTAAAAATAGAAATGTCTAAATTTTAAAGACTTGTAGGGTGATTATCACTTAAAAATAAAAAATCTCATCTAACTCTAAGGTTTTGTACATCAGTTAACTCAGTGTTTCATCATTTCCTGAGCTAAGGTTTTGTACATCAGTAACACTAATGTCTCATCCCACTATTTCCTGGGCTAAGATCTTGTACATCATAACCAATGTCTTCTCATTTCCTGAGCTAAGATCTTGTAATCATAACCAATGTCTCTTCTCATTTCCTGAGTTAAGATCTTGTAATCATAACCAATGTCTCTTCTCATTTCCTGAGCTAAGATCTAGTAGATCATAACACAGTGTCTCATCTCTTCATTTCCTGAACTAAGGTCTTGTACATCATAACCAATGCCTCATCTCATTTCCTGAGCTAATATCTTGTACATCATAACACAATGCCTTGTCTCCTCATTTCCTGAACTAAGGTCTTGTACATCATAACACAATGCATCATCTCCTCATTTCCTGAGCTAAGATCTTGTACCTCAGTAACACAGTGTTTCATCCCCTCCTTTCCTGGGCTAAGATCTTGTATAGCATAACAATGCCTCCTCATTTCCTGAGCTAACATCTTGTACATCAGTAGCACATTGTATTAACTCATTCTTGAGCTAAGGTCTTGTACCTCAGTAACACAATGTCTCATCTCCTCATTTCTTGGGCTATGATCTTGTACATCAGTAGCACAGTGTATCATCTCATTCCTGAGTCTTGCACCTCAGTAACACAATGTCTCATCCCCTCATTTCCTGAGCTAAGATTTTGTACATCAGTGACACAGTGTCTCATCTGCTCATTTCCTGAGCTAAGCTTTGTACCTCAGTGATAGAATATCTCATCTCATGAGCTAAGTCTTTCATATCTCTTATTTCCATTCTTAAAATATTAAGGGTTCTATTTTGAAGGAAAAATATTCTTCACTTTAATGCATTAAAATATATTTGCATTTCTGGTGTTTTGCACTTTTTGTAACAAGAAAAATAAATTTACTCATTGAAAATATTTAGTATTTAATCTTGTTTGTTTTAATGTTATGATTATCTTCATAGCTATACTATACTAGCATTTCTATTTTATTTCTAATATTGTTACATTTTTCTTTTGTCTTTACTGTTATTATTAGCTAAGATCATACTTTGCAGGATGCAGTTTGTGATCTCTGTTGTTTTCACTGTTATGATTAGCTAAGATCATACTTTGCAGGATGTGGTTTGTGATTTCTGTGAATTTCACTGTTATGATTTGCTAAGATTATACTTTGCAGGGTGCAGTTTGTGATTTCTGTGAAGCATGGGTGTGCCATGGACGCAAGTGCCTACAGTCACATGCTTGTACTTGCCCATTACAAGATGCACTCTGCTTTGAGTGCAAGAGGGGTGTATGGGAACATGGTTTGTGATTTTTTTTTTTTTAATCTCCTTGTGAAAAACATAAAATAGTGGTGTTTTTATTCTTAGCAGTAGTAGTAGTGATGGTAGTAGAAGTTAGAAATGTGGTGGAAGTAGTTGTAATGGTGGTAATAGGGAAACATTATTTCCTATGAATCATTAAATATGAAGATGGAACCCTTTCAAATGGTCAGTGCAGTATATTCTTGCCAAAAACGTGTAATTTTTCTTTACTTTTTTCTTATATTAAATACCAATCATTTAACTTGCTCAACATGAGCATTTCTTATATGCTTTCCTCCCTTGTAATATTCTTTAGTTTGGCTCGTTAACCTTAGCTCAAGAACTAAATTGTGATTTTTCTATGGATGTCAGGTGGTCGCATCTTCAAATGCAGTTTTTGTGCCAATTTTCTGTGTGAGGATGACCAGTTTGAACACCAAGCTAGCTGCCAGGTTCTGGAGTCAGAAAACTTTAAGTGTAAGTGTTTCCTAATTCATTGAGCACAGACTTTTGGAATTTTTTTCTCTTATCATCGTGAGGCAGGGATTACTTTTCTTTTGGCAATTATTTCATATCTCAAACATATACGGATATAAAAACAAAATTGTATACAAAACTCAGAATACTACTATTGTGCATGTGTGTGTGAGAGAAGCTGAATTTTGTAATTCAAATTTTGTGGTTGTATATAAATTGTAAAGGTATGTTTTTCATTTGTTCTTATTTAAACCATGTCATAACTGTGAGGAAGGAAAATGATCAAGAATTTATCCAGTATTGCATATTTGGATTATAAAACTAAGTGAACACAGAAAATTTGGCTGTTTGACCTTTCATCTGTGACATGTATTTGCATATTCCAAATGTAGGTAACAGAACATTTCAAGCAATTTGGGGAGTTTTTGTGTACAATATTCAGATCAGATGTACTTACTTCACACATAATATATTTTTCATGGTTGACTGACTAATCATTAAATCAGGTACCTGAATAAGTGCATGAAAGATAAATACCATTCTACAAAATAGTAGCTGATACCAAGTTGAATTTTAGAGGCAACCATTCCAGCAATGTTATATTTTTGTTACCTCTAGTTATAGGTAAGGAGCCAACCGAGGTCCAGAATTCCATTGGACTCTTTAATTCTTTCAGAAATAGTGTGGTCATTGAAGGTCATTCTTTCACCAATGAAGAAATATATGGGGACATCATTAAGAGTCATTCTTTCAGTGAACTCTTATTGAGGGTCATCTTTTATTTTTTAATAAATTTTTTTTAAAAATTAATAATGGTGTACAATAATGGATTTTAACTTTTTAAATTTGTACTTTCCACACTTGCGGTACATTTATTTTACATTGAGACACAGAGGATATTTTAAACTGACTTGCATATATTTATGTTTAAAGATTAAGGTTGAAATATCTTCATAAAGCGCTTATTGTATACTAATGATTTTAATTTCAGGTTTATCGTGCAATCGTTTGGGACAGTATTCCTGCTTGAGATGCAAGGTAAGTTTGTTTCCTGTGTGTGGAAGTAGGTACAACAAAGTCCATCATATGCAGAAAGTGTTTGATTTGTATTATTAGTGATGATTTCATTCCAACAGTCTTCATACTTTACAATGCTATTATTGTGATTTATTTTTCAGACATGCTATTGTGAGGATCATGTGCGCCGTAAGGGAGTTAAATACACTAAAGGGCAAATACTTCCATGTCCCAAGTGTGGTGGTGATACGTCAGAGGTTAAAGAGCTTAGCGTTTCGAGTGAGTATCTATGGAGTTATATAGCATATGTTGACTTGCTTTAAGCACCATTGCACACATACTTAATTTTGTCCTCACATTTGCTGTTTTGTCTTGCAGCACGCAGATATGAATATGGAAGGCAACAGGTCATGGATGATGAAGAAGAAGGGGGTTATGGTGCATATGGTGGATTTTCATTCAGTGGTTATGGTATTTCTACTGGAGGAAACAATAAAGTCTCTGCAGATGGTAATACCGCTTGTCATTTGAAGGCTAATTGCAGTCTTCATTAATTGACAACTCTTTGCTGTCTGCATTAATCAAAACTTTTTTCTTCTAACTCACTTTTACACAAAGAGATAATTGTTTATCAAAATATACTCATGGTAAGGTGGAGTTTTGAGGGATTCAATTTGAAAATTTACTAGATAAATTAGAAAATATCTATCATATAGTTCCATATACAAACTGAAGATTATAGTCTGTCTTCCACCTATTTTTTGGTTGTTGGAATAATATTTAGTGTGTGTGTAGAGTATTTTTATATATGTATAAATCTATTCTTAATAACTTTAGTTGGTGTTCAAATGTGGCATCTGCAACTCCAAGGAAGTTCTCAGTGTTTTCTACTTTTTATTAATTAATCTACTTTTTATTTCAGATGACTCAGAAGAGGAAGATGATGAAGAAGAAGATGATGAAGAGGAGGAGGAAGAGGAGGAAGAAGAAGAAGAAGACAAAGATGAAGCAGAAAAAAATGAACTAGACATCAAGATAGTCACTAAAGACTTAGAGGAATCATCTCTAGTTGAATGATGCTAGTTGTGTTTGTAAATTACAAAATTACATTAAAGTCTAAACGCCTCTCTAAATTTATTTTATTGACAACAGTTTTAAAAGGAGACTTTTGTCATTAAAGAGAAATAAAGTGCTCTGATTCAATTAATCAGTAATCCTATGAAGTGATGCCTGCACGTACACAACATGCTATAACTGTACACAACATGCTTACACACAGATATGCCTATATGAACCACTTATGCCTACATTTACACAACACGCCTACATGAACACAGTATGCTTACAGGAACACATGCCTACGTGAACAAATGCCTACAAGAACAAAATATGCCCTCAATACACGGTACGCCTACACTTAACACACCTACATGAACACAAGCCATAATTGTACACAACAATAATAATTACAAAATCAGAGGTACACTGATGTGATGGTGCAGTTTTGTCATGGCCTTGGTATGTAGTTACACAATAAACACAAATTCAGAGACAGAGGACTCCTGGGTTTCTTGCACAACACAAAATTTTATTATTTCAGCTGCGCTTAAGGTGGCTTGCTAATTTCAAATACTGCCTTTTCTTTTTTTTTTTTGTCAAATGGTTTTAATGTGCATAGCTTGGTTGTAAAGTAACTTAACTTAATTGTTATTACCAATTAGATCACTTACAGGTTTAAAATTTTACTAACTGTAAATTTTACACAGCATTTGTTTCTCTAGTAACTGTCTTCTTAGTTGAAATGGAGTGCAAGTTTAATTGTCAGTCTTTTTTATTGCCCGCCAGATTATGCCAGAAAATATCAGTTGGTCATATCACAGAGTGTTTTAAGGTTTCATGTAAGCTTCATAAAACATTTTTAATGAGCCCACCTTATTTTTTACACCCTTCTCTAAATGTATCAATTCTCAGCATTCACCTTCACATCCTACCTTTTGCATTGGATCAGCACTCCATAGATATCAATTTAATCCACGATAAAGACACTTATGTACTGCTGTTACTTATGTATTCAAGAAACCACAAACGCTAACTTCCATCAATCAACAAACTTACCTATCTCCTACTATCCTGCCCACAAAAACCAAACCCAAAGGCAAAAGCAAACCACTACTATGACTAATTCAAAAAAATCCAACATATCAGAAAATAGGCTTTTGCCCTGCAACTATTCAAAAAATAAATAAAAAATAATAAAAAGAATAGACCAACAACATTTGCAACAAAATAAAGAACAGAAAAAAAAACACCCCATAACTAAGGCTCCAGAACAAGCCTCTACCTACCCTCCCTGAATACAAGAAAAGGGAGGAAGGCTCCACATGAATCATCAAAAACTGAGAACATCAAGAAGATGAAAGGTTTTCACGCATTTCCTGTGGAGCAAAGAAGTTACAACAACTGTTACTTATGTATAAAAACCATCAAATAACCTAATGTGCAATCACAATAATAAGTATTCATTTTTGTTGTAGTAATCACCCAGTTATCTTCCTTTGACATCACTTTCCCACAATAAAGACTGACGTGTGCTGTTATGTATAAAAAACATCAAACAACCTAATGTGCAATCACAGTGAATAAGCATTCATTTTTGTCATAGTAATCACCCAGTTATCTTCCTTTGACATCACTTTCACACAATAAAGACACTGACTTACTGCTGTTACTTATGTATAAAAAACATCAATTAACGTAACATGCAATTGCAGTGAATAAGCATTCGTTTTTTAGCTTTGCACTCCAGAATTGAGACAGAATTGGTGGACTTCACCTCAATTTATACAATTCTTTTAGATAGCTCAGTAGAAACTGTTGTTGGAGATGAGTTTGACACTGGTCTCCCTAATCTGACGAGCCATCTTCATAGGTTCAGATAATAACTTTTTTGTGATGACCAAGGGAATCAGAGAAATCTTTACACATAAACTGCCTGGAGACGCTGGTAATATCTTACGCACTTAATGCTCACGGCAGTACCATTTTAAAGAAAGTTATGATAATTTCAGACATCACTACGTTGGTGGGGTGACATGATCAACAGACTTTTTTCTACTAGTCATTCAGGTTCTACTGTGGGGCTTTAACCAAAACAGCTAATAAAGTATGACATGGGATAACTGAATTGAAAGCAGACAGTTGTCTCTAGAAAAGACATTCCTCTTTCATCATCTCTCAGTCTTTCAGGCAACGTTTTTATTAAGATATGATTTGTTTGCCATGAGATAAAATGCTCACTTACTTGTATTCATCTCTAATGATTGCCACAAGATGGAATGTTTGGTTATTTATGGTTGTCTCTATTGATTGCAAAAGGAGGGAATACTCACTTATATTCATGATCAGTTACTTATCTTCATCTCTACAGATTGCCACAGGATGGAATGCTCAGTGACTTATATTTGTCTCGAAAGATTACCACGAGATGAAATGCTGTTACTGATGCCCATCTCTCTTGTCACCTGAATTGGAATGTATACGAAGTGAATGTTTTGTCAATCAGTTGTGACAGCATTCTGGCATATGCCTTAATTTCCAGTTATTTCATTCCCCAAGATTTGTTGAAACTTAAAGCTTAGTCAAAGTTAGTAAACAGCACTCATTAATCACATTCGGGTATTGATAAACATGTTAGGACATGAAGAAATTTGAGGGAACTGCCAGTCAGGCTGCCTTATGACCCAGCTGCCCAACTGAATTTGTGTTAGCACTGCATACATGGATTTCACATGTAGTCAGTATTATGAAGAAAGTCACAAAAATTAGTTTAATCCGCTGTGTGCATATTGAAAAGCCTTAAGCAAATTACTTAATTAGTTTCTACTATGAATCATTAAAATTACAGAATTTTGCTTATAGATATTAGTTGTGTGGAAGTAAACAAGTGTTTAAGTAAACTAAGTTTGCATAGATTTATTTCATTACTATTACTACAAACGGTTTTGACATAAATGAATTGCCTAAGATGACATTCTTCCATAAAAGGTTTATGCCTTGATGAAGTAAATTAAAATTTAAGATTTGCTCTTCAATTTGGACAAGTCACTTTTTACAGCCACAGCAAATTCATACTAAATTTAACATTTGCTGATTTGCACAATATTTTATCAAGAAAATAGCCAGAATTGTGGTTCATTCCTCCAGTCACACAGCCTAATCATTAATTATAAAGACGACAGATTTTAAGAAACAAAATACTTGATTGTACCAAAAGAAAAGAAAGAATTAAGTTAGTTACATGGCTGGCAGAGAGCAGTGGACTAGGATGTCTTGTGACTCAGATACTGGACCCAACATGGTTCCAGTACTTCAGAATGTATAGAATTTAAAACATTCACTTGGGTTAGCATGATATTTCTTTATCCCCACCTCCATTGTTTTAGGGTGAAGTTAATTCCAACCCCACTAACCTAAACCAATCATTTTGGCTCAGTGAAGAACAGACATACAACATAGTTGTTATTTTATATATGACCAACTTAGCTTAATTTTACATAGAATGTTGGGTAATGTACAGCAGAGTGGCTGCCCATGAGGGTGAGATTAACATCAGAGTGACTGCATATCTGGATGCTGTTAACTAATGTAATTACTCCCAGCACTTAACAAAAGAATGAAGTAACATTGTAGAATTAAGAATTTATTTACAAAAACATTCCCTTATAATTTATGACATCAGTGTTTTCAAAGTCCCTTTTCTCTTTGGTCTGCCACTTTGTATTCTCCTAGTAGCCACTGTAATGCTTTAATCTGGAATGAGAAAAAAGTTGAGTGAACTTTACTATTTATTTTTGTTTGTTTCTTACCTAGTAGCTGCTATAATACTTGAACCTGAAATTAGAAAATGTCAAGTAAATTTTAATATATATTTAATCAATAGAAGATTCAGTGTGCATTATATTAAAATAAGTCTTAGATTTTACTTTTTAGCAACTTAAGTGCTTACATAGCACTGTAACATACCTTGGGTGTTAATAAATGAACTTCAACTAAAACATAATTAAAGATTGACTGGAGGTAAAACAAAGTGCAAGTTCTGTTAAAGGTATGTGCATAATTAGCAGGATCTTCTCACTATAAATAATGGTTAGAAATGTTCTAGTCTGTTTATTAATTTCTGCAAACTTGGTTTTAGTACTAAATAACCGTTGACCCATGGCTTAACTAGATACCATCTAGAATTATGTCATCTTGATTTGGAACATCAAAGAGGTCCCAGCCTCTGCTGTGTTTTGAAACTTTGAAAATTATATTAATTTTTTGTTAAATGATGTTGATTGTTCAGGCTACAGTGCTGGCTATAATTTTTAATGATCCCAATATTCATTGGCCACATTTTCCACCAACAAATAATCTAGTTTTCTATTAAATTCACAAGGGATGTTTTCTGACCAAATAAAAAATTTCCCAATTCTGGTGCCGTAAACAAAAACTGGGTTATTTGAAAACCTTGAAGGTTACAGTACTTCTCTCTTAACCCAAGAAAAACTTGCTGACATCTATTAATAAAAATGGTTGCCTTAGCAGCTAACATGTTCACAACAAGATTTTTCACATCTGAATCTAATAATACCAGAAAAGTTACATCTTTATCAATGCCACCGCCCATTATTAAAATGCAAATGTTGCTGAAAATTGCTACATTCTGCTTGAGGGAACTAATTAAGCGAAGGAGCACCAGATTAACCTAGAGAGAATAGCGATCATTAGTGTTCTACAACCTGCAAGAGAAACAGGTGGAAGTGACAATACATTTGTGAAATGAACTTGGAAGACTTGTTATGAAAGCACGCGAAGGACTATTACTGCAATCATCTAGACAAGGTTATGTATAAGCTATTATTGCTATAATCTCATTACTCCATTTCTGTTGCCTGATAAGAACTATCCTGTGATTTATATTGACACTTATCTGCTTAATTGTGTGTTAGGATATAAGACTGTATAGGTATTGAAATTATTTGAACATGGTTTCATGGAAATATTGATGACAAGTAATCTTTCTTCATTATATTTGTTATATGTATATTTGATTGTTGATTGAATAAGTTTATTGTTAAATTTATTGATCTTACATATGTTGATACCATATGTTGGAGAAGAAAGTGGGTGGATGGGAGCTCGTTAAATATAGATTAAAAGACAGTTTATTTTCTTTGATAAGAAGTTTTCCACCTATGAAAATATTGTGTAATGGTAAATGTTTGTCTTTAATGTTACAGAAGAGAGAAAATGTTTACAGCACCTTCATATCTACCAAGTGAGAGAGATGAGTGGTGTCTACTGGAGAATTATTAATAACATAAATTAAGATTCTCATCAATTGTAATTAGTTATGGATGATTAAATAATTATACTAATCAATACCATTAACCTGGTGGCGTTAGCATCACAAGTACGTACCATGTGTGTATATATATATATACACACACACTGACACACAAGATTAATATGCTGCTTGTAGACTTCACGCTTTAGAATGAAATGACAGAATACAGTTTGTCTCTGGAATAAACGTCTTCTGCAGTGGCTATTCTTGCTTTAGACAACTATTGCTTGTAAGGGTTTGCAATTTTTTTTTGCAATATTCACGAAGGGTGTTGGCTTTCATTCAAGCTGGTTCACTGTTTCTGTTTTGGTCTTTTATATTTTAAAGTTATAGCAAGGTGTGTTTACTTTTTGTGTTATATTTGAGGTAGTGTCATGGCTGACTATTCTATGCCAGTGGACACTTACAAAAATATTCTGTCCCAACCAACCTAGGATGATAGTAAGGGTGAGTTGTCAGAATAGGAATCTGAGTGCTGGGTCAACCCCATGCTGTAAAATTAAATTGTAAGAATTTCGCTATTCCTTACTTAGCAAACATAATATTGACAAAAAGGGAGATGACTGCACATGAAGGAGTGATATCAAATGATGAGCCAGACAACATATATTGAACATGGGGTTTAGATGAAAATATTTCTTGGAATCTTTGTTTTATATTAATCTACAAAGGAGTGCTACAATGATCAAAACTTATACACAGTGCAATACTAGGACAGTGAAAACATTACATATTATATTTAATTTTGTAAAGATACTAAAATACTTTTTTTAAAATAGTACTAACTATACATAATGAAGTTAAAACTGTTCAGAACATAACAAATTATATAATACTGAAAAAGAGTGAAATCATAAACATTACAAAATTACCCTTCAGGAAATCCTTAAACAAAAATTTACAAAGGTCAGGTTATGAATTAAGACTGTCAAAAGAAAGAAAAATGTACTAATGTTCATTGTTTCTATTAGCCTAGCTGTAACTAGCAAATAGTTATTTGCACAGAAACTGACTTTTGTAAAAAGCCTTTATGTCAAAACCCAAATCAATTCAGTTTTTAAAATGACAAATACTGAAATTCTTCAAGGTAGTGACAAGTTATTCACAGTTTGGTATGGTGAAAAATGTGATTGGTTGACACTGCACTGCCTGTAACAACATAATTAGTACAAGTAATATACCTGTAAAGCAGTGCCTGTAACAAAATAATTAGTACAAATAACATACCTGTAAAGCAGTGCCTGTCCCTTGTGGTTGCCAATGGAGAAGTATCCACTATTACAAGAAAAATCTGTACACCAGGGTATGCGGATCTTTGTATCATTCAGCTCGGGGAAGTTGGAGAAAACAGTGAAGGATGGAAAATGAACCTGCAAGATAAGAAGAACATTCAGATAATCTAAGACTGTGATTTAAATTCTGTCTGGTGTATCCATTTCTTTTATACAATCACATGACAGTTAAAGAGAAATGTCAGATTTAAGCATAGGAAAAAATATCAGTTTAAATTCTGTAAAAAAAATTCTTAAATTTATGTCTATCGTTTTGATAACAGAAAAGAGTATAAAACTTCTTTCTCTAAAAATTTTTAATTGACAGAAATATTTTATTGTGTATGCTCATGTGTCTTTTAAGGGTAAAAAATGTCTGGTGTGAACAAAAATCTTTAGCTCAAGTGAGAAGACTTAGTATAGATACAGTATGATACTAAGCACACTTGTTTCAAATCTGTCATAATTTCTAAATCTTTGATGGAGGTAAAAAAATGTGTTAGGATGCTTAGATGGGTAATGCTTGTCAGTATTTGATAATATCTCTAAATATCAGTGACAAAATTTGTGTTAGGATGCTTGAATAGAATAATGCATTTCAGTATTAGATACTATCTCTAAATATAAGGAAAAGTGTTCTGTAGCTGACTGAAACTAGAGAATTTAGCTAGTCTTTTAGCAAAAGGAATAGTTGGTGCGAAGTAGTGTAGCATTTTGAAAGGACTATTAAAGGTAACTGCTTAATTATGTTTTACACAGAAATGGGTAATTAAAAGAAGAAATAGCAAGGAGCCTTTTGAATAAAGTATGCTTAATGCACACTACTAGATAAATATTTTTGTTGCCACCATTTTGATGCAGCGGCCACCAATAAGTATTTTTAAGCAGCCAGAGTTTAGCCTGTAACATAATTTCCTCAGCTCCCATGCAGAGGAAAGTGGGTCACAGACAGCCAACCTGCTACAACTAAAGGTTATAATGAAGAAAGAGAAAGATATGGTCCAATTTTTTGACATCAAATAAATACCCCAAAGAAACTCGAGAATTACACTTAAATGTACCATCTTTCACATTTTACAAATGTGATTTTACTCTTAAGCTTACTTGTCTATTTCTTACCAGTTTCACTGCCTTCTCAGTGAAGTTGGAAGTGATAGCCAAAATTTCTGTGTTGGGGTTGAATGTAGCTGCTGTACAGGATGTTGTCAAGTTCATGATTGCTTTCAATGGCCGTGGTGTTTGTGATGTCATACAGTGGTCTTTGTTGTAAACATTCACAACTCCCGTATTGGAACTTACAAATTGAGAAGGGAAAAACCTCTCATACATTATATCACCCGTAATCATTATTTAAAATGAACAAGATTCAGGTAATAAAACAAATAATAACAAAAATAACTGTTATTTTTACCAAAGAAGAGAAGTAAAACTAAATTAAAATAATAAATTATTTCACTTTGTATATAAATCATCACAAAAGACTAAATAATGCATGTGAAAAACTCTTAAATCTGTTAGGAAGAAGAAATCATGACAGTTTTTTAAATTCAAAGAAAAACTGCTAAAATCCAAAAACTACTAATAATGAGAGTGTTACTAGAAGTAACAAAAAAAACTTGTCCAGCATAAGTGCATCCTCATTCCTAGAGCACCTTGATTTTCCTTCTATTTGACACTTTTCCATAAATATTTTTCACTAAATTCAAATTTAAATAACTTACATAAAACCTAGGAACAATGCAGAGATGTCACATCTTATGTGCATTTAACTTGCACAAATTAAACCGTATGGGGGGGGGGGGGGAGAAGAAAATAAGAAGTAGGCATGAGCGATAAGATGAAAGATTTGAATGTGATGACATCAAAGATGTGAATCTGCTGCACTGAAATCTGAGACAATTTTGGCCTCAAAACATTTTGAATAAGGGCTGCTGAACCTGCATATATAGGTATGTGATCTGTGTTTATAATACATAAACACATACAGGTAAACATTGCTAATTCAGACCCCACTAGTCTGGATAGCATACTGCTTCAGACCAACCATGTCCCATCTTGCACAGGCCCTAGTACTAGTAATTCTCATTCACCTTGACCCAGTTTGTCAATGTACATACTGTACATATCACTGGGTAATTTTATCTCAAATAATTCATTTTTTGTACCTTCTACTAAATATCAGCAGTGTGATAGATTTCACCTCACTAATCCACACACCCCCAATAGAGATCAGATTAGTGAGGTTTGTACCCACTTTTTCCAACTGCCAACAAAGTTATCAAATTACTATCTTTTAACAGAAAAGAAGGTAAATATTTTTTTAATAGATCTAACAAGTAGATTTTTACACATAAGATTTAAGTGGAATAAAGTTTGATTATTTCTCCTTTCTTCCAGACATTCAGAAACCTCCAAATAGATGTTCAATCAAACTACAATGCCCTGAAAGGATTAAATGAAAATTATTTATTTAATGTAAGCTTAATGCAGTACAATAATTATAACATTTGATTTAACATTGCACAAGACATACAAGACAAAACTTACAATTTCTAAAGCTGCCATCATTTATTTGTTTAACTTATTAAAGTTTGCAGATGTAGCAACCAAACTGTAATCACACTTGCCTACACTATCAAGAAAGTTTTGGTTGAAAGAATCAAGCCCATTATTCTTAAGGCAAGGGTAGAATCAATCAGCTGAACAGTTGTTCATCACATCCATGCTAATTAAATGTGTATTTGCAGTAAAACTCACCCCTCTGAAAGTTCTATCAAAAAAACCTTCTCGTAAGCACAACAGTTTTGAAGCAAAACCAAACTTTTTCATTCAAACAAGACCAAATACAAATCATGGAACAAATTAATTCTAATTAATTTCTATTCTTATAACCAAAAGAAGTTATCTCAACCTCATAACACATATAACAGGTAAACAAAAAAAGTAGTTTCTTTAATTTAGTTACAATGTCATGGATATAAAATCCTGTCAAATGATTAAATTATGTGTTTATGAACTCTGCATGTTTTCACATTTATCCTTATTATAAGAATGAGGAATACAATAAGAACAAAAAAAAAATTAATACATTATGCAATATTTTAAATACTATAAATTTTTCCTATTAAAAAAAAAAAAACTCTGCCACCAAACTTACCCACACACAAGATACTGAGAATCATGTGAAAGAGTTATTGCAGTACCATGGACACATCCATCATCCACGAAATTATGGATGCACTGCCTGGAATTCATGTCCCAAACATACACTCGAGCATCATCTAAAATTTAAAAAAATAATGAAAGATTTACATTAAAACAGATCTCAAATATTTTTACCCAAAATGGATATTAATTAAACCAGATATCACCAGAGAAGCATTGAATAATAGTAGTGCAATAGTCTACTTTCAGTACTCATGCACTAAGAACATAAAAACAAGAGAGCAGTGGTATGTGGAAATAAAACAATAACTCAGCATGTTATATAGTGAAAATTGAAGTACAGTAACCACACTTCATGAGGCAAAGTACTGTATTCAGAAATGTTCAATTAAAAAAAAATTGCACATGGTGAAAGAAATAAGCTAATACATACCACCTATTGAGTACATGTGGGTGCCATCAGCTGAAAAAGTAATGTCTTCAACGCTGCCATTCATCTTTAGGGTGTGAATCCATTCTTTCGTCTAAACAAAACAATTCTTTTCAAATAAACTTCTTTTTCAAATTCTTTTCAGAAATAAACTTCTATTTAAATAATTAAGATTAAACAATTTATAAAAAAACCCAGATGTATAGAATTTTAAGTGTGTATGTGTGTTGTGTGGTATAGTGTTATGGTGTTGTGTAGTGTATGGTGTGGTGTATATGAGTGTGGTGTGTGTATGGAATAGCTAAACACAGTAAGAATACATCTCTAACAAAATTACTTCAGAATAAAAAAAAAAAAAAAAAAATGATTAATATAAGAAAATTGCAATTTGAAAACTAAACAAAAACAAAAAAAATTAATAGACTGAATTTAATCTTGACATAATGATTAAATTATGAAGTATCAATAACTTTCAGATTTACAGTTTATAGTAAAATAAACATATTGCATGTAATGTCTTACTATCTAATAACCTTTCATTTCTGATCTATGGATGTTCTTTTAAAGTATAGTGGTAAATCTACCACTAAATTCAACCAGATGCACAAAATACAGGAATATATATATATATCCATCCATCCATCCATTTATCCCTCACTCTTTCTCTCTCTCTACCATAGTTCTTACAAGGTGCATTAAAGAATAAAGATGGTGTGCTGCAATTTTGCTGAGTTTCTGAAAGGAGCTAGCTCTTATCCAAGTTTATTCATAACTTCTGGTTTCTATTCAATCCTGTTGTCCTTTCATCTATCCTTGAGTCACAGTAAAGAGCTTGTTTTTACCTTTGCTTAGTTACATCTAGCTACATTTCTATTTTGTATTTGCTACAGCCCTGGCTAAACTGTCAACTCTGAATATTCCAAGGAATATTTTGATTCCCATATCAGCTGTGAGGCATAACAGACTGTCAGAGTCTGAGAGTGTTGGTCAACCATGTTTTTAAAAAAATCAACCCCTAAACGTCTGACTGTTCCTCTGTCAGCAGTTACATCACTAAACATAGTTAATTACATTCTACCATTCTTATCCATTAACAACAACAAATACAAAAATCCATAGATCAAACTTCATAAATATAATAACAACATTAAGCTGAAAAGAGTAGCAAGATGATATTGTCTCAAATAATGACAAATTATGTCACATATAATTTTTATTTTAATAAAAGATGGCAGAAACCAAAGCCTCTTGTGGGATAGTAATATGACAAAGAAGTACGGAAGTCAAGTAATTTAAACAAAGTCAGAAGGAATAGTGCTACTGTAGAAAACAAGGCAAAGCAGCCTTTCATCTAAATCAGAAAAGCGCCCAGGCTGAAGCTGATTAGGACTGGAAATGAAGTACCTTACTGGTACAGAAATAGTTACTACAGCAGACTAGGCAAGGCAGCCTTTCAACTAAGTCAGAAAAGCGCCCAGGCTGAACTGATCAGGACTGGAAATAAAGTTCTGTACTGGTACAGAAACAGCTAAATGGAAAAATAGTGTAGTTTGGCCAGAGGCAGATTCCTGAAGAACTCTTGGCAATTCTAGCACCAGCTCTTAGGCTGAGCATGCTGCAGGCTTGATCATGCATGTTCAAGAGATGACCCAAGCCAGTTTTCAGAGTAGGGAGATGACCTGAAGATGTCCAATGAAAACTGTGGTTCTATACCAGCTGGTTAATCAAAGTCCTACCATAAATCTGTCATCTACTTACAGTGCCACTCAATATGATGCAAACAGAGATTTATCCAGCCACCATTCTAGTACACTGACACACAATTTCTACAGCACTGAGTTGAGCTGCTTTGCATTTATTTTGATCTCTCATGAATAATTAATGTTACTATTTAATGACTACTAATGTTTAATTAAGTAGAAAGTAACTCATTCTTAGAATGGTTTCTTTGATAGTATAAGCCAAAAATAATAAAAGTTTAATTTAAAACAAATGATAAAGCTAACTAAACACATAAATTAAAATTAGCATTTGTTAGAATCATTTCAAAGTAGCTAATATTACTATGGACTCAAGAGTGCCAAAAGCTAATTCCTTACAAGCAAAAGAAAATCTATGAATTACCTTTGCTGTTACTAGATGAATGTTGCCATAGGATCCCAAGAAAACAATAAACCTTCCATCAGGGGATATTTTTAACCTTGCCATGTTGTTTTCACCAAGACCTAAGGAAAACACAGAGAGCTACCATTGACTAATGAAATCAAAATCATATCCAATATGGAGTATGCAAACACTATAATGATTATGAAAGGCAAAACAATATTAATAGGTAGTCCCACTCATTTTTTTCTAGTTCATAATGTATAAATCTTTTATGCTCAAAATATGTGTTCTCATGAAATAAGTTTGTGTACAAAAATTATGATGATAGCTGCAATACCTTTTGAGATATAAATTAGAGTCATTATTTGTGGTCAACTTTTTTTTAATACATAATGAATGCATGATTTTCCAAGTTCATTACAAGTAAAAT
Organism: Sinotaia quadrata; assembly: GCA_028829895.1. Classification (NCBI taxonomy): domain Eukaryota; kingdom Metazoa; phylum Mollusca; class Gastropoda; order Architaenioglossa; family Viviparidae; genus Sinotaia; species Sinotaia quadrata. Next base: position 24,304,030 of record CM054183.1, on the reverse strand, counting down.
ATAAACCACAATGAAAAACAGTCAAACAATTCTAACAAATATAGTCACATACAAAAAGAAAAAAACAGATATAATGCAAAATTTACTTTTCAGTTTATTATAAATTGCAAATGAAAATGGCCTTTTGTTTCATAAAATTGCTTGTAATGCAATAAAAAGGAACATTCATGACATCATAACATATGCAACTTATGAACAAAGTACATCCAAAATGCATATATTTAAATCATTTACCATGTAGTTAATGTCTATTTTTCCAAAAGGCCTGCAAAGAAAATGTGGAAATTATTGGAGGCTGAAAATGACCATTTCAGCAAATTTAACAACAAAAAAGCATTAATACAGAAAATGTAAACAAGCAAACTGTCAAATCTCTTAAACTATACATCATACAGAGTCAGTTCACATATAAAAATGATCAGCAAACTATACTCTCTCTCTCTTTATATATATAAAGATAATTTCTGTTTAATCACATATTAAGTTACATTTTTTATTTTACTGCACAACTTTATTTACAAAGAAAATAAAAATGGATAAATATCGAAAAGTGCATATTATAGTGGAGTCAATGACAATGACAATCTTGTGCTTGAAGTCCTCAGAACTGTAAGACTTGACAAGGTATTTCCCCTCTGCTGACAGAAGAAAACAGCAGTGTAATAAAAAATATTTTTTAAAAAAGATGGGCTAAAACTAAAACTGACCTTTGATTTTGGGTACAAAAACTACTTTGCCGGCTATCATATCGTAATAGTAGAAACTACGATGCTTTGACCCCATGATGACTTCTTCCCCATTGACACTGAAGCGGGCAGACATGACAGGAAAGTTGTCCAAGAAAATGCTCTGAATCTTGGGATTATTCTTTCCATCAATCTGCAAAAGCAAAAAGCATTAGCACTGCATTTCTAAATGTCTAAATGTTGCAAAGAAGATAATGGACTCTTGTGCCGCAGTCCAAGGGATCAAGACCCACCCATGGTGGTGGGATTTTTCCAACCGCTGCACCTCCTTGCTTGGGCCAATCAAGCTCAGTGACCAAGAATTGTGAAGTGCCTATGATATCTTGGGATAGACAGCATTAAAAAAATCCACATTATTACTATTACATGATGAAACCATTTGATGAATAACATTTTACAAAATGGTTTTCAGAAACTGAAATATGCCAAGGATCACACTATTTGTAACAATATCAGAGATAAAAAACTAAATGGGATATGCAACATTAGATTATCCTCACAAGCTACCAGAGAGACTCCTGGAGATTAAATGAAAGGTACACAAGTACCACTAGACCTTTGACAATTACTTTTTCTTAATTGATGGGAGTAAAATTTCTAAATTTTGACACACACATTTTAATAAGTAATACACATAACACAGTATTATGGCATTCCCAGAAATTCAATCAGTAATGAGCTTAAATAAAGTAAAATTGGCAATTCCTAAAGTCAAGTGATCCGATATTATGTGTGCACACGCGCACGCACGCACGCACGCACGCACACACACACACACACACACACACACAAAACACTTTCAGTTTCACACAAATAAACATGCAAGAAGTAAGTTCTCAATAGTTTTGTTTGATTCTCTTTGTGCATGTGTGCTTTTAAATAACAGTCTGAAAACATCAAAAATATTTAAAATAAAAGGGAATGGTTTCACTTTTTCAACCAATTACTCACCTGGAAAAGACGAATTGTCTGATCTGTGCTGCCAGTTAACAAAACTTGTGCAGTTGGGTGAAACTGGACAGAAGTCAGTTTTCCCTGAAAACAATTAAGAAAAGTATTTATTTTAAAGGTTATTAAAAAGTATACTAAAAATACTAAAAAACAGAACATGCAACACTAACTAAAGTTGAATACAAAGAATTAGTCTACAAAACTGAACAATAACAAAGCCCACACAATTATCTAATTTATTTATTTGTCTTTATATTGTTTTGTAGTAAAATACATTTCTTAAAATATCTGCTCACTACAAGCTGTATCTTTAGATACATGATTCCATTCTTATTAGATTATTAATAAATTATTTTCTTACTACTCCATTAAAGTTTAATGGAATAAACAAAAATATTATGTGGTAGGTGTAGACTGAACTGAAACACAATTACAGAAAGATTTTGCTATTTAAAAATCATCAAATTAAAAAGCAACACATTAACAGACCCATAATAATTTTAACAAGCAAATATGAAGATGCTCCCAACTTATTCCATTTCAAATCTAATAAGTTGTTTAACTATTCCATTTTTCAACACTCCCAAATATGGCTACACTAGTAAAAGCTTAACCAATTGGTTTAAGCAGTTGTAATAATCTCATATGTCTTACAAAACCGATGTTACTTTCATCTTTGTCTTTTGTTGTATTCAATAGTCAGAGATTGTTATTATGAAAACTGACCAACACACAGATGCATCAAAAGAAGCAAAAAGCATGTTAAAGATGGAAATTAACTACAATAAATTCATCCCAGAATTTTTCATTTATCTTGTGAGACATGAAAATATGTTACTTTGTTAATAAAATATTTTTTAACAGAACTTGCAGAGATAATGAAAATGTGATTTATTCAATCTTCATTTTTTATTATAAAACTAATATTTTGCATAATTTTTTATTATTAAAATATCTTATCTATAATCGTAGCCTCAATTAGACTTATACTCAGAGTCATTGTGAGAAGTGTAGTCCCTACAGGTGAATGTCTTTATGAGAAAAGCAAACCTTTTATTTTACTTAATAGATGTTTTCACAAATAATTTCCTGATTATTATTTCATGAGCAAGTTTTATGACCATCTACATGTTTAATTAACTTCAGTGTGATGGGCACTTGTCCAGATGATTTAACTACCCTTGCCCTATACTCATGCACAGTTCTTCCAAACCAAGAGCTAGTTTGGAACCGTGCAGCATAGGTGAGTGCAATCAGTGTGGATCACAACATCTCCTAAAATGACAACTAATAATAAATTTAGAGACTAGTCTCTAGCAGAAGTAATATCTTAGTAGTAGTAACTTTTAGCTTAAGAAATGACAATGGTGTCCTACACATTCTGCATGTGTTTGAACCACAATTATACTTTTTTTTGAAATTAAACTACAAGTTTATGTGTTAAATATAAATTTAGATGAAATAAACACTTATTTTGTTTAATTCTTTGAGGACGTGCTTCAAAAGTTTGATTGAACATCTAGTTAGATGTTAAAGGTCTGGAGAAAAAGTGAAATTGATCAACCAATACACCATTTAGTAGTTATATTTGTAAAAATCATGATGTTGTGCCTCTTAAAAGTGTCCACTTCCTTTATATCTGTTACAAGACAGTAATTTGATATATGACAGGCAAGTGGGGGAAGGAAGAACACTACACGATAAAATCTCCTGACACAAATTTACAAGAAAATGATATTAAAACTAAAAACAATAATTATAAATCTTCTGTTTGTCAATCATAAAGATTTTCACTCCTGATTCCTGAAGTAAGTATATGCCTTCAATACTAAAATACCTTGCTTTGGCAATCTGAGTTGGCATCAGGGCAACGTTTTATCTGCAATATGCCTGGAGGCAAAGCTGCAGAAGTAACTAAGTTTGTTCCAGTTCTTGTCAGCAGCTCGTCCACATCACTATCTGCTGAAAATAACAAGAGTCAGACCAACTTAACAGAAGACATAAAAAGTAAGCAATTATACATGTTTTCAATTTTAGTAGGTCTGCCTGCATTTTATTTATCTTATGGTTTATATAAAGATGCTCTGACAAGGAGAAACAATTGCTACTGTTGTGATCTAGATTGTAATGTTTTGTAACTGCTTTGTATTTTGTGACTGTTATTACTTTAATGTTGTTATGATATTGGTGGACATTTATGAGGATTTTAGATAATTCAAACTCCCCTTGGTCCAAATTAGACTGGATAATTAACACTCAATCAATATGATGTACATATACAACAGTAAAAACAATACAATTCTGATGGGATATAACAACTTCAAATTTATACAACAATATATATATATATATATATACCTTCGGAAACATCATCCTGCTCAGAAGGTAATCTAGCCCATTTGGGAACTCCAGCAGTAACTTTTTCAAATCTGAAAATAATAATACTAATGATTAATTAAAAATAAGAATACAATGAATATGGAATAAAACTAATGGAACAAAGTTATGTAAAACAACTCTGCAAGAGTTCCCTGTTGAATATAACCACAGCCACATAGACCCAAAATATTAATAAACGCACAAATTGCTGTCATGGCAAGGCAAAGTTGGTGTTAAGCAATACTGCTGCTGATAACAAGCCTTTTAAGGATTTGTATCAACAAGGTAATATATATATCATCAAAGAAAACAATGTATTATCAAGGTTGGATATCAAAGGACAGTTGAAAAAAAACTATGTAAATAAACAAACTAAAACTAAATATACAACTAAATAATTAACAGATATTTTCATGAACAGACTCCATTATTTAAATAAATTTTAAAATTAAAAAACTGTGTGCAATGTGTGCAAACGTGATGCACATGTGATTGTGTTTATCAGAGTACTTTACAGGAATCTTGTCAATTTTAACAACATACATTTAGGGAAAAACAATGGCTAGATAGTTATATACTACTGCAAAGAACACTTGCACACAAAAAAAGTCACTTACTGTGATTTTAACTTCTCTGTATACTCTTTCCCACTCACATGAATAACTTTCTTCTTCTTGTTCTGCTTTTGTTTGACTTCCACACTGAGAAAGAAAAGGAAATCTTAACAAAAAAATACAGTTCAAAACTGAACATTTATTTGCTACTATTTAATAATTTTTAATGTTTTATCCTGAGGCTTGACACCTCTTTTTGTTAACAATTTTTAGTATGTCTGGCTGAAATGTCTGGGCAATTCTGACTTTGATCAGAGGAAAAAAAAAGTAGTTTTAAACTATACTGATTTAAACATATCAAAAACTTGAAGATGAAAACATTGTACCAACAAAAATATTTCTTAAATTGCTTACGTCTCAAGAAAATCATCTGGATCTTCCCACGCTGGGCGCCTACTTTCTTTTTCAAGCACAGCATTTATCTTCTTTTTCTTCTTCACTGGCTAAATAGAAATATCACACACACACACACACACACACACACACACACACACACACACACACACACACACACACACACACACACAAAAACACACACACAAATAAGCATTTTTGTAGGCAGTAATTCCTGCTTAAACAAGTTTCACTTAATTGGCATTTTATTATTTTATTAGTTCCAGTTAACCATGTTGAAAGGGTTTCGATCCCCTGTACAAACAAAATAAATGCTGAAAAATGTAAGAAAGAATTAAATGACTAAAAGACATCTGACATCTTGTCAATCACTGATTGGTGATGTCAGCAATGTTATGCTTTCCCACCAATGCTAACGTGCAGCAAATAGGTACAATAAATAGTTGCCCCCCCTCTCCCCAATGCTAACTGGTCTATAATAAATAGTGAACCTCCACAACAAAAAAAAAACAAAACAAGACAAAAAACTCTGGATCAGTCATAGCTTACCTACCCTTCCCTGCACAGACTTTAGTGTGAAATCACATCTAATGGGGAGTTACATTCTGAGATCAGTGCTTAAAGTGAAAATCAGGTAAATTACGATGATGATTCGCATCAGAACGCCTGAATGATGAACAATGAGACCATGATCTTGTACACAAAAGTCTGTGATGAGACATACCAATCTCTCAATAAGTCCAACAGTCAGTTTTTCCTTCAGCATTGTAAAAGATTACTCTTTCTTTCATTGAACAATAGATGAAGTACATGTAGTTGGTTTACGTATAGGGGCCAATAAAATATGAAAAAATATGTATGCATCCTTAAATACTAGACTCAAAATCAGCATGATGAGATGTCAGGCATGTGGGAAAGAGATTGACTTAGGAACAGCAGATTCACGTCCATCTCACCACTCACTCTAGATGATAGGCAAAACTGCCCATGCTATTTTGTTGTTTTGCTTTTTTTTTGCTGAGAATGTGCTGCTGAGCTTGCAGAAGTTAATGACACCACTATTCTTCCAATTACTTGTCATCTAACTCTTTCAACTGATTGTCCAAAAGAACAAGAATTTGCTTTAATCTGAATTCTATCAAACAATTTCATCAACAGGCTCTGTAAAACAATAATCATTCTTTTCTTTTTTAAAGCAGATTTACTTCTCCATTTCAAATTATGTTATCCATAAGTCAAGACAAAATTAAAAATTTTTAAATAAAATGTTCTCCACCTCAACTTTCAGTAAGAATTACATGACCTGATTTTTTTAGAACACTCAGTATAATTTCAACCACCATCTCTTCCACTTCCAATTTTAAAATGTTCTGTTTATTCAGATTTTCCCTTTTCAAAAAGTACAACAAAATTCTCCTGAGTCTTAAATTAAAAAGTGAAATTACTCAAGATACATAACTTTAATATCTTTAATATCTAATTTTGCTTGAGATTTGTTAATAATGTTCAGTTTAATTTTGTTCAACAGTAGCCTAGTACTTGTAGTAGGTGCAATAATAACATGTCTAAACATTTTTAGACACTAAACTCTAAACAGGTGAATAACTTTGAAGAGGCTAACCTAGAATTTTAATAAAGAGTAAGAATACTAAGATATATCTATGTGACTAAAGAATTATTGTAGCTCAAAAACAAGAGGGTCGACAATTCAATCACAGACAAAAGAATAATTATATTCTTTTTTCTATGAATGTCAATTGTCATCATTTTAATAAACACAATGGATCTCATCGTGCAATGCAAGAATATTTATATTTATTAAAATACCTTTGCTGCTTCTGCAAGTTTTTCTAGCAGCTCTTCTTCACCTCCTAATACCAGACGTTCAAGCTGTTGCTCTTCTTCATCCTTTGCTGGTGTTGATCCCAAAGGTCTCCCTTTTATCTTCACCTTGTTAGACTGTGGTTGGGTTTCTGTTTCTTTCTCAGGGTTACTTTTAGCATTAAATTGTCTTTTAATTGTTCTCCGCAGCATTATAAAACCTTGCATATAATAAAGGTGTCATGTATTTCTAGTAAAATCATTAAATACTGTTAAAATTTAAAGCACCACCGCAAACATAATACAATTACAATGGTAAAAGTGATTTAGCACTTAATCTTGATTTAAAAGCTCTAAGCTCTAATCAAATAAACATATACAACTAATAACAAACTATTACAGAAACATTTATTATTAATAATAAAATATATAGTAATAATACAAGGTAAATATTTACACTTAATAATATATATTACATTTACAGATGCAACAGATGAACACATTTGAGATGGACAAGATATGATATATAGATATCTCCAGAGAAGATCACAATAAGTAAAGTTTAGCATTGAGGTAGACAATAAAAAGTAGTTAAACTTTCAACAGCTTTCTTGGAAGATATTATACTAACTTAGTAACTATAGATAAGGTGTAACAATATCTAAACTTAAGACAATATGGTCAAGATGGCAGGTTTCTGATTTAAGAAAGAATACTGACTACATTTTAGATGGGTGCAATAAGTAAGTGTTAAGTAATAAGTGTTATAAGTAAACAGCATATGTCAAGATGGAGTATCCACATTCTGAAGACCAGAAAGGTGCTTTGGGCTGGAACCAGCATAAAAACGTTATGTTTTATTCTGTAGTGAACAGACAACCAGTGCAGTGAGTGGAAAAAAAGAATACAGTATAGGGTAGGGTTATGCAACTTTTAGAGGCTTTTTAAAAATTCTTAAGTATACATAGTGTGTTAACGTGACGAACCAAACTAGAGTAGTACTACTACTGGTACTTTGGTAGAGACTTGCAGTTGCAGAAGTAAGCCTATTCAAGTCTTACTCTTAATAAAATTAAGGAATATATGTACTGATCAGATCTTGACAGATCTAACGAATACATATACTGATATATAATTTTAATACGGTGATAATGGTGGTTCCTTCAGCTTCATTCCTTTCCAGTGCTTGTGAAGGGCCTTTCGTCTTACTCTCAGTCTCAGGACGTTCTCGATCATGGAGCCGGCTGAAGGGACTTAGTTCCCCTCATATTCTGATCCACATTTTAAAGTGGATCGCTCAGTATTGACCCACACACACACACACATCTTTTTTTAAGGAGGGGCATTTCTGATATTTTCGCCCTCACATGGTGAGAACAATTATTTTTCATTGTTAGGAGTTCAAACGGCTTAAAGCCTATATTACGAGAGCAAACACTAGTCAACATACAAGCACGTGTATGTTTGTATAAGTATTACATTTATAGTATACCAGAAAAGTGTAGGCCCAAGCATTTAGGTGATGGAGGGAGAGAATGTGTCAAATTTATGCAGAGAGAAAAGCAAAAATGATTACCTATATGATTTACCAAACTTTCACGCGTCTTGTAAAAAAACTAATGGAGGACATGTACTTCGTACATTACTTCCCTTTATTTTAGGGGGCGATAAATGTTTCTTCAGAAACGAAAGTAGCAAAAATATGTGTTATTGTACCTATTGTATTGTTTCTTTTTAAACGAGAGTTAGTTTATGGTTTATGACTCATTTAGAATTTTGTTAAGTAATTAGATTGTAAGCCACATGTTCTATTTCATTCACGTGCACTAAAAAATTAAACTGTAGAAAAATAAATATACACTACAATATTACAGCACATCTGAAGTATGTCATGGGAGTGTTCCTTATTCCTGAATACCACACTTGGTCTAGTGCTAGTGTGTACTTGAAAGTTGACACCACGATTATAACAAATCCGAAGGCTGACGCTGACAGGAATACCTACAAACATTAATATAAAAGATGGGGCTTCCGCATTTAGAGTATACGGAATGTTTGACTGATAGTCCGTTCTTCCGCGTCAAACTTTATGAACATGAACAGGAGTTATTACGGACTAACAAAGCCATCAAAACCTTCGTACAAAATGGAAAACAAGTGGTTGATGCTACGAAACGTGAGTGTATTTTTTTTCTTCCATGTTTGCAATTAATTTAATCAACTGATATTCAGCAAGTTTTTGTGCATCCTACATATTATTATTATTTTTTAAAGTTATATTTAACTATTTAAGATTATTATTTAAATTAATTATGTACAGTATTAAAATCTAAGTGGGCTCCATTCAGTTTATAACTATTGTGTCAAGTGCAAAAACAAGACACTTGAAAGGGTGGAGCGCAACAGTTGAATGTAGCTATGATATATATATATATATAAATTAGAAATTACAAATTCAGTAATTGGCATTAATAGCCTATTTCCGGGTATGTCTTTATTTTCTACCTGATTGATTCTCTACCTAAGAAACATGTTTTGTCAGTACACGTATAATCCCCAATAATTTATTTAAAGGTAACTAATTTAACACACTTTAGTGGGGTAACAGAACATTATCTATTTCTATATCTAATTAAATTGATATATATGTAATATCCAAAGTGATTTAGTATCAAACTGAATGCCAAATAGTAATTTTACAGTTTATCCTAGTTACTTAATATGAAGTTAGTGAAAGATTGAAAAGTAATATTGACTAATTACCTAAACCTACACTGTTTCAAATTAATTCATGATTGTTAAATTTATTTATTAAAAATTGGTTGTACAAAAAAAATGCGTTTATTAAACTTTTATTGTTGTTGACAAAATGTTAGGAAAAATCAAAATGAATAACTATTTTTCTTAGATCCAGCATAAAAGAAATGAACTTGTAACAATTTGATTCTTTTTCAAAATAATTGAGATAACAGTTCATCTTGGCAAATATTAGTTCTTTCAACACAATGTTTGTAAACTTTGGTTCATGTCTTGAATGGGGGAAAATAAAACCTGGCCAGTAACACGAAATATTGCCTGAAAAAACATGTTTCACAACTGCCTCTATTTTTTTAAATTATTTTTTCTTCACATGGAATGTTGTAATTTAAACTTCAGAACAATATGTTTTATAATTCATATAAAAATTTCTTATTATTTATTGTCATTCTACATGTAAATTAATTTTGTTGTGTTAGATTGTCTTTAGTTTTATTTTATGTGTTTAATTAGTGTGTATAAAGATTTGGCATATGTAATTTCTATAAAGTATTTTGAGGTTTTATGAGATTAACTGCACTATTCAATTTTCTTTTCTTTTATTGTTTATTTGAATTTGAACTGAGATGTGAACAAAGTGCAACACCTCAAATGTTATTCATTATTGAAAATTTAAATTTAGAAAGAAAAATGTTTTGTAAACAGATGTGCATCAAGTTTACATTTGGGATTTGACTTGTCAACACAAATAGATGCAACAATTTGTAAACTTTTCTCATTCTTACACCTTATAATTTAAGATGTTATCACAACAAGGTTGCTTTCATCAGCGTTAAAAAGTAATTAAAAATAATTTCGATTAAAGTGGTTGGAGCAGGAGCTTGTCAGGAAAATTTGTTTCTTAGATGAGGGGAGGGGGGTACACAATAAATCCAGGTTTTTGGTTTTCATGGTGCCTGAAAATTTTCACCTGGCTCTTGATTTTTTCTGCCACTATCTCTTGAAAAATGGAGATGGGTTCCTGAAAAAAAGGACTTGTCCTTCTCTCTTTCTATCTATATATATTGTAAAAAAATCTGGAATCATAGGCTTCTTCTAGCAAATGTTCAAACTCTAATCCATGGAGTGTTCTACAGGTTAAAAAAAAAATCAGTTATACTTTCAGAGATTGATTACATGCAATGTATCTAAACTAATTTTGTCAAATTTCTCTTGAATAATTCTTTCAGTGCTTCAAAACACACACACACACACACACACACACACACACACATGCATGCACACACACACACAGAGTACAGAATATGGTTCCATAATTTTTTTATGCTATGCATATGTGGTATGTGTGTGTGGAGAGAGAGAGAAACAGAGTTGTAGCCATTTGCAAGTGTGTGTATGTGTAAATAGAGAGACAGAGTTGCAAGTCGAAGTTTAAAAATTTTAAACAATAGGTTCAGAATAGAATTAGAAAGGATAGACAATAAAGATTAACAAATTGTAAGGAAATTAATTTGATCCTTTCAACAAATGAACAGTGAGTGAGTGAGTAGAAACTTATTCAAGATCAGGACAACAAATTGAATAATTGACATATAGGCTGACATTTCAGCCCAAAGTCTCCACTTCATGAATTGTGTTTGTGTGTGTGTGCGTGCGTGCGTGTGCGTGTGCGTGCGTGCATGTGTTTAAAAGTCTGCATTTCATGATTCAGTCAGATCATTAAAACATGAATGTCTCTAAACCCTTTATTTATTAAATCATTTTGCAGCGACTCCTCTGAGGCAATTGGCATTAAATGTCCCACATATAATATCACCTCAGCCTATAAATGTATCCTATAAAAAAACCTATATCTTGTGTGTGTCTACTTTGCATTACTAGCTAGAGTGAGGTATTTACATGCATTTACTGGTGTTTCTTTAATGATTCAACAGAACCCCATTTCTTTTTATTAAGTGAGGTCTGGCAGTGATCATTGTGTATTAATAATACTTTTGTGGGTCATAAACAGTGTATAGTGTCAGAAACTAATCTGATACCAAAAGACAATGCTTCATTAGATTAAGAATATTTCTTTGCAAGTCTTCACATGAATAAATTATGTGATAAAAGTTCAAGGGTATATGTTCCTAAATCATTGTCCTATGAATTCAGCAATGATGATATGAGTTCTGATTTGTACCAGGAAATTTTAAATTTTAAATTGACATAAAACACAAAGGCCAAAGTTTATTTAAAACAAAAGTACAAAATATTCAATAATTAAAAGAAAACTAAAGAAAAAATAATTAGATTTACATGAAAATATGATGCAAAGAAAACAGAACTACAAAATTGAGTACATTCTACAGTCTGCATCTGTGTGTCTCTGTATAGTGTAAAATTAACACTTTTTTTGTAGATTCTAAATCTTGTTTCAAATGAAATTAAAATAAAACTATCATTTGGCAGAATTTTGGTTAGTAGAGAGTGATTATGCATGAAATATGATATATACATGTACATATTTTTCCCTTTATATTATAATAATGTCACTTTGTAAACTCAGATGAGGTTATCTCTCTGCCTCACTTTGAAAATAATAAATTCTCCAAAATCAGTCTAAATTTATTGAATGACTAAAAACAGAAAGGGCTGCTCTAGTTTAATCACCAACCTTTTGGTCTTTAATTCTTAGTATCATTGAGTACTTATTAAGATCATTGTATCAGTTTGAACTGAGATGCAAAGAAGCCATAATAATTATTCTCAAGATACACCCTTTTCATTAGCAAGAATAGCAGTACATTTATTCCTTGCCGTTATTTCTTCAATACTAATTACTATACATTTTGTAAGTTTGGTTTATTTCGGTGTCTGTCAATAAATTTAGTTCTCATATTTGTCATTTTGCCTGTTCATTCATTTTGTTTTATTATATTATCCTTAATTTATAAAATATTCAATGCGTTTGTCAAAAGACTTTGTTATGTATTTTATATGTAATTATTGTTAAGAGCTTGGAGCTAGTAGGGGTCATAGTAGCAGTAAGTATAATATCAGTTACTTTGTGATTCATTATCTTTTGATAGCATTAGTAAACCATTAACTAAATAAAACTGTATTATATTTTATGTGCCTGGCTAACAGTGACAGCTCCAGAATTTCTGGGTTAGATGGGTCTTAGGGACAGCAATCTGGTTAGGAGAAGGGTGGGGGAGATGTATCCTGAAGCAGTGCTTGCACAGCAAACACGCTATATTTATTTAGGTTGTATGTGATAGATGGGAGACCACACTATCAGCCTGAGGCTTTTAAAAACATACTTTGCTGATCTTTTTCTTTCTTTCTTTATTGTTATCTTAAATATTTTATGAAGAAGACTGTAGGTTGATGACAGAGATTATGATGGTGGTGATGGTGGGCTTTAGCCACACCCAAGCCTCCTCTTGGCACAGCCAATGCTGACCAAATGTCCCATAAAAATAAAATGTTAATATCTATTTATTAAATAAATTTTAATTTGTATTTAAGAATACATAAAGAGTCCTAAGAGGTGCCTAACTGTAGAAAATAGAAATACATTTGGCCTTCCTAGCAAGAGAAGTAATTCATACTCTTATACAGTGGCTTTTAATCTCATCGATTGCTGGAACCCTAAATTCTCAAAATATGTTCTTACACTCCTAATCCTATTAAAAAAAATGAAAATTGTACTTTCATTCATCATTGTCAAAATAATTTTTAGCACTTCCCAGGAGGAGCTACTCAAACCCCTGGTTAAGAATCACTGCTCTAACACAGTAGATAGTATCATGTATCACTGGTGACAGACCACATCTGAATCTAGCACTTTCATCCTTTTAATAAATTTAATAACCGTCCAAATGTCTTTTAATGTTAATTATGAATTTTTAAAGACAAAGATCTGTGCTGTAAAATTGTAACTGTGCTGATCCACACATGGCTCACTGCAGCAACACATGGCCAGCATTAATCATGAAATTTACAAAGTGTGCATTCTTTATAGAAAAGACTGTTATATAGGGGTTAACTTTTCTTGTTGGGTAGAACAGATGTTGTTTGTTGATATAAAAAGCAGTTAATGAGATAAGTGAGTCTCTTGGGAGTCCTATAAATCCCACCAATTTAGGTCAAGTTTAAGAGACTCTTCAAATTTTGATGACCTCGAAGGTGACTTCAGATCCCCTGACACATGGAAAATTCTCATTTAATTTATAGAACAAGCATCAAATAGAATAAGATAAAGATTTGGGAAGTTAATGATTGGCACTTACATGGCTTTATGAGGAATATGACATCAGCTATTCCATTGATCATGCAAAAGAGATTGATAAATATTTACTCAGTTATTCAGTTGGATATTGATGTTTTGCATCACTGAAATAGAATCCAATATAAAATTAAGAAGTACACTATGTATATATATATATATGGTAGATTGATGTAAAACAATACTAAGAAAAAGGAACATTAGTCAATGTAAAGATCTAAATAAATCCTCTTGTTTAATTTTTCTAATTAATTGATATATTTTATTTATATTTTATTAATATTCTTATTTTCTAATACATGTACTATATTCACTAGTTAGCACTTACTATTTAGAAATAATTCTTGTTTACGGGCATGAACTTTACTAAACTGCAGACGTTAGCAGCTTAGTTCTTTTATTATAACTTTCTATTTGAACCTGGTTGGAAGGTTATGTGTGACTGTGAGTGTGTTTGACATTTTGAGGATTAATTTTTAATACCACAATGCTACATCAAGATGTGAGAGCCTGAGAGCAGTGTGGGTAGATTTTGGATAATTGTTAGTCTGGCTGCGGATTTGAATTAGGTCAGACAATTGGGGTGCACTGAGCGATCCCTGGCCCTGATGAGAAATCAGCTGGCAAGTTTTGACCAGGACTCTTTGTCAAGAGGCTGACAAAGATGTTCACCTAAGAAAAGACCAGTGCCTGTGCACTGAAGCATATCTAAGCAGTGACCTGAAGCATTGATCTGGCAGGTTTGAACCCAGGTCAATCTGGGCACTCCTGTGCCTGTAGCCATGCAAACCATAATCCCCATGTCAGTTGAAAGTATATATAACCCCTGATTTTTGGTATGATATTTCATCAGACTCAAAAAGCTGAATGAATCCCTGCTAGTTAGTAGCCGACATACAAATTCCTTTAATGACAATTCTCATTAGAATATTGAGTGTTGATTCAGGAACTTGTGAGATGTTTTGTTCAATGAGCTGTCCAGAATTCAGCTGTTATTTGGTGACTGTCCAGATCTGTAAAGCCAGAGTGTTCATTATTACATGGAGCCAGTTGTATTGTTCATGTATGACTATGAGTAGTTGGTGCTATTGTATTTATCAGCTGTAAGATTCTCAAGTAAAGAGTCCACTAATATTTATCAGAATTCTCTTAAGATAATGTAGCAGAATTTATTGTGTTCCTGTTTGTTAAGTGGGGAGGAAGTAGATTACTTGTTATATGTAGTAAATTAAACAATTTTTTTTTATGTTTAAAGTTTTACCTATCATGACTGTATGTCTGAAGAGTGAATGAAGCATCCTGGTGTATTTTGTCATGTATTAATTAAGATTGATTTAGAAGTGTTTTATTTCTCTTGTTGTTAACAAGTCAAATAATAATACTGCAGTGTAGTACATAATATTGATTCCATTCCAAAACACTAGTACATAATATTGATTTCATTCAACAACACTTTTATTCCACCCATGAACACTAGCACACAATACTGATCCCACTCAAGAACACTAGCATACAATACTGATTCCATTTAAAAACACTAGAAGTAGTACATAATACTTATTCCACTCAAGAACACTATACATAATACTGATTCCACTCAAGAACACTATACATAATACTGATTCCACAAAAGAACACTATACATAATACTGATTCCACTCAAGAACAATATTACATAATATTGATCCATTCAAGAACACTAGTACTGTACATAATACTGATTCCATTCGAGAACACTTGTACATAATACTGATTCAATTCAAGAACACTAAATGTATGACTTGAAGTTTTTACAATTTTAGTGTATATTAGTTTGTAATTATAATTATGTTTTCATTTATTCACAATATAATTTTACTTTCAATTTTCATTTTTAATTTTATTTAAAAGAAAACAAGCTTTGTTTGGACTACACTGTTGCTTGTTAGTGGGGTGTATAATTTCACACTAGAGTGAATGATTTGTATTAACAAAACTGCTCTCTTCCTGTATTGTTTAGTATGCTATGCTCCTGTTACAAAGTTCATGTTTACTCTGCCAGCATGATAGATTGAATGTAAACTTTTGAACTGTTCATGTTTACTCTGCCAGCATGATAGATTGAATGTAAACGTTTTGTCCTGTTCATGTTTACTCTGCCAGCATGATAGATTGAATGTAAACATTTTGTCCTGTTCATGTTTACTCTGCCAGCATGATAGATTGAATGTAAACGTTTTGTCCTGTTCATGTTTACTCTGCCAGCATGATAGATTGAATGTAAACGTTTGAACTGTTCATGTTTACTCTGCCAGCATGATAGATTGAATGTAAACATGTTGTCCTGTTCATGTTTACTCTGCCAGCATGATAGATTGAATGTAAACTTTTGAACTGTTCGTGTTCAGCATGGATTTGAACATAAGATAATTTTACTTATGATGAATAAAGTTTATATTTAGGCATCAAGTTTAAATTTTGATTAAAGAATGTATAAACGTTTTTAAATATTATCTCTCTCTTTCTCTCTATTTTTTTTTTACATAGAGATTACAACAACAACAACAAATAAAATAAATACTGCAAACAACATAGATTCTATCCTAAAAACCTTTACCATGTTTGTGCATGTGTGTGTGTATGTGTGTGTTGGAGTGTGTATAAATAATTGCTAAAGGTGAACACAGATTTTGTGTTGTTATTTTAAATAGTTTTTGTTATTACTGTAAAACAGTAAGTAAATTGTGCTAATTACAGAAAACTGGCTGTGGAATGAGTCTTGTTATCTGGAAAAACCCAAATTATGTCCCATTTTAGAAATCTAACATGTTAAAATACTAGTACTGAAGGTTCTTTAATTATACTTTTATGGCTGAAAGTTCTGTGTGTGTGTGTGTGTGTGTGTGTGTGTGTGTGTATGTGTAAAAGAAAGAGACTCCTAATAATATAGATGTGTTGTTTTAAAATCAGATGCTCCTGGCAGCTCTTTTTTATAAGTACATTAGCGGATACACCCTGTGTTACCCAATTTTAAAAAAAAAAAACGTAACTGAAATTATAATAGCTTTAGTCAGTTGAAAAAAATAAAGAGACTTGTTTAATTAGTTCTATAAATATTTTTATTCAAATATATATTATTGAATTAATGTTACTGAACACATTTGTATAGCAGAACATTTATATGTCAGTGCAGATTACCATATGTACTCACCCGCTGAACAATAGGTGATTTGTGTGGAAGACACTAGACTGTAGACAGAAAGTCTGGGGGTGGGATCAGTGACAGTTTCTGGCATATATTGTATTTACATATATTTACTTGACCCAATAAAATTATCATCGTGTGCCATTATGCATATATGAGCAATCTGTTTATCTATATGGGAACGTTGCTCATAGCCCAAAATATCTCACTCTAACTCTAAATTATATATTTACATGTACTCAACAAATCATCTATCAAATGCATTTCAGACTTGATTAACCAAAAGTCCATCCTTCAGAAAATGGGTTTTATCAAATGACCAATTTGCCAAAAGTCCAAGGTGAAATGTCCTTTGTGAAAAGTTCACATGCAAAGTAAACCAGTCCTAAGACAGTAAGAGCTAAGTGCTCCAACAATACTAAACTACTAAAATATTAGAAGGCCATCTCCTCCATTCAGCACCTCTCCCCTTAACATCCATAAACATGTTCTGTGGCCAATAATCATCCAGACTGTACCTCAATCTATTGACCAGGCCTACATTCTTCTAGAGTTGTCTTTCTTGAGTAAAAAAAAAAAATTGTGTAGTGACATCACTTTGTACCCCTGACTGTGTAGTGACATCACTTTGTATCCCTGACTATGTAGTGACATCACTTTGTGCCCCTGACTGTGTAGTGACATCACTTTGTACCCCTGACTGTGTAGTGACATCACTTTGTACCCCTGACTGTGTAGTGACATCACTTTGTACCCCTGACTGTGTAGTGACATCACTTTGTACCCTGACTGTGTAGTGACATCACTTTGTACCCCTGACTGTGTAGTGACATCACTTTGTGCCCCTGACTGTGTAGTGACATCACTTTGTACCCCTGACTGTGTAGTGACATAGCTTTGTTTCTAAAAGTAGTGTCTGTCACTTTGTGTCTGACTACATGTAGTGACATCACTTTGTTCCTGACTGGTAGTAGTTAAGTTGAGACATTGCTGCATGTAGTGACATCAATTTGTTTCTGACTGGCTGTGGTTAAGTAGAGACATTGCTTTGCTTCTGACTTTGTTTCTGGTAGCAGTTAAGTAGAGGCATCACTGCATGTAGTGACATTGCTTTGTTTCTACCTAGCAATTGTAACATCAGCACTTTCTTTCTGACTACTTATAGTGACATTTCTGACTGCATGGAGTGACATTATTTTGGAGTTATGTTCCCTTTTCTTTGTCTTTATTCAGAGTTAAGTAAAGCGCAGCGCCTTTTTGCCAAAAATTTGATGGAATTCAGATTTGAATACATTGACCAGCCACCTGATAATGAAATGTCAGTAATAGGTGAGTGACTTTGTTTCTTCTAAACATTTTCTATGTTTTGTGCAGTAAGTAAGCAAGAAAATTAGTTGAAATTTAATCATCATGAAATAAATTAATCGATAAAATTTCTTAGCAATTAATTGGAAGACTAATTGTTAAAATGGGCAGCCCTAATTAGTATACATAGGTCTGATGTCATACATTAGTATATATAGGTCTCATGTTACATGTTTGTATACATAGGTCTGATGTCATACATTAGTATATATAGGTCTCATGTTACATGTTTGTATACATAGGTCTGATGTCATACATTAGTATGTATATGTCTCATGTCACATGTTAGTACATATAGGTCTGATGTCACATGTTAATATGTATAGGTCTGGTATCATATTGTAAAGATCAAAATCTCATCATTTAATTAAGCTAAGTACTAAATAATTAATATTTTATTAATAATCTCATCTTCTATTATTATATTTGTAGTTAGCTACTCGCCATTTGAAATAACTCTTGTTTACTTGTGCATGACTTTTAGCAAGCTGCTGATGTCAGCACAATTCTTGTGTTGTCACTTTTATTGGAACCTTGTGTGTGACTGTCTGTGACTGTGAGCATGCTTTAAAGTAACTGCTGATTCAGAGGATATTTTTGGTACCTCAACACTACACTTAGGTGTGAGCACCACACAAGTACATTTTTATAATTGTTAGTTTAGAACCTGTTTAGTCTCGATGGCCATGGACTAGAGTTGAACTAGAGACCAGGAATATACTGGGTGATCCTAGGCTCTAGCAAGAAATCAACTGGCAACTTTCAGCCAGAGCCCTTTTGTCAGAGTGCTAACAAAAGATATCTGTTTAGGAAACACCTGGGCCAGTACACTGGACCACAACTATGCAGTAGAGAGAGATGTCAGTCTGGCAGTTTTGAGTCCATATCCACCAAAATGCTCCAATGCATGTAGTCATGCAATCCACATCCCCATGCTAGCTGGAAGTGTATATAACTCTCAGTTTTTTTTGGTGTGGTTTTTTTTTACTCTCAGAAAGCTGAACAAATCCCTGCCAGTCAGTAGCAAAAAATGTGAGTTCCTCTGGATGTAATTGTTTGTAAATTCTCCCTTGCAATATTCAATATAAGTGTATAAGAGCGTTGGTTCAGGGATCCTTGTGAGAAAATTGATGTTCATGGAACCGTCCAGATTTCTACTGCTATTTGGTGACTGTCCACATCTGTAGGTCAGAGTGTGCATAAGTTTGTGTTGCTGAGGGTAAGCATAAGTAATTTGCTTTGTGAGTGTGTCAGTAATTAGTGTTATTTATTTAGGCAGAGGTTATTAGCTGTAAGAGTTTAAAGTAAGGGTCCACCGAAACTTACCAAATTCACTCAAGGTAGTGTTACAGAATTCATTGTTCCCATTTGTTAATGGGAGAAACAGATTATATGTTACCCAAAGGGTATATATATATATATATATATATGTGTGTGTGTGTGTGTGTATAAATATATATTAATTAAATGTTATGTTTGTATTTGTAGTATATATAATGTGCCCTGAATAGTAAATGAAGTCTTCTTTCATTTTGTCTTACAAGGGCTTATGTTAGAAGTGTTTCCTTTTTCTTATTGATAACAAGTCTAATATGTGTGACTTGAGATAGTTGTGACATGAATATTTTGTTCTAATTTATTCCAGAACTCTGAATTGAACATACAGAATATTTTTCCTTCTGACATTTGAACTGTCAGTTTTAAAATTATTCTTTATCCACATTGTTTATTCTTTTATCATGAATAGAATTTATAAATTCTGTCAACCTTTACACTTAGCCTTTATGTTCATTTATGTCCATATATGAGGTACACATTTAGTCGATTAATGTTTTAATATTCACTCTAAAATCTTCCTTGTCTTGCTGCATAGTTTTTTTGTTTGTTTTATGGGTTTTTTTTGGTGGTTTTTTCCCGGGGTGGGGGCTGAGCCTCATGCGAATGTGATTAATAAGAAACAGGAAGATCTTTCTACCCCTAGAAAAGTAGCTACTTTGTAATATGAGAACTGCAGATATTATTTTTAAAATAAAACAAATTCATATCTTAATCATATTTTAAATCCTGGGCATCGGACAGGGCTATCACCTACCACCAGATTAAGGCTTACAAATATGTTAGTATGCGTAAATCTGGTGTCATATATGTTAATATTCATGACTGGTGTCGTATGTTAATATCCAAAAGTCTGGTGTCATGTGTTAGTATGCATAGGCATCAAGATAGCCACCTTACAGGAGTAGTGTAGTTTAAAGCTTAGCTGACCATTTGGACACATGATCGTCCTTCCTTTGGATTTTCTAAAGTCCCCCATTTCATTTCTACTGGATGGTTGACTTCTGTTTCTGACCAGCATCATGATTGCTTCATGCACTATTGTGCAGTCATACTTCTCAGACACAGCATTTGTCTCACAGTCTGCACTGTAATCTTCCCAGCGGACTTATCTGTTCAGGTAGCCACACCTGTATCTGCCAGTCAACCAAGGCCTTACTCATTTTTGTGGTGGGTGGGGTGGGTGAGGTTGGGGGAATTGTGATTATGTAAGGAAAAACTATTATCCATGCTCTACTTATTTATTTAAGTAATAGGAAATCCAAGCAAAACACATACGTTTATTCTAAGGCAGCTAATTAAATTTATAAATAAATATTATAAACAAATATATATGGGGTTCCAATTTTTACTATTACACTGTTATGTATCTATTAAGACTGAAATTTGCTATGCATCATCAGAGCATCTAATGCTGTTATAGTGTTAAATTTAATTTATTTCAACATGATCTAGATTCCCTTTCTTCTCTCTTTTTTCCTTAACAAGTTGTCTTTTCTGTGTCTTGCAAAATATTATTAATTTATGCTTATACTTTATAGTTTGTGCGCTTTCCTAGTGGTAAATACAAGTAACAAGTACCAGTGTTGTTTAATATAAAATATTTTTTTATTTACAAGGTTTTATAGCACTTTCTTACAATTTCATTTATTGTTAAAGTAATTAGTTTGATATGTTCTGACGTTTTGACATTTTTAGTGATTTTGCGTTTTTTAAATATTTGTATCTCTGGAAAAAGAGAGCTTCTTTTGAAATGTTTGCTTTGCTGGATAAGAGCATTTTTCTATTAAACTACTTTTATTGACTCATGTTACAGCTCCATCCTTACTTGAATTTGGAGGACATATACTAGAAATTGAAGATGCGAGAATGAAATTGGTGAGCAGTCTTGCTTGCTTTAATGCTAGTTACAGATATAGCTACCACACCCCTTCTTTTTTTGCTTTAATTTTGGATGGATGGACAAGCAAAGGGGTGGATAAATAGACAAGAATAAAGAAGTTTATAGGCTGTGTCACAGTTGACAACTGCTATTAATCAATTGTAGCATGAACTCAAAAACAGAAAGAACTTTGATTCATATTAAGCCTTTTTGTAATTGTTGTTACTGTCTCTGATGGGTCTAGATTTTTTCAGATATACATGTATTTCAAATTCTGACAGTACGTCTTAACCAGTTTTAGTTTATTTCATATCCATATTATTAAATAATATAATAATTATATATTTTTCTTATAAAAAGAAACAAAAATTGATATTAGATTTTCGGGCACATTTGAAATGTATTTAATCTTTAAAAAATATGTTCCAATTTCATTCGGTGATAATAATAATAATATTTAGCTGCTAAAACAGTTGTAAATAAGTCACAGCAAATGTATTAAGATGCAGGTAATGGGACATACAGCACTGAGTTTGTATTAAAGGTTTAATTTTTATTTAAAATGTTGAAACCTAGACATTGTGCTATTTTATGCTGGATTTAAAGTGTTTATTTATTTTTATTTTTTGTTGTTGGTGAGTGTGAAAGGGAGGATAGTAACAAACAGCTTAGGAGTTTTTCAGTAAAGTTTCCTTACTCGTTTCCTTCCTCCTTCCTATTTTTCTGAACATGAAGCCAAAAAATAACTAACAAGTAACAGCATATTTGAATCTTTTCAGTGTATACATAAATAGAGGAAATGTAGTTTATTCTGGTTGAAAGATAATGAAGACAATAAAGAGGATAGTAATAAAAATAAAATTAAAAAGTGTGTTTACACTCCAGAGTGATTTAAAAGTGCATGTTTACACTCCAGAGTGATTTAAAAGTGCATGTTACACTCCAGAGTGATTTAAAAGTGTATGTTTACACTCCAGAGTGATTTAAAAGTGCATGTTTACACTCCAGAGTGTAAAAGTGTAATGTTTTGCACTCCAAAGAGAAATCACACTTAAGAGCTGAGCTATGAGTTAGTAGTATGAAATTACACTCCAGCTTATATATCTATCTATCTATGTATGTGTGTGTGTGTGTGTGTGTGTGTGTGTGTGTGTGTGTGTGTGTGTGTGTGTGTGTGAAAAAGATAGTTAACATTTAACTAAATAATTTTCACAACTAAATAAATAAAATGAAGAGATCTAAAATAGTAAAGAGAGAGAATTCAAACTATTAATATAGTTACATTAACAATTACAAATTATCACATTGCACTATTTAAAAGAGAGATCTGAAATAGCACCATCTTATGTAGCATAATGGAATTTCTTGATTGAAAGTAATTTACCTCTTATATATCAGTAGCACAAGTAGACTTCTGAAGACTGTGCAAAGCTCTTGACATATGCACATTGGTGAGAGACTAGCATTGTAAATAATTTCTATATTTTCTTTACTCCTTATCCATCTCATTCATATTTTCTCTTAATTAAAGTATCTTGAAGATGATGTCTAGCCTAAAAAGCAACACATGAAAAGCTATGTCTTTCATGTACAGATGTCTGAAAGTAAAGGTATCTTTTAAACAACAAAAAACCCTAAACAATTGATTCTTAGAAAGAAAGAAAAGAAAGAAAGAAAGAAAGAAAATTTAGAAATTTAGTAAGTGAGTATATTCACTTCATCTTTACTTATGCAAAGTACTTAGTCAATAAAAATAGAGGAAAAGATGTTTATAATCAATGTTTTAAATATTAGCTTCAAAAATCATTCAAATTCAATAGATTGATTTAGAAGAACAGTTTGTCAAGCGTCTGGAGACTTTCAGGAAGGAAAACTTTGGAGCTGCAAAGGTGATTGTTTTAATTTTCTTTCTCTTTGATTTTTTGTTCATTTATATTTAAAATTACCTCAGTATCTGTCACTATGAAAAAAATAATGCATGAGTAAATTATTATTGTATTCACATTCACAACTGTCACTTTTTGTGTTCTCTGGCATTCAAAACCAGTGGTAACTATTAAAAAAAAAAATACAGTGATCCCTTCAAAAAAATTATTAATTGGATACACTGGTAATTTTATATGATGTCAGCAAAATGCATGACCACTGTGCATGTCTGGATCATCATTTGTCATCTCTTTCTCTCTTGAATATAGAATCATTTTTACTAAATCAGTGAAAATAAATACATGTACATTAATAATAAATGAAAGAAGAAGGATATTATAGAATAAATTATAGAAATAATGAAGAACAAACATAACTGTATGTGAGTGTAAAATTAATTAAATTCATAGCTGTTATTATTATACCTTCATGTAAACTTAAAAAAGAAAACTATTGGACAGAGAAAGAGCGTAATAGTTGCATTTGCATCATAAATAATATTTTGAAATATAAATGTAAGCATGTTTTAAATGTACAGTGATCAGCATTCAGTGGTGCCTCATATTTCCATTTTCTAATCCTTTGAATAACAGAAAGTGAAAAAAAACTTTGACAAGCAGACATCCAAGTTCTGTCAGTCACAGGAACGATTTTTAAGCATGAAGACCAAGATAAGTGACAGCCAACTGAAAGAAGTAAGTCAGTGTCAGATTAACCTTAACAAAAAATTTTACCTGTAAAGCATTTTGTGTTGGTCTCTTTTGTATTAGAGACTGTTTTCTGATTATATGCAGGTGTTTTTTTTTTATTCCACATTTGTTTTGATTTTTTTCCATTTTGTCTAAAATATTTTATATTGTGGCTAGTTGCAGGTGTTGGATGTCAGTTTTAAAAAAAAAATCAATTAAATGTCAGCATTGATTTATTGTGTCAATAAATAAACTTTGTCTTATTAATTTTTTCCCAACAAAAGTCTTCCTTTGGTAGTGGTGTGACTAATTAATATTTTCTCAACAAAAGTCTTTCTTTGGTAGTGGTGTGACTTATTAATTTTTTCTCGACAATAGTCTTCCTTTCGTAGTGGTGTGACTTATTAATTTTCTCTCAATAAAAGTCTTCCTTTGGTAGTGGTGTGACTTATTTTCTCTCAACAAAAGTCTTCCTTTGGTAGTGGTGTGACTTATTAATTTTCTCTCGATAAAAGTCTTCCTTTGGTAGTGGTGTGTCTTATTAATTTTCTCTCGACAAAAGTCTTCCTTTGGTAGTGGTGTGACTTATTTACCAATTATGGAGTCTGCTAACATGGTATGATAGCTTATTTTGTCCATTTTACTGTCCCTCTAACGTTAAAAAAGAAATAGTGCCATAATTTGTTGATGCCTGCCAAAACAACTTTTAAGTCCAACTCTTCAACTTTGTTTTATTTCCTTCAAACCAAGTTAAAGATGCTCTCATATACACATTATAATGATTGTGTGCATATTATTTATAAGGCTGTTCTCATTCAGATAGCATAATAATTGTGTATTATATATAATTGAGGCTATTCTCATTTAGATAGTATAATAATTATTTGTTTATGATATGTAACTTAACTCCATGCATCAAAAATGATAGCAAGTATGCCTGATTCTAAGGCATTTTTAGATTTTGATTTCACCCCCCACCCCTGCCTACTAAATAATGGTAATCTATTTCAGAACATTAAACATTCTTTCGAGTCCCCTCTGTAGCTTACATTCTTGTGCTATGTCTTCACAGGTTGGCAACCTATTGCATGTCCTAAAAGAGTCATTTGACCTGTACTACAAGTTGATGGCATCAAAAATTCTCTAGAAAATACCTTTCTCCATATTCCTGCTAAGGAATGAATGTTACATTGCTATGATAGCTTCCAGTGAATATTAGTTAGGCATGTTAGCCATCAGATTTTGCTCATCACTGTGTAAACAAACTGCCATCCAACATGGAATAATAATTTCTTATAACTTATATATGAATCGGACCACACACTTACTGCCACGCATTAACTATATGGTCTCAGTTCACTAGGCTGTACTGCGAATTATGACTAAACTGTGTTCTAAAATGTCAGTCTTGGCTAACCATATGAACAGAGATTGAAGTTTCTGATCAAATAGTATAGTCATTAGAATTTTTCATTCATGTCTGTATTCAAATTTTTGTTACACTTTGCTTCCTTGTAGCCAGTGATGTTAACTTAGCCAATAGTGTACAATAATGATATGCAATATATTTTAACCAGGTATTCTGAGATCCTTTTGGGAATGAGTACTCTATAGCATATTGATTCATCATTGCATTTTTAATTTTCTTTTGCTTTTGCTTTCTATTAGGCTGAAGAGCAAGTAGAAATAGAGAAACAAGAATTATATCAAACATCTATGAGCTATGTTTGCAAACTTTTGGAAGTGCAGGAAAGAAAAAAGTTTGAATTTGTTGAGATGGTAGGTGTCAAGTTTTATCATTCATTTGATGTGAATTTTTTTGTAGTTTGTGCTGGTTAAGTTTAATTTAGGTTTTATGGCTGCTTATATGCTCAAATTTGTCTTGGGGTTTATCCTTGTTAACTCTGAGAGTAAGAAAACTATGAAAAAGATATATTTGTGAAATTTTTATTTATCATTCAAGTTGTTTTATCATATCACTGCTTATTATAAAACTAAAAGAGAAGTGTTTGTTTATAAAAGTTTAATGAGAATGAGATTATCTGATGCACTTAGAGATATTATTTTTACCTTTTTTGGTCCAGTGACTAGTTAACTGTTAATAGTAACTATTTATTATATATTTAGAGTGAAATTGATAATTATTGTGATTGTTTAGGTATATATGCACATTTTAATTAAAATAAATATTTAATTGTTTTGCAGCTTGAGGGGCACCTGCTAAGCTGGATGTCATTCTACCATGAAGGTTGTTGTTAGATTTTTTAATTTTCTTCTTTACTGTAGAATATTATCTGTTGCTCTCTGCTTAGAAATATTTGAATTGTAGTAGAACCACCCCTACTACCGCCAGTGTCTTGGGTCTGATTATCAGTGTTGATTGTTTGAAGAGTACTTAGGAACATAGAATCAATCAACCCATTAAAAATATACTAGAACTTTGATTGATGTCCTGCAAAATTGTTAGTGCTAATTTCTCTTGCACTGCCTGAAAGGTTAGCAGTTTATGTTCCATAGAGAAAGTTGTTTTATGGGTTTCGGTGAAAAATATGTTTGTGCTAAATCTGTGATTTCAGGGAGGGACTTGTTTCAGAAGACTGCCTTGAATTAGAATCAGTTGTCATTAACTTGGGGTGCAATATATGTTGATTTGTCTGAAATGCTAGGTTATTTATTCTCAGTACAGAACCTTCAGCTGAATTTGTTAAATGTATTTATTGTGCTGTATTTATTTATTTATGTTTTCTTACTTGGTTTAGTTGAATAAATGTAGTCCAGCTTGTTATTGGTTGTTGCTTAAGGTAGCATTGGGCATACCCCACATTTTTACAAAAGTCCATAAAGAATATTTTTATTAATTTTATTTTGTATCTTTAGAAAATTATTTAAGAAAATTATTTAAGAAAAACAGCACTGCGATTTCCTTAGTGACAACATTTCATTTTAGCTCAGATAAAATCCATTTATTGAATTTGATTTGCAAATACTACTAATGACTGTATTTTGTAGTATGTATAAATTAACAAGAAAAATATTTCACATACACATTTACCTCCAGATTTAATTCTAAGAACCTCCTTCCTACAGGCAAAAACAGTTTTATGTGAGTTAGATCATATCATTAATAAGAACATTTAATATTTGGCTTTAAATTTTAAAAATATTAAATTTTAAATACAAATAGCTTATTTTGTGTCTTTTTTAAAGAGAATTTATGGTTTTATGACATGCTTGATTGATTTTTTAAATTGTATATGACATATAGTTGTCATGTTTATTAGTGAACTTAAAGTAGAGTTCTTTCTGTGTTGCAGGTTATGAACATTTGGAAGACTTTAGAAATTATGATGTAACTCTAACTTCTCATTTACAAAAGGTACATAGAAGCAACATACAAGCACACACACATGCACAAATAAAATTAACAGAAACAGGTAAACACTGTCATACAACAATGCAGATAAGCAATTATACACATATATTGTTAATAAACTTACACACACATAACACTAACAGTACAGGTAAACAAACATACACAGAGACAGCAAGCAATATGTATAAATATACATACACATTCGAGTACAAATACAAGCAAACAACACTCAGATAAGCATACACATACATAGTTGCAGATTAACAAATACACACACAGCAGTACAAATTTACCAATAAATATATGAGTGATATGCATGCAACATATGATGCACATACATACAAAATAACACACCAGTACAGATAATCAAGAACACACACACCAAAATATGAATAGATCTTTACGCAACAGTACAGATATACAAACATATTCATCCATATAGATACACTATACAGCAGAACTGATGAACAAGCATAAACACTAAATAATAGATAAACAAGTACACACACACACACACTGCATAATTCTATATCCATATTTCACTATACAAAAGTATACAGTGTATTTGTTTTCTTATGAATATTACAAAGGATAATTAGTATATGCTTGAGGACAACACTTGAAGTGCAATTCATTGTTTGCATGCGCAGTTTTCTGTTTTGAATGTAATACTTAGGAACATAGAATCAATCAACCCATTAAAAATATACTAGAACTTTGGTTAATGCAATGCTCCACTTGCATTATTCCTCAGTACTCAAAATGTTCTTGAGCTCATTTTTACTCCCATTTATTATTTATGTAGAAGAAAACAAAATGAGTGTACACTTTTTCTTTTAAATTTGTCTGATTGTTTTGTTCCTAGGTAGTAATCATAGGTCAGTTTACCAAGAATATTTACTCCTAGATTGCATATATAACCATGGTGATAGGAATAACATGAATAGCACATATGTTGAAAGAATGTATGTGTGTGTGTGATTATATGAGTAACCATCATTGCTTTTGCATACCTCACACATGTATATTATTATCATTTCTTTTGTTTTACGTCATAATTTTGTGTGTGCATGTGTATGTGTGTGTGTGTGTGTTGTGCATGAGTATGTTCCATCCATCATATGTTTGCATATGAATGATGCACTATACTAGTTTGTGTGTGTAATGTATTGCTCTTTTACTGTTTTCATCAACTAGTGTGTATTTGTGTTTAATGCAGATTCGTGAACACTTTGAGGCTGACATTGATAAAACAAAAAAACAGATAGAAAAGTTGCTTGAAGCAAGCAAAGCAGTAAGTTTGAGATGTCTCCGATATTGGTCATTTTCTTTTTTCATTACAATAAAGAATCTGTCACTTTTCTCAAGTATGTCTTACTGTCCAAGGTAAGTATAATGACCTACCCCCTTTTTGAGTCTGTTTTAATTCTTACATTATTTAAATTTTAAATTAAAATTATTTAAATTAAATTTTTAATCATGTTGATCTAAGTTTATGCCGTGTTCATTTGAACTGTCCTACTGTGAGACAACCTACATGGTTGACTCAGCATAAAATACAAGCAAGCAAACCAGTTATGTAATATAATGATTATGTAGTGTATGTGGCTGTGTAATATAATGCTCATGTAGCTATATAATATAAGGGGCATGTGGCCATGAAATATAATGGTCATGTGGCTCTAAAATGGTCATGTAGTATAAGGGCTGTGTAATATATTACTTTGTAGTGGCTGTGAAAATGCTTCTTCTTCTTTTGTTCATAAGTTTCTAAAACATACTTTTGGTTTAATTCTCCGTATTTCGCAAGAATTTGATTGACAATTTAAAAACAAAGATTGTCATTTTTAGCACATCATGCAGAGGCCCAGTTCATTAGAGTAAGTGGTTTTGTGTCAAGTCAAATATTCTTGTTAATAAAAACTCTTACTTTGTAGATGTTTTATGTCGAGTCAAATATTCTTGTTAATAAAAACATAAAAACTCTTACTTTGTAGATTTTTTTGTTTTTAAACTTTCTTATTAGTAGATGCTCTTCTCACTAGACATTGTTTTTTTACGTCTAAAAAAAAAATTAGTTGTAGTATTTGGGTCTTTTTTGTCTAAATTGTTTACTACATGTATTCAGAACCACTTTGCCGTTTGAAGTTTTATTGTCAAGGATGTTTTCTGATTTTATTGATTCAGGAAAAAACTGCTTCAGCACGTGGATTCAATCGTGATGGATACCTTTTCTTGCTTGAAAAAAGTAAGTGTACCAAAATTTCATGCTCTAGTAAAAGCTTTCATATCCAATATGATTTACAACTAGAAAATGTTTATCAGCTGGAAATTTTGAAAGTATATTCAGCTATTTATTTATTTTTTTGTTTGTTTATTATTCATCTCAAAAGTTACTTGTAGCAGCCAGAGAACAGGAAAAAATGTATTTCTAAAAGTAATTAAAAAATTATCCAAACATGTTGACCAGAATAAGTATTACAGAAAATCATGTTGCATAATTTATAACAGCTTCAAGTGCTTTCCTAAGAAAGTTTATTCTTGTTCTTTTTATTTTTTTTAATTATTTGGTTTTAGATAATATGAAATTGTTTCAATATTTCAGAGGTAATCGGCACAGCATGGACCAAATACTATTGCCAGTACCAGCATGATACTAAAGAGTTAAGCCTTGTAAGCTACAATTCCAGTGGAAAATCGGTCAGCCTTATTATTGCTTTTATATTAAGAATTTATAAATTTAAAAGTGTGAAAACTAAATTAAATCTTTAATTGCAGAATATTTAGATTAGAATTTTTTATTTAGCTTTTTCATTGGACTGATATCTCTATTTGTTAGTATTAATCCAATGAGCTAGTTACAGTCGAACCAGGTTATGTCGCTGGCCTAGGGGTTTGCCAAAATGAGTTGAGATAACCAATGATCGAGATAACCGAAAACCATTTTTGGCGGCAATATATTACAGTACTGTACATGAGCTTGAAATTTCTTTATGTACATATGCGTTAATAAATGAGAATGTACATGCACATGTTTTTGGTGATTTTTTACACAACAGCGTTGCCGCGATTTGTTTGATGACGCAATTAGCATGCATTAAAAATGTACATACACTGTACATGTTTGCTAACAACAAAAGGCTTATGTGCACCAACTAACAGCAGAGATTCCCAGTACTTGTATAAAATAAAAATATATAAACCTTTCATTATATTTTCTAACATTGCAAAGATCGCTCACAAAATCACAAAAAACCTGCAGTTCGTTTTTACAAAAAGCTAACCAGTGTCAAAATTAAATTTGCGAGTCATTTTGCTCTGACACAGCTCTGAAAAGTATTGTATGCACAGTTACTTCAAAAGTGGGCTAATTAACATAAAAGAGGTATGAGCCAGTTGAAGGGCATCGATAACTAACATTTTCAAAAGCCGGCGACGATTAGTCATGGGGATCGAGATAACCGATGTTAAGTGGTGATTTGGGCCCTCTTTTGTGCTCTAGATACCTGTACAAAGAAACAAACAAACAAACAGACATTGTACTGTATTAGTGTTTGGCGACATAAAAGAATCGACATAACCGATGAGAAAATGCTAAGACAAAGAGGGAATTTGGCCCACCATCGATTCTCGATACAAACCTTTCATTATACTGTACATGTAATCTCCAACATTGCAAACATAAAGATTACTCACAAAAAACCTGCATGGTGTACACTGTAGTTCGTTTTTACAAAAAGCTAACCAGTGTCAAAATTAAATTCACGAGTCATTTTGCTCTGTAGCAGCTCTGAAAAGTATTGTACATGTGGTTACAAGTGGGCTAATTAACCTAAAAGAGGTGTGAGCCAGTTGAAAGGCATTTGTGGTGCCTATTTTGCCCATGGTAAACATTGTGCCCAATGAGGGAAACAATGCCCTTATTAAGTTTAAGCTGCAGGTTGTTAACAAGCTGTGGCCTGTTTATTGCTAGCGAGATGGCAAAGTGGCATCAATAACTAACATTTTCAAAAGCCGACGAATAGTCACGGGGATCAAGATAACCGATGTTAAGTGGCGATTTTGGCCCTCTTTTGTGCTCGAGATATTAGACATAGAAATCAGCAGTCATATATATACATAAAACAAACTACAAGAATTATAATTAGAATTATAGACATTCAAGCATTATAACAGCTACCTGATTATTAGGATTTTAATTGAAACTAGTTTGTATTGCAACCTTGTTAATAGAAATAGACATACCAAAGTTATAATTTTGAAATTAGGTCATTGTGACCTTGAATGTTTTACCCTTGAAATGTCATTGTGACCTTGAGTGTTTTACCCTTTAAACCCAAGCGTCCATACATTTTTCTTTCTTATATATTAGCTGTAAATTCTTGAATCTGTCACGTGGTTTTTTTCTTGATTGCCACATGACTTTTCAAATAATCTTTCATGATCTTTATTTCTCTTATTTCGAATCTGGTCCACCTTAAGTGAGTGATGTTTATTTTTGTATATATTTTATTGCATTTGTTCACTAGTGAGCATGTACCACTGTGCTTTGCATAAGGTGTTTGTTTTTTTATCATGTTTTGCTGTAACTTTATTGAGTACTGTCAGGTGTTTAGAGCTTTAATATTTAAAATTAAGCTCTCTTATGCCAAATTAATCATCAAGTTCATTGTCGTCATCACCATCATAGCCATCATCATCATGTTCATCACTTTATTATTTATGGCCTATGTGATTGAGTGCTTGCAACATTTTATGTGGTCCAGTTTCATCAAGAAATTTGGAAGTAAGCAAAATATTATTGAAGCATTTCTGTTTTAACTATTACTTGAATATTTCTGTTAACTTACTTATTAAATATATTATTACACATACTTTTTTCTCTTCAAGGGTGACCCAGAGCAGTCGAAATACATTGTAGATTCTTGCGTCGCGTAAGTTGTTCATACTTTTTGTTGTCATTCCATGAACCAATGCATGATTGTACATCAGATTGAGATGATGATGTTTGGTTTTTAAGAAATGGAGGGTTTAGCGGGGGGCTTGCAGGTCACATTTTTTTTTTAAGTTCTGCAATGTTCATTTTTAGTTGTTTTTTTAAATTACTTTAAATATTAAATACCTAATATTACTATGAAAATGGCAAATATTTCCTGTTTAAGGTAAATATGAAAACAATAACAAATTTGTAAATGAACTCTGCAGAACTTTAGACACTGCCTGCTGCATGCATAAGAGTAGAAAAAGATCATATAAAGATTGCTATAATTATCATGTATACTATTGGATCCTGCATAGCTTAAAATAATATTTGCTGCATGCCTGGAAGAGAGAAGATTAATATAAATAAAGCTTGGTACATTATTCTAATTGCTCAAAGAGAATGTTGCTTAATGTATACCATCTCTAAAATCTCACTGAGAATATTGATAATTTATACAAAATTTCAAGAGATTGTTGCTAATGTATACTATCTCTACAAGAATGTTGCCCAATGTTTATTAATTTTACTTGGTTTTCAAAAAAATATTGCCTTCTGCTTTGTTTCCATTGGTAAATTTCGCAGTAACAAATGTACTTATGGGATCAGAAATGCCAGATATTTTTCTTAATTGGAATTTTGCTGTCTTTATTTTTTTTGCTATTTCAATGCAGAAGGCCTGCAGAAACTACAGAAAGGCGATTTTGCTTTGACATAATAACAAAAGACAAGTAAGATTTGAACAATGATTTTGACATAGCTGTGTTTTTTATTTTTCTAAAATTTTAACATAACATACATGTGTTTTATTTGATGACTGGAAATAATTCATGACAATGATAAAACAAAATTCATTATTTAATCTTCCACATTTTCTTACATTTTTTTAAAATCACATATTCACATCACTTTACAATCATTACTTCATGCAATTAAACAAAATATAAAGTTAATTAAATAATCTTCCCTGTTGTCTCCCATTATTTACCCAAATGTTCATATGACTTTACAATCCTTTCTTTATGCATTTGAACAAGACTAACTTAATTAAATAATCTTCCACATTTTCTTTCATTTTTTTACTCAGATATTCAAATCACTTTACAGTCTTTACTTCATGCAGTTAAACAAAACTAACATAAAGTTATTAAATAATCCTCCATGTTGTCTTCCTTGTTTTATCCCATACTTTATTAAGATATTTATATCACTTTACAATCCTTGCTGAATGCAGTTAAACAAAACTAACCTAAAGTGAATTAAATAATCTTCCATGTTTTCTTACTTGTTTTCTCCCATACTTTATTCAGATATTCATATCACTTCACTTCACAATCCTTACTGAATGCAGTTAAACAAAACTAACCTAAAGTGAATTAAATAATCTTCCATGTTTTATTCCTTGTTGTCTCCCATACTTTATTCAGATATTCATATCACTTTACAATCCTTACTGAATGCAGTTAAACAAGATGTAACATAAAACAAACCCTAACAATGAACATTAATGGCTTTTGATAATAAAAGATAATGTAAAGATTCAAACTTCTCTTCCTTTCTGTTTTAAAAAAAACAAACAACTATTACAAGAAACTATTTTATATGCCCTAGTTAATTTTGTTTTTTGTTGCTTTGTATTTCATAATTACTAACCATTGAATAAAAGGGAAGTAATCACTTCAGAGCAAATAGCAAGTAGTTTGATATTTTTGTGATGCACTGCAGGCAGACAACCATGATGTTCCAAGCCTTATCGGAAAGTGATCGTCAGCTTTGGTTCGATGCCTTTGACGTGAGTATTTGCCATGTATAGAGCAACACAAATAAGACATGTAAGTTGAAAGTAGAAGGTTTTTTTTTTTAATATTGTTTGTTTATTTATAGGCTAAAGCAAGCATAATAATCAGGCTGCAAGGACAGGATTGTTTTTGAGAGAAAGAGAAGTGCAGTAAGCAATGAATAGTACACATTTTTTCCCCACACCACGCGTCCAGGAGCTAATTATCATGTTATTCTTAAATCATCCCTTCTGAATACAAGAATAAACTTTATATGAAACAATAAACTTTTAATAACACTAATAAAATATTGCTGTTGTTTTCTTTCTTTCAATTATCAGGCCAGATTGGATGGAAGTGAACCTGTCGTTTGTAAGTATGCGTTATTTGTTTTTCATGCTACAATACACATATTTAATGAAGATATATATATTTTTTTTGTGGGTAAGGCTGTAATCTTTATGGTAATTACATATACATATTTTAAAACTGTATATTGCTTAGTTTTGATTAGTTTTTGTTTTGCTAACATTAACTGTTATTGAAGGTATCTGCTGTTAGCAATAATGTATTTTGCACTTTGTCTCTTCATTTTGTATTTTTAGTTTGTTGTTCTATAGACACATAAATTGTTTTTATTTTTTATTGAATTTTGACAACCAGCAAATAATAATAATAATAATAATAATAATATAGATTATTATTAGCACTTTATATCCTACAAGATCTCTCATCATAAATGCTGTTGCTAAGTTCAACAAGACTGATCTATGCAGTAGATTGGGGTCTGTGAGTCGGAAGAATCCAACCCACTGAAAGCTGAATTTGGCCCATCAACACAAAATTTACATTTTTATCTTTTAATCATCAGTCATTTCCTCTACATCATCATCCATCTACATCTCTATCTGATTGCCTTTGATGCCAGACTGACACAAAACAGAGAGGCAGTAAACAGTAAATGCAGTCACCTTAGCCATCTCATCACCACCACCACTACCACCTCCTACCTTCATACTCTCCACTTGACCCTTAACCCCAGCATGAAATCTGTTTTAGCTGGAAATGTTCCCTCTAAGTAAAAAAGAAGTTTTCTATATTATGTTTATACCAGTTGCCAAATTCATTTGTAATTCTATACCACATGCATATGCAAGCACACACGCACATAGATAATCCCTGGCTTATAAACTGGTTCTGTTCCGAGTGGTTGGTCACAAATTGAAATTAAGCACAATTCAGAAGTTCAATAATACAGATGAAAATTAGCAGAATGTGGCCATGCTGTTATGTTAAAGCTGTCGCCTAAACTAATGATAGACCACACAGTATTTTTCTCAAATCTTATTGTTTCGAAATTAAATACATTTTATCTGATACCATTGAAAAAAACATACATTTTTGTAAGCATTGTTTATGTATGCACTGTTTGAAAAAGATTTATGTACAAAAATACTGGTTGATGTACATGAAAATCATATAAAAATTATTTTAAAATATTAGAAGTATTAAAAATTAATTAAACATTTTAAAATTGTCTTCTTTTTTTATTGTTGAAATTATGACCTTAAGTCCACATGTTTTTAAGTCAGTTGGTCATAAGCCAATGTATATGTAGAGAGAGAGAGAGAGAGAGAGATTTTAATAGGACAATTCTAGTTAATTCTGACAAATATTGACTAGGCAAGGATTAAAATTTGTTTCAGAGTTGCATGTTTTTTTCTACTAATATAGTTCTTTCACCCCACCCACCACTCCCATTTATGTTACTTTTTTGAAATACTGCATATATAATATTAAGTTTGAATTGAGTAGAAAACTGACTCACTGTTGATCTAGTTTATTATTTAAGCCTCAGATTTGTACATACTATGATTCCTCATCACATTTTTTTTAAAGTTAAATTTTCATTTAATTTTAAATTGGGATCATCCATCTAGGTGAGTTAGCATGCATTGTGTTATATCATTTAGTTTGTTTGTCACTGTCCATAAAAATATATACATTTTATTAATTTACTGTACTGTTTCATTTACAATGAAATCACCCACCAATATTTTGGTAATACATATAAATACCTTGATTAACCATAAAATAAAAAAGAATTTGTGACCATGCTTTTGCTCTTATTTATGCAAATGTTTGCATAAGTGTGATCTTTGATGCCATCAGCCATTTTGCCTTATATTCATTGTCTTGACTGTGGTCTGTATTTCTCCATCCATACATAAACCTCCTTTCATCCATTCATCCTCCATCCAAACTTCCATCTGTTTCTGAAAGTTTACAAGTACTCTAGCAGTAGTTCTAAGTCTGCCTGTATCATCTTGTAAAGAAACTTGTGTATGTTGTTTGTTTTGTTGTTGTTTTGCCTTACTGTATGTTTGGTTTTGCTTATTTCTATGTTGGTTTTTGTGTGTGTGTGTGTGTGGTTTTTTTTGCCCTACTGCTTCATGCAGTTTGTTTATTTGCCTTACTGTATGTTTGGTTTTGCCTTATTTCTATGTTGGTTTGTGTGTGTGTGTGGGTGGTTTTTTTTTTTTTGCCTTTTTGCTTCATGCAGTTTGTTTATTGCCTTACTGTATTTTGGTTTTGCCATATTTCTATGTTGGGTTTTTTGTGCCTTCTGTGTGTTTGAATTATTTCTTTATATCTTTTAGTTGTTTGGTTGTTTGCTTACTTCTCCCCGTTATATGTTTTTTTCCTTACTTCTGTATGTTGTTTGATTTGCAGTCCATCTTGATGATGCTGGATTTAACTTCATGAAGAAAAGCATTGCTTCTATTGAGAAAAGAGGTAATTAGTGCTTCTCAACTTTTATTTCAAGATTGAGTATGTAATAGTTATTGTTGAAGCTATTTTGCCATTTTTACACTTGTGCAGAAGGAATGAATACAAAATCAATAACAATTTTACTGGTATTAACAGTTATATTAATATATTTTGATTATGATGATTTTTTCTTGCATTTTATTTATGCAAACATTTGATTTTTGATTTATGAATTGCTGTCCTAAAAAAACATTTTGATTGAATTAATTTATTTTTCATGTTTATGTTTCTTGCTGCTAAATGTTTGTGTGCTGTATATAACAGCATATCTCTTATGCATATTATATTTTAGTTTATTTTGACTGCCATAGCAATTTTTTTGTATTCTTTAATTGCATCTGTCTTTTGGTATTTAAAATAAATATTAATAAACTGGATGATACTAGATTAATTTTCTGTAATGTACAGAATTAGATGTTTTCAGTTTTATTTTGGAATCACACCAAAGGCAAGTTTTAGCAAGAGATTAAAGAATTTATGAACATTCTTTATTTTAAATTATATTTTTTAAATTATTTTGTGTATATGTATGTGAGAGGTATTATTTCTGACACCTTTCAAGAGTAAAATAAAATTAGGAACACCTTTAAATTTGATGATTTTACATTTGTGTGATCATTTAAAATCTTAAAAGCTAGGCTTTTACAGAACAGATGCTCCAACAACCTCTTTGAGTCTTTAAGATTTTACTTTTATGTAGCCATTGAAGGTTTTAAAAAGTCAAACTTATACAGATTCTGAGCTTTAATAAATACTTAGATTTATAAAATTTTATTTTTATATAATTTTTGAAGGTCTTAAAAAGCCAGATTTATACAGATTAGAGGTTTTAATGAACACTTGGTTTTTATAAAATTTTATTTTTATGTAATCATTGAATGTCTTCAAAAGACATTTATACAAATATGGGGCTTTGATGAACACTTTAGTTGTAACAATTTATTTTTATGTATTTGTTCAAGGTCTTGAAGTCAGGTTTATGCAAATTAGGAGCTTTAATGAACACTTTAGAATTAGATGTTATAACATTTTATTTGTAATTTATTTTATTTGTATATAATCATTAAAGGTGTTGAAGAGTAAAGCTTATACAAATTATGGGCTTTAATGACCCCCTTCGATGTGACTTTATTTGTATGTAATTGCTGAAGGTCTTGAAGAGTCAGGTTTATGCAAATTAGGGGACTTTAATTAACACTTTAGATGTAACATTTTATTTGTATGTAATCATTAAAGGTCTTGAAGAGCCAGGTTTAATTAATTTCTTTAATGAACACTTTAGATGTTGTAACATTTTATTTGTTTGTAATTGTTGGTCTTGAAGAGTATACAAATTAGGGACTTTAATGAACACTTTTGGTGTAACATTTTATTTTTATGTAATAAAAGAGCAAGAGCAAGACTTATACAAATATTTGGGGCTGTAATGAACACTTTAGATGTAGGATTTTATTTGTATGTAATCACTGAAGGTTTTGAAGAGCCTGGTTTATGCAAATTAGGGGCTTTAATGAACACTTTAGATGTTGTAACATTTTATTTGTATGTAATTGCTGAAGGTCTTGAAGAGTCTGGCTTGTACAGATTGGCTGGCATGAGCTCCAGAGTCAGTGCTTTAGTAAGCTGTGCTCTTGGTAAGTTATACCTTTTTAAATTTCAAACTGAACATATTTCTAAAATTTAGTCAGTATTGTATTGTACTCTGGGGTCATGTAATAATAATTAATTATGCCAAATATTAGCAGTAGTTAATGATATAAAACATCTACAAGTGCCACTACAGAGTATGGACCACTTGTTAAATATGCTTATCTGCAACTGTTATGCTGATATGCAGGTGCACCAATGTCAGTTTGACTTACAGCCCCCACTCATTTATTTAAACCGAGAAATCAATATACAACAGATATATAGATGGACAGAGAACAAGACACAATCATTAGACTATAGCTATCACTACAAGTTATAATGAAACAATGAAACCAGTACATTATAGCAAGACTGAACAATTAATAAAAATTTAATAAAAGAAAAAGTTTAACAATATTAAAAAAGGAATAAGCAAATTCAATGTCCTAGTTTCTCATCATTATTAAAATAACACTTATTGTTTGATCAAGTTCAAGCTGCACTGTAGTCACTGTTCACAATCAGTACTTAGGTTCAATTTCAATGTGCTAGCACAAGTTACATCACATTGGTTGACAGATGCTTAATCAGACATCAGAATCAGGCACCCAAAGCCCACATCATAGATTTCAGAATAAAGATAGACTGAAACCCCAAACCCTTATCTAGCCAAGGGTCTTCTTCATTCCATTTACAACCTGTGGTAGGGAGGGACCCGGTCTAAACACTCACCCAGAGTTGTTTTTGCAAAGAGTAAAGAACAGAACTTCCACTGTGGTTTTCTTATTCTTGAAACCACACCCATCTCTACCTAGACTCACTCTTCACCCAAACAAATACAAAATTCACCGATATTTATGACTTTCTCACATCTTATAACCACATTCTGTCAACACATGTGACCTATCGACAAACAAGTTCACAATTACATCTGCCTAGAAATTGCATAACACATAAAAGGTCAAAACCAAGACTATACAGATCTAATGTTTTAAGTAGATGCACTGCTACTTAGATGCCAGGGATCTAGCATTCTCACAAACAATAACAACAGTCTTACCCAGCGGCTTCTACTCCACACTTACTCACTCACTCACTCACTCAGCTTAATCTCCCCCTTTACCCTTGTCCATTCTAGACTTTCACTTCAAAAATAAACTTTATGCAACATATCCACATCATACAAATCATAAATAGCATCTCATTCAAAAAAATTATAGATAAAATGTGAAAATGTATATTAAAAATATATGGGAGAATCCCCATCATAGGACAGTCAGCTGTAAAAATATGTTTGTTTGGTTTTTTTAAATGAACATTTTAACATTTAGTAAAGTACCTGTTTTGATAAAACTTTTGATCAAAAGTAAACTATAAGTAAAGTTGAAATCAAAGTTCTAATCTACTGTATTTAAGCTTTTGCCTGTAATAGATGAACCCTTTCCTTCTAATAATACTAGTAATAAGTTAGAAAAGATATTGGATGCTTGAAGAGTACAGTAACATAGGGATATACCTGATGTGTGTCACCCTCACTCCTCCCACACTCTGGGGAACCAATCACATATTAATATTGTATCATTGTGTCGAGGAAATGTTACAAAAGAGGTGAATGATCCCATCTTTCTGGGGTTTAATTGCTGATTTTTCTGGTACAAAAACTTTCAAGAGACTGGAAACCAGTCATAGACTTGAACTGAACAAGTTGCTAGAAGTATTATAGGTACATGATAGAGCAAGAATTAGAAAACCAGAAATTCCCAAAATTTGGTCCCCTGCTTCTGGGTAAGAATTCTGTTATTCTATTCAGGAGTAACCTATTTTACTTACAGATCCAAGTAAATCTCATACTGTGAACTTTGATGATGAAGAAACATGGGATACACATACAATTGCCAGTGCTGTCAAACAGTATTTGAGGTCTGTATTTTGGGTTCGAGTCCTGTATACTTATGTCAATGTGCAATAAGTTTTTGTTTTTTTATATACATACCACTCCCCTACAAATGATAGAAGTATCAAACCATTCCAAACATTCAAACTTACTGTTAAGAGAAAGCAAAAACAAAATGAACTAAAATGAACACTCCTTTGCATTGGGCAGCAACCAACAACAATACATTACTTGTAATGAAATAAACTGAAAATGGGGTGTGGGGTGGGGTGAGGGTTGTATTATGAGAATGTTATCCAATTGATCCCCCCCCCTCCAGTTTACTTCATCTTAATAATAAAATACACACATACAGATATATATATATAAGCAGGTGCACACAAATTCACACTGCGTATCAGATCAGATTGTGTTATCTAAATGGCTTGCTGCTTTGCCTTAATCTGATTGGACATTACCAAATGCTACATTGATTGTGTCATGCTTGGTGTTCTTGGCTGAGAAGTGGAAGGTTTTGTAATTGTGAGTATTTTTGTTTTTGTTTTTATAGATTACTGCAAGAACCATTGGTGACATTTAAGCTTCAAGAAGAATTTCTCAAAGCATCAAGTAAGTGAATGATACATCAAGTAAGTAAATGATACATGAAGTAAGTGAATTATATATCAAGTAAGTAAATGATACATCAAGTAAGTGAATGATACATCAAGTAAGTAAATGTATTTATCAAAGCAAGTGAATGAATATATATATAGCAAGTAAGTGAATGAATGAATGTATACATCAAGTAAGTAAAACAGCATTAGGCAAATCATTGGGCCCTGTGAAGAGCTATTGGCCATTGTGAAAAAACACAAAATGGTATAGGCATGACACATATCAACAGGGCTTGCCAGGACATTCATGCAAGGTACTGTGCAAGGAGGTTGAAGGAGAGGAAGACAGAGGAAAAGAAGGGAGGATAACAGTGGACAGGACTGAAGCTGAGCAATACAGTAAGATTAGTAGAGAACAGAATTAAATGGAGGAAGCTGGTTGTCAGGTCATCATTGGTGCCCCAACAGTCAGCAAGACTGAGGGAGGGAGGGAGGGAGGGATTAAAGCAAGTGAATGAATTTATCAAGCAAGTGAATGAATTATACAGCAAGTAAGTCATAAACACACAAACATAAACAAATGCACACACAATAATGTAACATGCATGTGCACTTATCTACATATACAGATACACACACACTCACACACACACACACACACACACACACACACACACACACACACACACACACACACACACACACACACACAGATATATCTAAATGCACTCAAAAAGAAGTGCATGCTTGGAGAGATACTGT
Source organism: Sinotaia quadrata (assembly GCA_028829895.1). Classification (NCBI taxonomy): domain Eukaryota; kingdom Metazoa; phylum Mollusca; class Gastropoda; order Architaenioglossa; family Viviparidae; genus Sinotaia; species Sinotaia quadrata. The sequence goes on along the minus strand of CM054183.1, from coordinate 24,261,909 downwards.
TGCATGACCTATCTCATATTGCTTGTAAGAAGTAGTTTTATATTATTTTTTTTAATTTTATCTTCTTTCATGATTTGCTCAATTCTCTTTCAATATTAATTCTGTGAGCATAATTTCAGGGCAAGATTCAAGCTCCAAGCGCATATTGGCTTTGCAGAAATGCGTTAACCAGCTGCCCAAAGTGAATTTTAATATGCTGGATCTCATAATTGGCCATTTACAAAGGTTTGACACACTTTTAAGCAGTGTTAAAATTAACATTCAATAAAAAGAATTCATATTTATCACATAAATTTTATCATGCATATTTGATGACTAGACACATTTTCTTTACAACAGTTCATAAAGAAAGCATTTCGCTTAAATCTTTTACATTCAAGTATGATGCTTTCTGCACCAGTGGTAACTGTATTAACTGGATACAAGTGGAATTGCATACTGATTGTAAATGCTACATTGGTAGATTACTTTATGTATTATATTTTATAAAAATTAACTCTGATAGAATAGTTTGGACATTGAGCTTTTGTTGTCAGAAGAAGCAGATAGCTCCATATATGTATTTGATATGTATCTCATTTAAAAAATATTGTGTATCTTTAATATATTCTTGGGAAGTATCATATTTCTTAAAATTTATATAGTTTGATCTCTCTCTGTATGTGCGTGTGTGCATGCTAAAACAGTATGTTCTTGAAAGCATTAGTTGTATATCTGAAGTATTAGTTGTATATCTGAAGAGCATTGAACATTTGGAATATTGCACTTACCATTGATTTAGTGGGGACTATAAATGTCACGAGATAGTTGTTTCAGAAACACTGACAAAATGGTTGATATTTTTCTTTGCAGTTTATTATTACAAGTATTGATTTGTTCTTTTATAACAGTTATATACTGAATATAAAATTTACTGAAGGGGAAGTACACGATAAACTTCTTTTCTCCCAATTACATCATATCCAATATGCACCTCATTGTAGAAAGTATAAATCACTATTAATCATCACGTCATTTCCAATTCACATTGTAAAAACACAATTTATAATAGAACTGACTGTCAGCAAAAGAACATAGCTTATAATTATGCCAGAGAAGAAGCCTGGATTTTAGCTGTACAATTAATTATCTGACAACTTGTCCACTACTTGCAACCAGTAACCCCTCTGTTTTTTTCCTACAGCATTTCCAAAATGAGTAAGGAAAATAAAATGACTGAAAGTAATCTTGCAGTTTGTTTTGGTCCAACATTGATGAGGCCAGATGGAGACTCTTTGACCGCTACTTTAGAGTGCAACTATGTTTTGGAACTCCTCATCACCAATTACACGAAGGTTGACTTAATGGTGTCATTTTGTTGTTGTTGTCTTACACACTAAAGTTTTACAATTGTTACTGTTATAAGATATTTATTATGTAAATTTACACTTCTAAGTTTCATTGAATTATAATTATTTATTTGTTAAGTTACATCTGACTTTGTTATACTTTATGGTCATACTCCTAAGGCTTGGAAATTACTGCTTGTCATTACACTTCAAAGGTTTACAAAATCATTGTTTATATTCACTTTCCTACAGTTTACTACAGGTAATAAAATCATTGCTTATATTCCATACTTCTGAAAACTTTTAAAACCTTTTAGTTTAATCTTGTGCACCAGAAGTATCTAACATGGGTGGCTGTACTAACTGACTGTATTTAAAGTTATTCTTATAAGGTTGAAAGCATTATTATCAATGTTTATTCCTTGAAGTTCTTACCTACAAAACCATTCTTATAGCAAAGATTTATTTGCATGATGCAAATTTGTGATACCCAAAATGTTCTTGTGTCATCCCTTGCACACTTACTTAGGTCTTACTTTTCTGAAAGATTTCTTTAAAATATGTCAAGTTGTTTTATAACCGAGTTGAGAGTACAACTTTGAGATAAAGAACAATAATGTTGAGTTGCATTTGTGTAATTTCTTTCAAGTTATGCATCTTGATTTGATTTACCCTGCCACAGGCTACACTCAAAGTATACTGGCAACATGTTTAGTGTTATATCTGTCACAAGTTATACTCAGATTATCCAGGTAACTTATGTAATTAGTGTTACATCTGTCACAAAATGAGCAGGTAGTGCTATGACAGTCAGAAGTGAGCAAAGAGTCTTGTTAAACTAATAAACTCTCATCCATTGACTCCAGCAGTTATTAAATTGCTTTTTCTTTAAAGTTCAAAATTGATATAAATAGTAAATTCTTTGAGTTCTTGTAGAACTTTCAAATTCAGCCAGAATAATAAAAAAATAAATTCTCATAGTTTAGCCCCTACATTTATTTCATTGTTAATTCTTTAATATCTCTTGGAATCCTCTCTGTCTAAATTTTTTGCTTGATAACTCTTTGAGGGTTTTTCATATCTGCTGATTTAGTTTCTTAATTTATATTCAGCTTTAAATTTTCTGTTGCAGTGTAGGTAGAAATGATTAAAATCTAAATGACTTTGTTTGTATTTTACTTTGATAGATATTTAAGGAGCCTTCCCATGGGGCAAGTGGTACTGTTGTTGTACCAAAGTCTCCTCTTTCACCAAATGGTGATGATTCTGGTTCTTCATCGACGTAAGACCTTTTTTTTTTAACCATTATATTATGTAATATCTCTGTAAGACTATTTCTTATTGAATATATTATTCTATGTGACATCCATAAGACTGTTTTCTTCTCATTACAGGCATTATACTGTATAACATCTATGTAAGACTTGTTTCTTTATCATTGTATGATTTATTGATTTATATTAATAGCATTTATGTAAGACTGTTTCTTTCTCTTTGTATGAATTATACTATGTAATGTCTATGTAAGACTGTTCTTTTTCATTGTATGCAATATATTTTGTAATGTCATGCAAGATTGTTTCTTTCTTTGTATGCATTATAGTAATAACTGTGTAAGTCCATTTCTTTTGCATTGTATACATTATACTGTGTAATGTCTATGTACGATTGTTTCTTTCTATTATATGCATTATATTATGTAACATCTATGTAAAACTGTTTCTTTCCATTATGTTGAGTCATCGACTTACGACCATAATCAGCTCTGACAGAACGGTCAAAAGTCGATTTGGTCATATGTCAGACTACCCTTTACATTATATAATTTGTCTACATATCGTACAAATGCATTGCCAGATATACAGTACATATTCGTGGTGAGGTAATAGTCATAAAGTTGATCAGGTCGTAAGATGACGACTATCCGTATATGCATTATACTATATAACATCTATATAAGACTGTTTCTATTATATGCATTATACTATGTAACATCTATGTAAGACTGTTTCTATTATATGCATTATACTATGTAACGACTATGTAAGACCGTTTCTATTATATGCATTATACTATATAACGTCCTTGCAAGACGGTTTCTATTATATGCATTATACTATGTAACGTCTATGTAAGACTATTTCTATTATATGCATTATACTATGTAACGTCTATGTAAGACTGTTTCTATTATATGCATTATACTATATAACGTCTATGTAAGACTGTTTCTATTATATGCATTATACTATATAACGTCTATGTAAGACTGTTTCTATTATATGCATTATACTATGTAACGTCTATGTAAGACTGTTTCTATTATATGCATTATACTATGTAACGTCTATGTAAGACTATTTCTATTATATGCATTATACTATGTAATGTCTATGTAAGACTGTTTCTATTATATGCATTATACTATATAACGTCTATGTAAGACTGTTTCTTTCTATTATATACATCATACTACGTAACCTCTATGTAAGACTTGTTTTTGTATGAAATATACTTTTTACTTTAGTACATTTGGTACCTTGGAGGCAATCAGGTCATATGATATAATCTAATTGTTAATTAATAAATATTTGTGAGTTTTTGTTTTTGTTTTATTTTCTTAAAGTATTAATAATAATAAAATCATTAATTATCACCATCAATACAATTTGCATTTTATTTGTCTTATAAATAGAAGTAAATGGATATGTATTATTAATATTTATTATATTAAATAAATAAATTTTTTTAAAATAAATATTTTCAATTTACAACACTAGTAGCTTTCTTTAACAAAAAATCAAAAAATATAAAATCTGTATTTATTTACATGTTAGAACTATTTTTTTGTTTGTTTTTAAAAAATGTATTTATTTACACAGCTGAATTAGAACTGCTTTTCACAAAATCTGTATTTATTTATAAGTTTAAGACTCCTTCTTGTTCTGCTTTGTTGGTGCATTTTACTTTTCTCCATTGTAGCAAAGTTTAGGAGTGTTGCTTTTTTAATAATTCTAATTGTAATAAAACTTGGTATTCAGGTTGGTATAAAGTTACAATACAAGCAGTTGGTTCCCTTTTTTTAAAATTTCTGGGAATGGTTTACCAGAACATAGCCCAATTTCCATCTCGTAACTGGTTTTATTGTTTTCACTTAAATGAATCTGTTGTAAAATGATTGAACTTTTTAATATAACATTTTTCAGCATTTTACTGTTTTCTTTAATTAAAAACAAACAAGCTAAAGCATTAATATTTTATAAAATAATAAGAATAGGCATTAAGTTACTCTAATCTCTATGTATGCATCTCTCAATGATTTGAATTCTTTCTTACAAGGCAATATGTCTCAATAACTGTTGTTTGGACCACTTTATAGCAGCTGTATTGATAAAATAAGTCTAATAAAATCCCTGTTTTTGAAAAAAATAAACATGAATTTCTGGATACATTTAAAGTAACCAGAAATAATATTTATAAACATTTGTTCTACTCAAAATTACTTTGATAAGAGCATTCATTGGAGTTGGGCTATGTTTAAAATTTTATAATCCAAAGATGACTAATTATTGCAAAATGTTGCAACACAGCCTTATTCAGTTTAAGAATTTGTGGTTATCTTGCTTTTGTGTCTGCTACATTTTTTATTTTAGCAAGTTTATTTGTTGTAACACAGTTTAAATTTATTGACTATAAAAATGCAAGGCTTGTTTTGTTTAGCTGCAAAAGTTAGGAGAATTTACCCAACTTTCACAGCATAATTTTAACCATTTAACATGTGTTGCACAGCTGCTTTGAGTTACTGGCCTTTGCTTAGTGCCTTGCACTTCCTCGCCCCCAGGCATCTTGAAGACCAGAGTCTATCTTATGATTTTGCATGTAAGTTTAGTTTTCTTTGTAGAAAAATTGTTCTGCCTTGACAAACTTGTTCAGTCGATAAAAAAAGTATTATTGTTTAGGCAAAAGTTCAGTTGAAAACCCACACAAAATCATCAAGAAAATTTTTGACCATTATGATTTCTGACCCATATGTCTTGCAGTCAACCTCAAGTTTCTCTGCTCAAATATTAAAGCATTGAAATAATCGATAAATTGCTTAAATCTTGAGTCAGTGAAACTAATTTTTGATCTCTTAATCTCAGCTTGTAAAATTGGACTGTCAAAGGATTATGTTAGTTGATATTCTTTGTAGACACTGTATATTTAGAATTGGAATACTGCTTTTTAAGCATACTTGTTTGGATTGTGAAAAATAATTTTTGGTGTATTTTGTTAACTGTACGTGAGTGTATGCGATTCTCTTTATTTTTGATTGCTCGAATCATTCCCTCCATTGTCCTATTGTAACCATGGTTTGTCAACAAACGCTGCCATTGCCTATTGTAACCATGAATTTGTCAATTAATGATGCCATTGTTTTTCATGTATATTTTTGCTTTCTTCATTTCCTTGACTTTGTAATAACACAAATAGATCAACGTATGCTTTTCATTTGTTTTTGTTCCTTGTCTCAACTGTATCATGTTATCCATCAGCATATATCTCCATTTTCTTGCCTCATTATTTAAATGTCTTAGGTCTAACAATAAAAATATTTTATGTTGGTAGATAAATTATCTGTATTTGTCTGTTTCACAAAGATTCTGATAGACTTAGGGGAAAAAATTTTAATGGTTAATGCAATATAGCTTTTGTTGAGCTCTTTTACTTGGAGCTAAACATTGATCACAAGCAATCTGAAAGTCAATCAGTAGAGCTAACATGGGGGTATTTTCAATATTTTCAATTTGGTCAATACTGACTTTCCACATTTACTTGAATATTTCCCAATAAATCTATACAACTGTTTTGAATGTGTAAAAGCATTATCATGTTTAATACTAAACTAAGGGATAAAATAATTTTAAAAATGATGTAAAAAAAAAACACATCTGTGACTAAATTTGGATAAAGAAGTTAGCTCCAAGCTAGACTATGTGGCTAAGAACTAAATGGCTGGATTTTTTTATGCTTCTTTGCAGAAATTAAAATTTAAAATGTAAAGATCTAGGCATTATCAACTCACAAAGTCATTTCTGTTTTTCTAATTTGAATTGCATCTTATTTCAAATGAAAAGCATTAACTGGGTTAAAATTTAGCAACATATTCAAGGTTTCATTGTAGCAGCCCCCCCCCCCCCCAAAAAAAATAAATAAAAAATAGTTCTCAATCTAATTCCATGTGCACAAAAGTCCAAGAGAGTGAGGCTGCAGGATCCCAGAATTTACAGTCATGGAAATTTTAGACCGTACTCAAACGTAAAAGAAAACACAAAAACACCAATATCCCTAGGAAAGTAAAAGGGATCGTTATCCAGAATTTACAATGCAGGAAATTTTACACAGTACTCAAACGTAAAAGAAAACCCCCAAAAATACCCAACACCCCTTGGCAACTAAAAGGGGAGCATCACCTAGAATTTTGGTTCAGCCGCCAAAATTTTGTTTGAAATGTGCAACTTTCCAACTGCTTGTGAGTAGACAACTCCATTTTAACAGTTGCTCAACCATTTAACTTTAAATATATTTCTTAGAAAGTGAGATATTACATTATCTAGACATTTTGTCATGTGACTATTACTTTTGTGTATAGATTAGTTACTCCCCTTTAATTTGATATATTTTGTTCATGAAGTGTATTATCCTTCATTTGTTTCCACATGAAACATTTAGTAGCTTGTTTATGCATTTCCAATTTTTTGATGTTTTTGAGCAGTTTGCTGTTGCTTTTTTAATCACTTTTTATTTTGTTTGTTTTGATTGCTTTTTTCCCCTTTCTAGAAATTATTTGCTTTAGCAGTGGTTTATTTAGAATTTAGATTATGAATTATTTTTTGTAGAAATGATTTACTTCTGCAATGATTGATTTAGTAATTTATAATTTAGATTGCAAGATTTTCTTTCTTGAGTGGTTTATTTCATAACTTAGAATTTAGATTGCCTGCTTCATTTTTGACCAGTTAGAACAATTTTGCTTCTCACCTCACTTTTAAAAAGTTACCCCTTTTGCTTCTCACCTCACTTTTAAAAAGTTACCCTTTGCCTCAGATTTAGATTAATTTTTAATTCAGCATTACATATCCCTGGTCTCAATTTTTGTGCAAACTGTGATGACACAGACTTCTCAAAGTTATGAACTCAGTAATCAGTGGGAGTCAACACAGAGACATTTCATCGATATTAAATTGTTTCAGGACTGCCATAACACGCTTTGCATGCTGTGCAAGGAATGACACTGAACTGTCATTTGAAGCAAACCAGAAGATTATTAATGGTGTGTATGCCTTGCCTCAGTGCACTGAATTTTTTTATTTTTTTTTTAAAGGGAATTCAAAAGTGATAATCCATAATGGATTAGCATTTCGCACTGAATTACTTCAGAAACCCATTGTGAATTCTGATTTCGAGAATGTAGCATGGAAGCTCTTTTATTATCGGAAGGAGTTTGTGATTATATTTTTTTAAAAGAGTTTCTTTAAAGGTCGCAACTTTGCATTAATGGCTGATTAATGCTTAAAAATCAGATTAATGATATGAAACTCAAATTAAATTTACAAATGTAATCATGTCTAACAACTAGAATCATCTGTACTCTGAGAAAGATTATACCTGCCAATTCTTCCAATGTTTTGTGAGTCTTTCCCAACTTTTTAGCATATTTTCTTCTCCTGTAACTGTAAAAGAAATAAAAGTGTACTTTTTTGTTTTCATCTGCCTCCTGGCTGCCACTCCCACAATACACACTACACATAGAAATACACACATATGCACACTATGTGCATCACACAATAGTTCCGATAAAAAAATTCTTTGAATTTGATTCAAATAGTTATTTCCCATTAACACTTCTGCTAGAACTTAGCATTTATTTATTTTAATGATGTTACGTGATATCATTCAAGCTGACATTTTACTCGATGTGTGAAAAGATTTTATTGAAGCTGATATATTTCACTGATGCAACTCCAGACCTTGTAAATTTACTGATATGCTAAGAAATGTAATTTAACTGTGTACGGGTATGATTGTTGATTGCAAAGACCACTTTGAACTTCTGTACATATATAACATTTGTTTCTGTCCATTGTACTTCAGAAATTCTTAGAGTATTTTGTCTGCTTTACACACTGTAATTCTGTCTTTATGAGGTGTTATCTGCATATTAAAAAATTGTGTTCTGAAACCTTTTTTCTCATCAGCTCAAACACTGATACTTGTAAATATTTGTGCAGTGAAAACTTGCTTGATTCAAATACAGAAAACTTAAAATTATGTTTAATTCAGACACAAATAGCTTTAAATTCTGCTGAATTCAGACAAAGATACGTTTTAACTTATTTTGATTTTGATAAATGGATTGCTTAATGTAGACTATTTCTCCGAAGAAGAAAAACGCTTTGACTTAAGCATTTTTCACTGGACTTTGCTTTTGTTCAAAAGGTATTAACATTGTGTAAATTTGTTAATCTGATTTATATATAGAGCATTCTGAATGTTCCGACTGTAAATAGTGCTTTGTTATTGTGTAATACATTAATCATAAGAAAATATTGATTTAAATCAGTCTTCGGAAAACACTTAAAAATTTCCAGTTATTTGTTTGTCATTTAACTGAAGTGCCTATGACTACTTGTTTAAATTATTTTTTCTGATTGACAGTGCGAAGATCTCAAGAAGCCGGTTGGCTGCAAGGAGAATTGAACGGCAAAGTGGGACTGATCCCTGAAAATTTCGTCACATTTGTTGATCCTTAAGTGCTCTCCATCTTTTCTCTCAATGAAGAAAGCAAACAAAATCATTTTGAGGTTTCAGGACTTGACAGTCCAGAAAGGAACAAATAGCTAGAAATTTTCTCAATTTCTGATGTAATTTATTTTTCTCATTGTGAGACACTAGGGAATTTTGTTTTTAATTTTAATCAAATTGATAATTTGGGGGATTTTTGTTATGTGTATATCATGAAAATCTGCTTATCTATGTATTTGATTCTTCACACGCACATCTCTTTGTAGTTTCAGTGTCCAGTTTTCTTTGACTGGACAGTTATGAGTGTTGCATATACTAGACCCTTGCCTAACTACCAGTTCACAACTTGATTTGGCAGAACAGCATTGGGGATGCAGCTTTGTATAATAATCACTTAATAATCTTATAATAATCATGTGGTGTGCATATATACTTTGTGTCCTGTTCCTGCTTTAGTGACTGCTTCCCATAATAGCAGTCAACATGAGGTAGTTCATAGACATTATGAGCTGGATTATGGTTATTAGGAAAGGGTTTTCTGTAACCAATAATTTAAGGTGTTTAAAACTATCACGTCTTTTTTCCCCCTACAATTGTAGATTACAGTTATTAAGGACTGACTACTGGAAGCTCTCAAGTCTGGCATCCACAGATTCTTGAATCTCAGACAGGTAACAGGCACCCAGAAAGAGTTTCCCTGAAAGCTGATGTATCCTCTCTTAGCCTGTGGTATGTCTGTAGTTTTAAGAGATGATCTAAGAAACTGCATATTATCAACTAATTCACAATTTTTTAATTTTTTTTTATGTACTTTGCATCTTATCGTCAGGTAGGAGCTTTTGACATTTTTGTTTCATATTTAACTCATTCTGGTGCCCCAGCACTATGCTCTGTGGCAGCAGGATTTTTGTAGGTATATATTTTTATGTGGGTACATAAGTACATGTGGATGTAAAATATTTGACTGAGATCAGCAAGTGTTGATGCTCAGTGTTCAGATACCAAAGGTATAATTTTTTAAAGAGCAATAGAAAACTGATTGATTGGCTTATTTTTGCCAAATTTAATATAATTTACTAAAAACTAAGGTAGCAAATTTACTCAAATTTTACCAAAATTGTCATTAAATGCAACTGACTGTAAAGTGATTGCAAGTAATGAAACCAACTTAACATTTTCCTTTTGAATTATTATACTGAGACAAAATTAATAGTATATTTAAAAATATTTTTTAATGACAAAGACCGAATCTTTGACAGAAAAATATTTTGTTACAGATGCTATACAATTTATCTAAATATTGAACAGAAACATTGAACCTATCTGTACCTGAAATATTGAACTATCTATAGCAGAAATATTGGACCTATCTGTAACAAAAATATATCTATAAACTGTTTTTGTTATAGGGTCAGAATCAATAAATAATTTAATGTTTTGAACTTGTGATGTATGGGTATCAAGGTGAAAAATATAAATATTTTTCAAAAATCTTATATAAAAATAATGAAAGGTAGATAAATGCAAAATAATTAAATGTTAAAGTCAGATTCATTTATCCATTACTTATGATATATTTGTCTGTGGAAATCCTTGTTAAAGTTTGTGCAATACTTTAATATTTGTATGTTGGCAAGTTAATTAAATGTGCCACAGCTGTTGTAATTCAGTTTGTTGTGCAAATCAGTCCTTGATCTGAGTATCAGGGTCAACTCTCTTTTTCTTCAAGAAATGTTTTTTTATAAAGTGATATTTCAACAACCACAGAGGTGATAACAGTAATGAAACTTGTCCATTTTAGTATATATGTATATTTCTGTCAAATTCACATTTTACAATAAAATCAAATTGCTTTTATTTAAAATTAATTTTATGGTATTCTTTTTTAAAGTACATATTTTTTCTATTTAAAAATAAATATAGATATAGCAGTAGATGCTGAAAGCTTTGTGAATGAATTTGATAAATAGTGCTGTGTGATCTGGGAAACTTTGATGCTCTTGTAAATGACAGAAAATTACTCTAGATTTAAAAAATACCAAAGTTGAGATTTTAATAAATTCATATATAACATTTTTTACAATTCATATTTGTTTATACATAGTAATCTCCATTTGACAATATAAATGATTTAATCCAAGATTCTGCAGACAGATAATTTATAAAGAATTTTACCAATAAAATGTGTCACTGTGCAATATTTGTCAGTTTATTTTTTTAAAAATATATCTAATTAAATAGTCGTGACACTAGAATAACAGCCTATGAATTATCTGATAACAATCTATATATTTTTTTCCTAATTTTGAAATATTTGAACTGATGAAATTTTGCTTTGTTTATTTTTTTTTTTTTTTTAACCACAACAGCCAGCAGTTAAGCATCTCCAACAGAATCATTGATTCTTGTCTGTAAAGAAAGACATTTTTAATTTATCTTTTTTCAAGAATTTTTTTAAATTACAAAGAAATTCTTAAGTGTGTATTTTTATTTATTGTTTACATTTTTGATATCTCTTAAATTTTGAAGTAAAATTGTTACTGTTAATCAGCAGAACAACTTGGTATCTTTTTTTACTCATTCCTCTTGCTTGTCAGTGTGGTACAGTATGCCTTTTGTACTTGCCTAACACTGACCTTAAGAGTCATCAACCCAAATGATGTTTTTTGGCCAGAACAGATCCAGTGAACATCTGTGTCATCATTGCTGATGCAAGTTTTTGATTACAGTAATATGGCCTAGAAAGTTTTCATGCCAACAACACTAGTGCCTAAGATTTTGGCCACAATAATTTCCAGTGAGAGTTTATGTCATCACCACATACTAAAGTTTTTGGTCACATTAATATGGATCAATGTTTGTGCTGTCATCATCACGTGCTAAATTTTGTGGTCACAGTAATATGAACCAGTGTTTGTGCCATCATCATCACAAATGATTATTTTGTGGTCACATTATATGAACCAGTGTTTGTCATCACCACGTTAAAAGTTTTTAGTCACATTAATTTTTTGGGCCTAGAAAGTTTTTTCACGATTACCACAAATGCTAAGGATTTATTTTGATCACATTAATATAGTCTAGTGTGCATTTATATCATGAAATAAAAACAAATTCTGGAAATGTTAACATTTGGCAGTTTAAGCCGCTTGATTTGTTTTCATGTATCTTTGGGGTTTGATATTATTATACATTTATTTTAATGCTATATTTTTATACATAATGTAAAAATTAACTTTTGCAGAAGTACACACACGCACAAAAGAAAAATCATATAAGAAACTTTATAAAAGGTTTCCGAAATTTCACTGATTTGATACAAACTTTATTCATTGTATACTATTTTTATTCATTGTATACTATTTTTGTTTTAAATTAAACCAACATTTTCACATATCCCTAAGATTCACATTAGAAGTGTTATTTATAAAAAATTAATTATATACAAAAATGTACTAAAATATATAAACAGTTTTTAAAGGAATACTCATAGCAAGCAATGGAGAGACAGCATAAGCCTTGTAAACATGAGGGTGTGTGTGAAGCATTGGGATTTATAAATGTGTGGAGGGTGAGGCATAGTGCCTTGTAAATGGAAGATGCAGCATAGAAACTTTTAAATACATGGGATGAAGTTTAAAGCCTTGCAAACATGAGGCATAGATCCCTTGCGAATATGTAGGATGTGGTTAAAAGCCCTTGCAAACATGATGGGGATGAGTCATAGGGTCTTGCAAATTTGAAGCATAGGGCCCCTAGCAAACATGATGTGGATAAAATAGAACCCTTGCACACATGATGGGATGAAATACAGAGCCCTTGCAGACTTGATGGGCATGAGACATAGTCTTGTAACTGTGATTTAATCAATGAGACCAAAGAATTCGGTTTTAATTTCACTTCAGAAAGTCTTACCATTTATAACTGGTCATTCATTTCCAGCAAACATAATGTCACAAATTTTTTATTGGCTACTAATTTCATACTCCACAGCTAAAAAAAATATGATAATTTTTGATTGGCTACTAATTTCATACTCCACAGCTCAAAAAAATATGATAATTTTTGATTGGCAGCTAATTTCCAGCATACTCCACAGTACAAAGAATGCAGCCATTGTTGATTTTACTAATTTGAAAACTTACTTCACAGCACAAAGATTATATTAACTGGGATATTATGAAGTCTGCATGCTGAACTCATGCCAAAGCAGTTCAGACTTCACCCCACCCCACCAGTCATGATGGTGATTGGGAATTTTTTAATAACTTTTATTCTCTCTTCTCTGCTTGGGATTGCTACACTGCATCCCAACTATAAAGCAGCCCTAGACATGGAGCATTAACTCTGTGTTTATGTTTATTTGACTATTAACTCAAAATAGTGATTTAAAAATTACTTTAAAGCATTTTACAAGGCAGTAAAAAGGGCTAATATTAATGATGTTATGATGAGCTACCAAAGATGCCTTGAAATTAAACTTTCTTTAGATTGGATAATTCAATGTGAAATCAGCAGAGTACAGAAGAACGTTAGTCGTTCCTTATGTTTACAAACCACAAATATTTCTTTAAAAGTATATATATTGCTCATCTTATCCCTGTTTCAGAAAGTGGGATATGAAAGGTTTTTAGGATATAAGCAGCAAAAAATGCATTTAAAAAATTTCAGAATAGAAAGGCAGTACATTAATGAGCATAAAATTTTAAACATTATAAAAGAAACAAATTTACTTTAGTACACTGATCCTGCTCTATCACATATCTTTTTACCTGGGTCAGTGCTGTTTATTTGTTTATGACATCTAATGCAGTCTTATGCAAAGCATAGTACTGCTAACATGTATCATGTTAGCAAGTGTCAGTGAATAGCTAATAGCAAACACCAGATTTTTCAAGTACAAGTGCATTCTATAACCAAAGTTACTTATTTTTTAGTGTTTATAAAATCCATTTATATTTGGTTATTGGCCAATACCTTTTACCTAAGACTGTCATAAAATTACCTTATGACTGACAGGGGTATGCTGACATCCCAAAATGGATATGTGAATATTTTATGTTTGGAAAACACCAACTCGTAGACTTGGATGGATGTAATACATTGAAATAATTTATATCCAACTCACCTATTTACAGAATCCAACCAGTTGAGTTACTGCTGGCATAATGGTTGCATTATTTTATATTGTTCAAGTTTACTATCTAAATAGTTAAATAATTTACAGAAGTTAGTTCATATAAAACCTTTACTGAGCTCTTGAATACAGCAGATTTTGTAAAAACATATAGGAGAAAATTATACAGTATGCTGGTAATGCAAGCATTTATTTAAATTAGTAAAATAAACCACCATTATTTTTATTTCAGATGCTTAAATTAAACATCTCAAAGTGACAAATATATATGTTACAGAAAGATAACTAAGGATTGTATATATATTTAGCCTCATTTATACAGTTGGTCTTACCAATGATTGGTTCTAATCTCTCTCCTTCTAACTCTCAGAGCATATGCATATCAATATAATTATGTAACTATGTTCAAATTGTTAAGCATTTGGCAAAATGTTGAAATTTCTGCTTAAGTAATTTTGCAAGATGTTCAAATTGTTACTTAAGCATTTGGCAAGGTTTTTAAATGTCTTCTTAAGTAATTTTGCAAGATGTTCAAATTGTTATTTAAGCATTTGGCAAGATGTGTAAATTTCTGCTTAATTAATTTTGCAAGATGTTCAAATTGTTACTTACACATTTGGCAAAATGTTAAATTTCTACTTAAGTACTTGTTTGGCAAGATGTTTTAATTTTCTTTTGTTTTGACAAGAAGCTTAAATTTAATCTAAAGTGCTTGGCAATATTTGTACTACATTTATATATATATATATATATATATATATTACTGACCTGCAGATTTGTTAGTCTAGTAAATCAAAAGAAATCATTTCATATTAGAATTTTTTTAATATATATTTGAGAAGTAGTCTGTGCTGATCCACTGTAAATGACCACATTGATTTGTTTTATTAAATGAGAGATGTGCAACAATATTTCTAAGTGCTACTTCTGGGTTTACTTTGGTATTTTTAAAAGAGGTTTTTATTTGTTTGGCATGTTCTTGTAATAAAAAATATATATATATTTAATTTCATTTCTTTAATATATGGATGTTTGTGATGATATGATGATATTAGGTAGCAGTTTCTGTTGTTACTTTTTAATAATTTTATAGTAATTCTGTACTACAGTATTATAGTAATTTTTTTTTTTTTTAATTTTGAAAAGCTAATAGCTTATACCAATTAAGTGATCTACTGATTGAGGACATATGTTTATTTTAAACTATAAACTCAAAGTAGTCGAAGATTTGTAATATGCTCAACAATTTTGTAATATTTTTTAATAGTAATTATTTTTCTAAACCATGCTTGTATTATAAATTGGATCGATAATAAAAAACAAAAAAACAAATAGTAAATTGAAGCAAAGAGGTTATTGTGCCAGCTAAGATTCACTACACATTCTGATAACAACAAGTGCCCACCACTCAACTGCATGTGCAGAAAGGTCCTGGATGATAATAGAAACAAGTTACATCCCTATAGAAAGAAATTCATTAAGTCTGCTTTGATTTATAAAGGAATAATCATTTTTAAAAAAAATATTTCATCACTGTAAAAAAGGAAACAAAATTCAATATTAATTTTAAATGCTTTTGGTAGTTAATTTTTTTTTCTTGCACTTGTCTGAACATACTTTGAAAAGTAATAATCCCAAATTTAACTTTTGACCTATGGATGCAATTAATAATGTTGGTAGTAGTTTGTAACATATGCAGTTTTCACCAATTACTCCATATTGATTAACTGCTAGTAAAGCGTACCCAAAGTTGAAAAAAAAAATGAGTTAAATCTATATTCTTCCAATCTGAGGCCATCTTGGTTAAATTTATTTAATTTTTACATTTCTTAATAATAATTCTTATCTGCTAACAGAAACAATTGATCTCAGTGTCAAAGGCATGAAATATGCTGCTATAGTTTCAGTCTGAGACAAGAATATGTCACTAAAAATTCTATTCATTTTTTTCTTTTGAATTTTTTAACATGACAGGAAATGAAACATTACTATTAGTTTTGGAAAAAAAAATAAGATCTACTGTAGGCAGGCAGTGCTCTTGTAGAAAATGTGATGTGTTTCTTGCAAATTATCATCTTCTCTGGACAGGCAGTGCTCCTGTAGAAAATGTGATGTATTTTTTGCAAATCATCTCTGGACAGACAGTGAATGTTGCTCTTTTAGAAATGTGAAATATGTTTGCAAATTATCATCTTCTCTGGTCTTTTAGAATTGTATTTTTGCTATTTGGATATGTCTTTCTCCACTTCCATAAGAGATGTCATTTTATTTTTAATTTAGGGGAAAAAAAAGATTATTTCAATGAGTGCAAGAATAATTTTCATATTCAACTAATGCTAAAGACACAAGTGAACATAATGTGCTAACTACTAAAACATCTATGACAACAAACTCCTCTTTCTTTGTTTTTCTCTGATCTTTGGAAGAGTTCCCTGGGTTTCATTTAATTTCACTTTAACTACCAATGTCTAATTAGTAACTGCAATTAATTGCTGTATCTAAGTATTTTATGATGTTATGATATTGTATGAGTGTTTATTCTCTTTTCTCACACACAAGCCATTTCAAACATGAGGCATCAAGTTTATTAATTTTAATATTAAAAATTGGTCATTCATATCAGGACAAAAGTTCATTTACCTACATAAACATTCTTGTAGTGTCAGATCACTTCCAGTCAGGACTCTATTCTTAGTGATTTGTAAAAGTGCTAAAGTGGTAGTTGCCATGGGAGAACCTAAAATTGTAGTCCACTCCAGTCAATCCTATTTTATTTTATTCTGTATGTCGGCAACATGGATTTAACTTTTTCCATCATTTCTTCATACTTAAGTCTCAGAAAAAATATATACGTAAAATTCTCATGCACACATCAACCATAGTCCACCGTAAAGCACAATTTTCACTTAGCAACGAACTGCTAAAGGTTGTGCACTGAAATGGTACAAATAACTATAAAACTGACACCAGATTACAATTAATAAAACAACACAGAAAACAATGACATTAACAATGGTAGTTTACACAAAGAACTTTTTTAAAAAGTAAATTTCATCTATTCTCCTTTTGTAGCTTCTCGCTCCACAGCTGACTCGCTTGCCTCATCATCTTTTTCACGTTTACGCCGGCGACTCTTGTGCTTAGATGATCTTACAGATTCTGTGTCTGAGTCATCACGATGTTTGCGTGATTCAGATCTAACTGAATCTGACCTAATGGATGAGGATCTTAAGAAAGAAAAAAATGCAAAGCAATAACTGGAGTTGCTTATATTATGTGACATAATTTAAAATTCCGAAATATGTATAGATATAGATGCATATTTTTTAACTTTAACTATAAACTTTTCTCCACCCATTCTACTGGATGTAATGACAATGGATAATTGGTAAAAATTGTTGTATAAAAAATTCTGCATCTATAGCCTAAAATTATAACCCTCAACAACAAAATAAATAAACTGACTTTTAGCTTAATGTTGTTATTAGGTAGCAGCACCAAAAAAAAAAATAAAATAAAATAAATCAAGCATTCAGTTTTAAAACTTCATTTAAAACTTTTTAAAACATGAAAAATAAAAAACATTTGTGAAGCTATCTCAATTTGTTCCAGAGATATGCAGTTTTTGTTTTTAAAAATGTCCGCAGTGAAAAAAATGGTTATTTGGAACATTTTTAGACTTGCTAAAGACTAACTAAAATCTAACATGCAGTTATGAAAGTTTAATACTTTATTCCTTTCTACCTGCAGATAACAAAATGCAAGGTTGTAACTTTCTATATGATGAAATAACAAAATGCTTAGCTGCAGGAATTAATAAAATCATCATCAATTAGTTAGAAATAGCACGATTGATGAAATTTTGACACAGCATATCTGATTCATTAATTGAAATATATCACTGAAACTGTTCATTTATTTTAAAATGTATATAAAGAATATGCCCTTTTTTTTTTCAGAATGTTATTTTCATTTGATTCATGTACAGGTTGGCCCAAACTTTGTAAAATCATCAAAATGAGACAACGGAACTTTTTTGTTTTTGCACAAAACTGGCCATAACATTTGAACCATTTGCATGATCATCATGAAATTTTGCAGTGTGATAAATATTGCTTTGGTTGTTGAGAAATCAATGAATGAAAAGTAATGAAAATGTGCACTTTTACAAAAGTATTGCTTCTGGCGGGCTACTGTGCCGCTACCTACTATTATGGTTTTACTGAAAGAAAAATTAATTTTAGGCTAGAAATATAAAGGCTAACTGTTCACAACATGTCGATAATTAATTTTTTTTAAAAATCATATGATGTTCCAGATGATTCATATTCTGAACCATCCTTTCATTAAATCACTTTTGAATTAATATGTATATTTATTTTATATATAAAAAAATGCAACTGATTGTATATATTTCAACTAATTCTACCATATATAATGTACTAGTTGATTCATATTAATGGGCTGTGAATATTTGACCCCACTCTGGGTATTAATATACCTAATGCATTTCTTCTTAAAAATTAAAATGTTTTAAACTATACACATTCTCTGACTTACTAAAAGAACCGATTGTTTTGAGTAGGTATATCAGTATTGAGTTATATATTATTTGATTTGAGATTATGTTTTTAAAAGTCAGTTTAATATAATAATTTGGTCTACATTCTCTGATTCTTGCTTTAGTTCACTTATTTATTAATATTATTTATATTTAAAAAAATATAATTATCTATTTTTTATTTTATATGCCATATTATTTTATTTTTGTCTATTTCATTTATTATTTTTATATTTTCCCCTAAGTACAGGAAAAAAAAAGAGGAAATTTTGCTTAGAGACAATTAAAAGAAAATTCATGAAACTGATATGCTGTTTATTTAAAATAATAATGTTTTCTGATTTTTATTAAAATTTTAAAAAAACCTCATAGTATATAAGTTTATATAAATTATATTTATAAATGAATTCAGGGGTCACTGGAAGATTTAAAATATAATTTTTCTATTTACATAATTGGAAATTATCTCACCGTACACTATACTTAAACTCATTAGAAAAATGTTTAAATTTTATGATGCAGGTGGCAAATGATAAGATCATAACTAAGGGTAAAATATACATTTGACAAAACTGTATTCTGTTTCTTTAAAAAAAAAAAAAAGACTAAAAAATCTACACAAAAATAATGACACACTTGGCAATTAGTAAAATGGTTTTTTTAAGAATTGTTATGAAAATAACAAACCTGCGAGAGCGGTGCTTCACTTCTTCAACACGAGAGAGACGTTCTAGTTCTCTTTCCCTTTCCCTCTCTTTGTCCCTGTCATGAGAACGAGACCTCAGGATGTCTCGTTCACGCCTCCTATCGCTCCGGTCTCTGTCTCCCCTCTCTCGCTCTCGCTCCCTTTCCCTAGATCGCTCTCTGTCCCTAGATCTGTCATGGTCTCTGTCTCGCCAGAGAGATTCCCTGTTATTATTTATCATAATATTTATAATAATAATAATGAAATGAAACATCACGTGTCTATGATTTCAAGTTAGCAGTAGTTAAACAGCTATATATTTACATAAATCATATAACATCAATCTATGAGGCTTTCTAGACTATGTAGGCAAATCTTGTTAGCATGAAATAATTTTCACGAGGACAGCTAGTGCACATTTTATAAACCCTCAGCAGCCTTTTCAATGCTGTTGTTTTTGAACTTTTAAAATTCCAATTCAAAAATCTTTTTTTGTATTTCTATTCTAATAGACTATTTGCTTTGAAAGAAATAAAAATAAAATGAATGAATAGGAGCCACTGAATACATTTAATACATAAGTCACAGTAAATAAGTAATACATTAGATAAACAGAACCCAAAAGTCAAATGATGCTCACCAACTGATAATCTAGATCAAATAAAACCTACTAAGTTCAAATAATGCCCACAAAGTGATGATCAAGTTATCTGATGACTGAAAATGCTTGACTGGATATAGCTTGCTAATTTATTACATAAGTCACAGTAAATAATAAGTTAGATAGTTGAGAATGGAGGGTAGATTGCAACTAACTTTCACTGCATACTGTTAAATTAGTTTATATCATACAATGCCAATATATACTCTACAAACAGTTTTTTAAAGAAAGAGAAAAATGAAAAAAGATGCAAAAACTCCATCTTACATTTGAAGCATATGCAGTTCTTCTTCGTTCCTGGGTATATTACATGTGAGAAAACAAAAGAAATAAACTACATACAAGTTAGCAGTAGTTAAACAGCTATATATTTACATAAATCATATAACATCAATCTATGAGAGCATGCTAATGACATCATTCAGGGACAATGCAAAAGTTAAAATTATACAGGTACAAGTTTAGGTGGCATTTCACAAAATATATAATATACAAGTATAAGTTTAGGTGAAAAATTCTCAACTACATTTTATCAATCCAGTACAGTGTCTGCAAAAGTCTAATAGCTAAGACTAAGGAAGAAACTTTCATTATGAGTTTTAAAGGTCACCTGAATTCTGATTTATTCATATGACTAATTTTCTTCATTTGTACTTCACTCCTAAACAAAGGACACTCATTTTGTGGATGGTGTTTATAAGCAGAGAGAGGAGAGAACAAGAAACATGAGCAAGTGTAGCTTCACTCCCCTTCCCAAATCCTCACTACAGTTCAAAGGTGCAGACTGGAATGGGGATTCATTATGTTGGAATGAAGATTCATTATGTTGAAATAGAAAATCATTCTACTGGAATGGAGATTCTTCATTATGTTGGAATAGAGAATCATTATATTGGAATGGAGATTCATAATGTTGAAATAGAGAATCATTATGCTGGAACAGAGATTCTTCATTATGTTGGAATGGAGATTCATTATGTTAAAATAGAAAATCATTCTGCTGGAACAGAGATTCTTCATTATGTTAGAATAGAGATTCATATGTTGGAATAGAGAATCGTTATGCTGGAACAGAGATTTTTCATTATGTTAGAATAGAGATTCATTATGTTGGAATAGAGAATCGTTATGCTGGAATAGAGATTCATTATGTTAGAATAGAGATTCATTATGTTGGAATAGAGAATCGTTATGCTGGAACAGAGAATCATTATGTTGGAATAGAGATTCATTATGCTGGAAAAGAGAATCATTTTGCTGGAACAGAGATTCTTCATTATGTTAGAACAGAGAATCATTATGTTGGAATAGAGAATCATTATGCTGGAATGGGGATTCTTTGTGTCTGGTGGAATGTTAACAATAATTTGCAGCCAGCCCTGACTAACTATGTAAAAAATTACTTAGTGAAATGCTTCAACAAAAGAAAAAGTTAACCTTTGACCATTTTATTAGTAAAACCAACATACACCCAATTCTTGACTTCAACACCAGTATCAGTTAATCAATTACAGAAAATGGCTGTGAATTAACAACAAATAAATCGAACAGAAATTTACCATATAAAATCTAAAAAACTGAAATTTTCTATTAGAAACAGAAAAACTGCCTCAAATCTCTGATCTATTTTCTCCACTCTTGTGTCCAGTTTCTATTTCGCTACTCTCCCGGCTGGGGGCATTGTGAATACAGAAGTGCATTCTCCAGCCATTAAATATTTTTTTATAAAGTGTAAAACATTTAGATAAAACAAAAAAACCTTGGATACTTACATGAGAAAAATTACTCTCACTATAACAAAGGATAAACAAAAACCCTGCAGAACTGACAACTTTGGTTGCTATGAACTTTTTTTGCTATGCCATCGTGAGGTGACCAGCTACTTTGTGCTCAGTTCAAACTGTTATACCTCACAGTGTTCATGTAAATTAAAAATAGGGTAAATGGCAGAGACTGTGTTTAGTCAAAAATGTAAATTAAATCTGTCTAAATGAAAAGAGGGATGAAAGATGGTATGGAGAAATCCTCATAACAATACATTTCCTACTCGTTCAGGAAATGCTAAGGTAAATATTATTTCATAAAGTAAGACTTTGTGACAGCAGAATCTCCACATCAGCCTTTCTCAATATTTTTTACCCTAGAGAAACCCTTGAAATAATTTTCCCTGCATAAAAAATGATTATATCTACAATCATGGTAGGCTAGCATGATCAATAAGTTGTAGATAGAGTAATCCAATAAAACTGTCAATGCTCTTTTGAGTAGAGAATGATATGTTTTTGTGGATCTGTTTATTTTGGCCAACTTATTAGCTTACCCTTTTTGTTTGGTTCCCTCCTTCCCCCATAAAGGATTTCAACAATAATGAAGTCAGTATTGTAGGTAGTAGAAACTTCAGTTTTTTCTTTTTAAAAAAAAATTTCCTACTTGATTTTGTAACCTTATCCAAGTAGGCCTAAAAGTCTAATCACAATTAACATCTGCAAGATACTAATGAGGTATGGTATGTTATATATGATATGTGCAAAAGTATTTTTCCCCCCTTTTTAAAACTAAAAATTACCTTTATGCCAACCCGTCTTGAAATAACAACAGGCAGTTAAGTTTAGCTTACCTTTCTTGAAATTAATCTCATTCTTTCCCTTTCTTGAAATTGCAAAATCTTATAAGGCAAACAAAATAAATTTTAAGTAATAAATAATGTTTCTAAAGATAGGCTCAGTAGATTTAATTTCAATAAAGGATGTAAACTGATTTTAATGAATGTTATTTATAATATATAAAAAGGTATTAACAATGCTGAACAGTAAAGTTACTAAAAGCCTTAAGCTAAAGCAATATGAATAAAAATATAAAGACACAATTTTATGCAAGACTTTGGGAAACATTTTCTAACTAAATAACAAGATCAGGCTCAAATGTGTTACAAAATTATTATTCATGTGTTGGTAATTTAGGAGGGAGAGGCTTACACCATCAGCCTACTGTCCTCAGGTCCATGCAATCAAGCACTCACCAGTTTTCAATGGCCACCCTATCTCGCATCAAAAACTGAAAATGGTCTCAACCAAATGAAAGAGCTCTAATGATATTGCTAACTAGGCTGCTTGGTCACTGTCCACCACTGTGGCATTAGTATCATGAGGTGAGCGAAGTTTAAAACAAAAGTCTATTTTTCTATACACTTTCTTGGGACATCCCAGTGACCACCCTGGGTGAGTAACCCTGCTCCATGCCAATTCATTCCCTTCAAACAACTTTCCCTTTTCACTAAAGACAAACATACCTTTTATTTAATAAAATGAGTGTTTTAAAACCAACCTGGCAAAATCTTCTTCAGATCTGTGAGGACTTCGATCTCGTCGGTTGCCATCACCACGCCTCTCTCGATCTCTTTCCCAATCTCTCTCACCATAAGAACCACTGTCAATTTAAAAAAAAAAACATTTCTTAAACAGAAAGATGTACATTGTGTGTCACAAAGAGATAAACTGTACATAATATGGTGCAATAACAAACAAATAACTTTTTTAGGACACAGAAAAGTTACAGATATTAAATACAAAAACACAATAAAAGGTCTCATTAAGATTCAGTCTGAAAATTAAAACTATATTAACTGTAACTGATAAATGTTAAATGGAAAATGAGATGCAAACATGTCTCAAGAGTTGTGCCAAACCAGAAAAAGACATAGATCAACAGGTTTAAACTGCTGATGTATACAATTTTTCATACCCAGTCTCCCACTGATGACTGGAGCCCTGTCTTGAGGCATCAGCAAAGGCATTATTACTGAATGCCTGAGGAGGGGCATTAAAGCCATATGCTTGCCGTTCATCGAAACCTGGGGGTGGAACACTCCTGCAAAATTAAGGAAGATCAAAGAATAATTTGGGATTTTAAAATTTCCCAAGTCCAATACTGTTAGGTAAACTACTTCTCTGCAGTGCCTGTCTATTAATGGGCTTATATATAAGCTTGTTCTCTTTGTTCAATGTCAACAAAATATAAATTTATATATATAATGTGCAGGTAAAAACAAATGCAGTTGGTTATTTCTAGAACAACACTAAACACACATCTACATTCAAATAATTAAGTACTCTTAAGTCTAAAGGTTTAGAATCTTGCAAGTGTTAGCAACTATCGTCAGTATACAATTCTTGCTTACTAAAAAATGCCTAAAAGTATACCAATGCAAAATAAAAACCCATCTCATTAAAATTAAACAATCTGATATACCCACTTCAGCAACACAACCCAGTTATCATCAGAGCTCACACTACTGTGCCCTAGGAGCAGACAAATGACCATTTGTACAGGCGGAGATCATTTATATAAAAGCAATCAATTGCAATAACTTCTATATATGAAATAATTATTAAAGTATGTATCCATTTAAATGATTTGCTCCCTTTGGTGATAAAACAACAATTAGAAAAAAATATTATCACCCCTTAATGAATGAAAGGTAATCTTTTATGTGAGCTTGGTCTTGTCTACATACATCTCAGTAGAATATCACACTAGCTTGTTGTTTGTTCAAGTAACAATTAATATATTTAATAAAGAGTAATATATACACAATAAACTGTGTTTAATCTGTGTTTGAAAAATTTGATCATATGGAAATGATAGTAGTGTACTAAATCAATGACTTTAGCCTAGTGTGATTATTTATATTGCACATATTGATTTAAAAAAATAAGAAAAGCAATAATTACCTGTCAGGAGGTGGCACTGAAAAGAAAGCTGAAAGAGAGGAAAAATAATAAATAAATAAATATTTAGATTGTGTATTTATTTTTTCTTATTCTTCTCTAACAAATCAAAACAGAGAAATGTGGTTTTTATATAACTGCAATACTGATTTTAACAACGGGTAAGTAGTTTTATGCGAATCTTATGCAAAAAATGTTATACCATTCTACATTATTCTACATTATTATCTTTTTTTTTAAACGTGAGAAGAATGTTATTACAATTTTAAATAAATTGCCAAGCTAACTTTCATGCAAAGAGATTTATTTATTTAGTCAACCAAACATGGTAATCAGAAAACTATATTAAAGGTACATGGAAACGTAAATAAAGATCCAGGCTGTATGATGTAAAAGAGCCACAGAAAAAGTCATGTTTTAATATGTTGGTGTGTATGCAATAACAACATACTGAGTATATTTAGTTTGAAATGAATTGCACTGGAAGAAACATGGCTATGAGGACTCTTAACACTTGCTGTGAGGAAATGTTAACAATCCAATAATCCTAGAGCCTGATAAGTAAACAGAAATAAAAAAATGGAGGCTTATAATGCTGCAACAGCTGATAAGACCAAGAGGAAAATAAGATGTTAGCTCTTTACATCCAGGAAAGATGTCACTTGGTTATCAGAGAAGGAAAGGTTAAGAAGAAAGTGCCAGGAACAGTTTCAGGTATCTAGCATGCCACTGACTGAGGTGCAGAATAATCACCTAATAGACAGCCTGATTGTCTCAAAATTTAAAAAAAAAATCAAAATCAAAAAACAAAAAAAAACTAACAAAAAAATGCAAAACAACAAAAACAAATAAGAAATACAATATTAAAAAAGACACACACACACACACACACACACACACACACACACAAACCCACTAAAAACAAATAAAGGCACTTGAGTGTATGATTATTTAACTTAAATGCTATGCTGACTGTAATCTAGTGTTTAGGGTCTTAACTTCAAACAGACACTTACAATGTACCTGGGGATAGCATTTACATAATCTACCCATTATTGTGGTTTTAAGAAAATCTATAGTCTATTTGTTGCTCTATGTACATCTATCTGTTTGCCTTTCTGCTTGGCTGGCTGCAACAGCAAACTTCTGCTCTACCCTAAAATAAATAAATACTGCCTACAGAAATAAATGTTACATTGCAAAACAATAATATTATGTAAGAAATATATTACTTTACACTATACACAATAAGATAATAAATTTTATTCATATTCTGTATTGTATCATAATAAAACTGGGAAAGTATTATTTTCTCTGATCTGATTAGACTATTTCTACAAAACAAATGAGGCAGATCAAATGCTCCAGTTTGGGAGTTAAAGGGCATAACTAGTGTCAATTAGAAAACAATATGTGTGAAAATAATGACAGAAAAACCAAACCAAACAAACATCAAAATCCATTCAAGAATGCTAAGTATATTAAAAACTGTTCATTCTTTCTTGTTTTTGGCTAATTTAAAAGCAATAAAAAATATTCTTACATTTTGCCAATCAGAGCATAAATGATTATGTTTCTTAAAATTATACTTATTCATCAATATCTTTGCTCGAATATGGTGGCAGGATTCTTAATTTTTAAGAAAAAAATTCCAAACTTTTTGTCAGGCAATATGTACCAGTAACAATGGTTATATGCCAATAATAATGGCTATATACCATTATAATTGATGTATACCACTTATAACGGGTAAATCAATAATAATGGGTAAATACCTAATAATTAATATATGCTAATGCCAATAATATAATGGTTGTTTACAAATATTAATGAATATAAATAACACAGAACAAATAACAAAAGAGCTTGAAACAAATTATCTGAAATTGTGGACATTACTATTGCTACAGTACTCTGAGGAAACATATTCTTTGTTTTCAGTCATAATTTTGTAACACATACTTTTATAGAATGCTGCAAATGAGTGGGTTACTAAATTCAATATGTCATGTAGTAAAATGTACACTTTGACATACAAATACAAGGCAAGAAGTTTTCATGAGATATTCTAATTATTTTTAACACAAACATCTTACTCCCAGAATGTGTGCTAAAACAGGAAATGGCTTCCCAGGTTGAGTGAATAAATCTGTCATCAATACTGTTTATTCTTTAATACTTATTACATAATAGAATTAATACGATGGCACTATCTCTTGTTTGATAAGTCAACTATGACCCAGACTGGACACAAAATATTTTTTAATTCTAAGTTCACAGTCAGAACATTATTTGCACTTTTAAGCAGTTTTAATGAGTCGAAAATTGGACAAGCAAGAGTTCAAAAGGCATGAGTATGATTTTTCAGAATGATGTTCACTTCAGAAAGCATTGGTTCTTATTGGCCTTCAAGTTCAGTTTATCTAATTGCATACCTAATAATCTGATTATTTAATTTAAATCACAGCTGAAGTTATCTGCAACACATGCACACACACAGTGTTTGAGTGGCTATAATTTTTCTATATATCATTGCTGAATTTAATCAAAGTCCACATATGCCAAGAATATGTTATAAAAATACAAATAAATTTAAATAAATAAATATTAATACAATTTTTAAAAATTCAGAAACAAAACCTTTATTATATTATTTAACCAAACTCCCCCAACAAAATAAGTTTCAGAAACACAAGAATTAAAGCTTTTTATTTTTATTTTGATACAGTAGAAACTAAATATAAATTATTATGGCATTGTGTAAATTATCGTGTAAGGTGCTATATGTCATACATAAAAGCTATATTTGTTAAAGTCTTTGTTGCCATAAAATGAACAAGTTTCAATAGCAGATGATCTATAACAGAATATATGTTTACAATAATTATTGCTACTTATTTTTATTTTATGAATACTAATTACTATGCCAGTCTGTCATCATCCAAATAAAACAATGTGTTTCCATCCAAAGTGTTTAGAATGAACCAACTGAGACAGAGTGAATACATTTCCATCTTAAATGAGCATTAAGTGTTACTATGGTAACCTAAACATTTACATGAGCAAAACATATGTTAACTGGATTGCAGTTTGGTGTATAGGAATGAAGGAAAAAACTGAAAAGCCATTCTTTCCCATCTGTCAGTGGTCTCTATTTCCCTGGTCAAAGTGAAATAATGTTCTGTCCACGTTAAAATCTCATTACTGAGGTGATATGATAATTGTCCTTTCTAACTAAAGTGAAAGATATAGATGTACAGTTGGTCATCTCATCTGGTACAAACAAACAAAACTGAATGAAAAACATATCTTTAGCATTCTAGAATAATTTACTTTTGAACAATTGTTCATGTGACTAGAAGCAAAAAGACGTTTGTATCTAAGGTACATAACTCCCAATCACCATATACATTTGGAATAAAAATGATAGTTTGAGAACATGCTTCAAAAGTTTAATCTCTGTAAATTTCTAAGAGGCTTAGTGAGACTGTTGGTGATTTTAGTTCTGCCTTGGGTAGCCATCTGATGCAGCCGGCACAAGCTGTGAGCTCTCTCCAGTTATCAGTTGATCATTTCCTCACAAAAAAAGTTTACATTCCAGTTTTAGGTTCAAATCTTTCAACAGCTAACAACACTTAGTTTCACATTTGCAAACCAGTGTTCCATGTACTTTTAAGACCATGAGTGCACTGAACCTATTCAGCTTATGTGGGCATTCTATCTATCATGGCTAGGTCATAGGAATCATCAGGACTGAGAAAAAGTGATTGTATAATATGAACATGGAAGACATCTGTGTGTACAATGGTTAGGATAGTATTAGAGACAATCAATAATTATGCTTTAATTAAAAATCAGCCATAAATCTATTTTCAACTACTTTTAATTTGTGCATGTTTGTATGTATGTCTGTGTGTGTGTATTACAATAATGACAGAAAGCACACTAAACAGGGAAAACCTGGTAACTGATTAACTCATTCTCGACATTCTCATATTTTGAATTGTAGTAGTTTGCAGTTCATATAAAATATACTGTTAAGTACACAAGTAAAATTTGTATTTTAAAAAAATACATAAATTGTTTTAGAAATTACAACACTAAAAAATAATTGAACTTTTGTCTAATCTGAATAAGATCTGGTTGGTATATTTTTCAAAGAAAAGCAGAGTATCATAGAATTTACCTAATGAGCACACCACAGGATATACCCAGTACATATCTGGCATACAAGCTTTAGGCTGTTCAAGGGCCATTCCATTTACAGAAAGAGACAATCAAGAAATGAGTATCCCTAGGTCGAAAAAGCAGAGTACTAATTAACGAGTATCCTGAGATTGAAGAATCAAAGTACTAATTAAGAATATCCTGAGAGTGAAGAAGCAGAGTACTATTTAACGAATATCCCAAAAGTGAAGAAGCAGAGTACTAATTAATGAGTATCCTGAGAGTGAAGATATTTTACACTAATTAATGAATATCTTGAGAGTGAAGAAGCAGATTACTAATTAATGTATATCCAAAGAGTGAAGAAGCAAAGTATTAATTAATGAATATCCTGAGAGTGAAGAAGCAAAGTATTAATTAATGAATATCCTGAGAGTGAAGAAGCAAAGTATTAATTAATGAATATCCTGAGAGTGAAGAAGCAGAATACTAATTAATGAGTATCCTGAGAGTGAAGAAGCAGAATACGAATTAATGTGTATCCTGAGAGGAAGGAGTAGTAATTAATCATACTACTGAATGGTTCAAGAGGGATTTGGTATATGAAGCCACTTTAACGTCAAAACTTTAAGGCTTGTGTCAGGAAGACCAAGCATGAGTGCATCTCTATCCATAGACAAAGATTCCACAGAAAAGGCATTAAAAAGAGAAAACTTTGCTGAAAAAGTGGCACATGCTGATGATCTGGAGTATGAGTCTGAAGTGAGAGTGTGTATCTTAACACCTTAGCAATAAAGGGTTTTTGAGATAAAATATCAGAGCCTACAGCCTTTGTGCATGCGGTCAACAAAACCCAATATCCTCAATAACAAAAGGGTCTTTGCTCCCTGCTGTACTGGTCACCAAGCAGTTTTTAACAATCAAGTGGCACCATCTTTTTACGTTGTGAAAAGGGTAATTTTTTTATCCAGTCTTAACCATTGCTATCAAGGGCTAAAAAAATTCATGCCAACATATACTCATCTAGACAAAATTCTTCTCTTTTATCCAACTAAAGTATAATCTTACATATTTACCAGTAGGCAGAGAGACTACAATGTCCTTCAGTGAGTTAATAGGCAGAGAGACTACAGTGTCCTCTAGTGAGTTAATAGGCAGAGAGACTACAATGTCCTCTAGTGAGTTAATAGGCAGAGAGACTACAATGTCATTTAGTGACAGTAGGCAGAGAGACTACAATGTCCTCTAGTGAGTTAATAGGCAGAGAGACTACAATGTCCTTTAGTGACAGTAGGCAGAGAGACTACAATGTCCTCTAGTGATTTAACAGGCAGAGATACTACAATGTCATTTAGTGACAGTAGGCAGAGAGACTACAATGTCCTCTAGTGAGTTAATAGGCAGAGAGACTACAATGTCCTTTAGTGACAGTAGGCAGAGAGACTACAATGTCCTCTAGTGATTTAACAGGCAGAGATACTACAATGTCATTTAGTGACAGTAGGCAGAGAGACTACAATGTCCTCTAGTGAGTTAATAGGCAGAGAGACTACAATGTCCTTTAGTGACAGTAGGCAGAGAGCTACAATGTCCTCTAGTGAGTTAATAGGCAGAAAGACTACAATGTCCTCTGATGAGTTAATAGGAGAGACTACAATGTCCTTCAGTGAGTTAATAGGAAGAAAGACTACAATGTCCTTTAGTGAGTTAATAGGAGAGACTACAATGTCCTTCAGTGAGTTAATAGGAAGAAAGACTACAATGTCCTCTAGTGAGTTAATAGGCAGAGAGACTACAATGTCCTCTAGTGAGTTAATAGGCAGAAAGACTACAATGTCCTCTGATGAGTTAATAGGAGAGACTACAATGTCCTCAAGTGAGTTAATAGGCAGAAAGACTACAATGTCCTCTAGTGAGTTAATAGGCAGAGAGACCACAATGTCCTCAAGTGAGTTAATAGGCAGAAAGACTACAATGTCCTCTAGTGAGTTAATAGGCAGAAAGACTACAATGTCTTCTAGTGAGTTAATAGGAGAGACTACAATGTCCTTTATTGACAGTAGGCAGAGAGACTACAATGTCCTTTATTGACAGTAGGCAGAGAGACTACAATGTCCTTTATTGACAGTAGGCAGAGAGACTACAATGTCCTCTAGTGAGTTAATAGGCAGAAAGACTACAGTGTCCTCTAGTGAGTTAATAGGAGAGATTACAATGTCCTTTAATGAGTTTATTAGGAAGAGAGACTACAATGTCCTTTAGTGAGTTAACAGGCAGAGAGACTACAATGTCCTTTAGTGAGTTAATAGGAAGAGATGACAGTGTCCTTTAGTGAGTTAATAGGAAGAGAGACTACAATGTCCTTTAGTGAGTTAATAGGAAGAGAGACTACAATGTCCTCTAGTGAGTTAATAGGCAGAGAGACTACAATGTCCTTTAGTGACAGAAGGAAGAGAGACTAAAATGTCTTTTAGTGACCATTGGTAGAGAGGCTACAAACATATGAGGAATGTGATGTATTGTGACTGGACTCAAATGATGTTTGTTAATGTTTTTTTTTTTAATCTGTGCATAATGGCTACATTCTGTTTGAACTTAACAAGCTCAGCCTGCCATTCTGCTGTCATTAATAAAGGGAGAAGCTAGGCTCAAATAAGCAACACACTCCAAGCAAACATTCAATCATCATT
This sequence comes from Sinotaia quadrata, assembly GCA_028829895.1. Taxonomy (NCBI): domain Eukaryota; kingdom Metazoa; phylum Mollusca; class Gastropoda; order Architaenioglossa; family Viviparidae; genus Sinotaia; species Sinotaia quadrata. The sequence continues at coordinate 24,230,168 of CM054183.1, read as the reverse complement.
CATAACATAAACTGTCAAATCATTCTTGCACTACGTACAGGCTAAACAAGAGTGATGAGTCAAAATTTTTGACCATATTGTAGAACAAATAAAGCATACAGCTCAATGCTGACTAAATGAATAAAAACGTAAAGAGAATTTGTCTTACCTGCACTCCTATGGAAGTCTGAAAAGGATGATAGGAAAAATAAGAAAATAACCAAGAATCAGTAGTATGTGCGAAATTCCAATACCTGAATAGAACCTTGAAAATGTCATAGCCCAAGTGCGATGCAACCATAATCTGCACCAAACCAAAGTACTAACTAGACAGGCAGATTCCAATCTGCAATGTGAGCTAATGATTTTACTGTTTCTTCTTAAAGGGAGAGGGCCCATTAAAAGCCTAAAACTTGCATGCCTCACTCTGTATGTATATATGCTTGTCCAGTTGTATGAAGGAAAAAAAAAACACATTGTATGTTGGATACAGTGATTTTTCCATTTAAATAACAAGACAGAATGAACATAAAACTGTATTAATGATTTAGCACTATCAAAACAACAAGCAATTACTATTACCAACTGTAAGCAATGATTATGGGACAGTGAAGAAATGGATAAATCACATTTTGTTTCCGAATCATAACCATCTTGGTAAGAGTATATTTTGTGTCATAGCCTAATTTAATTTTAAAATGAAATGAAAACACTTTGTAAACAACAAACCCATAACAACTAAAACACAATTGTTACCCCAGAAAAAAAATTAAATATAATTCAAAGAACCGAATCCCACTATATACATGGATCATACTGTGTTCTTGAAAGGATGCATAATTAACAGTGGGAAAAAAATATCCATTTACTATAACAAAGTATACGTCATTCCAATCTGATAGACAATACAACTGATAATCTGTACTGTCAGGAATGAGTTGAAAACAAATAATAAACAACATACGTATAAAAAAAAACTGAATTAAATAACCTCTTTTAGTCAGTAAACATTTTAATAAAAATTATAATTTTAAAAAATGCAAATCTTCATTTTTTTTTTTTAAAAAAAGAAGAAAATTCAAAAGTTTAACACATGCGCGGATCTGCAAAAGAACGACAAATTAGAAACAAAACAAATGTCCATGATGATGCCGAAACACAACCTGCGTATCTTGTGAAGGACATGCTCCATTCTACACCTCCTCCCAAGGCTGTGGTAATGACCAAATGATTTCCAGGTCAGACAACTAATTTTGTGTGCATTCATTATCTTAATTATTGGGAGCAGAAGGATGCCATTTTCAAAAACTACAACAATCTAATGGCAAATTAACTCCTTCAGTGCCAGGATTTTTTAAAACATTTTAATTCCAGAAATGTTTTTCTGTAATTTTCTACCAAAAGTATTTAAATCTCATGTGTATGGTATAACAGAAATAACTGAATATGATATTCAGCAATCGGTATCTCTCTTTGACTAATACTTATTTCTCATATTAATTTTGTTGGATGCACATATTCATGACCATGGCATTGAAGGGGTTGAAATAAATAAATAGACTACAAGTGTATAATATAGCAAGATTGTCTTAACAGTTAACTTACTAAAGTCGGCTTAACTTACTAATGTCGGTTTAACTTACTAATGTCGTCTTAACTTACTAATGTCGTCTTAACTTACTAATTTCTCTCAAGTTTACATGTCTTTATTAAAAAAATAAAATAATTGCTGATGATCTAGTAAAAACAAATTTTTAAAAATTTACACAAGAAAGTATAATTAATAAATTCTCAAACACAACTTACATTTCATAAATAAATATTTTATTACTGTAATAAAGCCCTATAGAGTGCAGAGACTGCATGACAACACTAAGCTGAAGCAAGTAGGGTATAATTTTTACAGCAAAAAATATACAAAATTGTTTACAGATGTTATATTATGCATCTACTATAACTAACGATGTGTCACCGGGTGGAATTAAGCTGTGGAATATCTCTGTCATTGTGTTATTATTAAGCTATGGGGGAAAAATGTATTTTTGGGTTGGCATTAAGTTGTGGAATATTTTGTTGTTGCTGTTGTTGACAGCAATGACTATTGCCTCTTGGGGTCAAAAGAGTTAATATTAATCAACGAACATATGTAGTGAAAATGTACTGACAATGATAAATTATATCAGTGTTAACGGGTATTATTCCATAGATCAATGCCAACCCTCCTGACAGATATCATTTCACAACATCCTACTGACAGATACCATTTCACATCTTACCAGCATGACAGGTACCATTCCACACCTAAATGACAAAGAGCCTGACAGATACTGTTCTACAACTTAATACTAGCCTGACACAGTTATCATTCCCCAATGCCAACTTAGTAACACAGACATAGATCTAATGACAGATGCCACTCCATAGATTAACATCAAGATGCTATTCAACAGATTAGTACGAAAAAACTAACAAGATGCCATTCAACAGATTAGTACCAAAACACTAACAAGATGCCATTCTACAGATTAATATCAAAATACTAACAAAGATACCAGTCTATAAGAAATGAAGAATCTATAGCAAATGTGTAAATAAACAAGATCAACAGTGCTCGGTATTTGATTACATATAGTAAATTCCAACTGTGGAAACTGTGAAATAAACAACTGTTTCTGCAAGATTTTCTAGGCTGCCAATGCACACAAATAAGCTTGATGAAAGGCACACTTTCACTTTTACAGAGAAAGCAAGAGCAAGTCACTCGACAAAAGCAAAACTCTGTAGTATCCCACACACCTCCTTCCCTGAACTTAACATATACCACAGGAAAATTGAAGGCAATTAATTCATCCTTTTAATAATTTCCCTTTATTAAACATTTCTTTGACATGCAATCTTCATCCATTGGTACATAAACTTCCACAAGATGTGTGTATCAATTCATACACCCTCCCCTCTCTTTTATAGTTTCCAATTCAGTTCTTTTGGGAAAATATATAAATTAGGAATTGGATTAATTCTGTTATCAGACCAGTTGACAAAAATCTGGAACATTACATTTTTATGAGCACTAAATATGCAATACACATCAGACAGAAAATGCATGGTAAAAGAAAATCTAACTGAAGAAAACAATATTCCATAAAAAAATATTTTAAGTGATGCAATATATAATACTTTTATTAAATGTCTTCACTAAAAAATAATAACAACCTTGTGCATATATGGAACCAAGTTCAGAAAATAAAATTTACAGAAATAGTCATGAATTCTGACAGTCTGTCTATAACCAAAATCAGCCTAAGAAAGTTTGTCATTGGTTTTAAACCTAATTCTGGTTGTCAATTTAGTTCTTGCAATGTTTCATTCTAAGAGTTTTGCAAAGGTGTATAACATAAAGGGCTCCTTTTGAGTTAGTAAAAGTACAAAATAAAAAATGAGGTCACTATGGATCAAAATTAAGTGTTGAGTGTTTCAAATGCATTTTCACTAATTTAGCACCAACATTTTGTATAATAATCTAAGCATAATTTGATGGTTGAACCATGGACAAATTATGCTCCTTGTGTTGTATTGTTTCTTTCTCTTAATTCATAATCTGTAATTGAAGTTGCTAGTTATGGCGGTCAAGTCACGTGACTGATTATGCAATCTGCCGTACCTGCACATGCTACACGTAGTAAAGGATTGAGGTCAAGTTCATTGATCACATGTGGACAGTGGAAATATACAGAAGGGGGAAGGGTGACAATAAGAGTGGGTGAATGTTGACAGGATATGGGATGCCCTTATATGGACCTTTGTGTTCTGTTAAACGATGCAAAGGAGCTTGTAGTTCGACCTAGAGTCATTCAAATATAAGTTCCTGATAGACCCATGCATAGGCAGTAGCAATGTGCTCGCACCTATTGAAGGGTTGATGAATTTGCAAAGATGAAAAGGTTTTGCACACTTCTGAGAGTGGTAAATATATTGACTTCTCAGAAATTATTGTTATATACTATTGATTTAAATGTTGTGTGGAATGTTCATGTATTTTTACTAATGACTGTTGTATGAAACCAACACATATCTCATCCAGAGAATGTTGTGTGGTGCTAGTAATAATTCATGCCATATGTATAAATGATGAAATAGGATCCAAGCATGTGTTATGCTATGCTTTATGTAAAACCATTTGTAGCAAGTAAAGCTAAATGGGTGATTGAGATAATCCTTCTATGCGAATTTACTGTTAATCATTCATTGATATTGTTTGTATCTATTGAGATTCATGTAAATGAGGAAATGGAAATATTATTGTTTCATTTGTAAATATTTCTCCATGACGAGATTTTGTAAAGTATAAGTTAGCGTGTAGCTAACGTTTAATGACATGAAATTGTAAGAGTTGTCTATTGCTGTCACCACAAAGCCTTAACATTGTTCGTATTTATTGGTGACTACAGACAGATACATTGTCTACTTCAGCTGGTCTTCTTTCATTTTATGACTTGATTTGCTGCCGAGTTGATCTTTGTGTTCACTCTGAAATGCATATCTTATTCCTGTCGCGAGCTGATGTTCATCGACAAGGGCAAGAGGTGGTGCGCAAGTGAAATAATGATGACAGACTCATCCACAATGACAAGGTGAAATGGTCTACCCATCCCAATCAATAATTATAATCGACCAGATGAACAATTACTGTGAACTTTATGTTAAAAGTGGGACAGTCTCAGATGACCTACGTTTTCGGAAATTGAATTCTATTGTTCTCTTTTTATTATTATTATTAAATCTTCTTGTTCTTGTTATCTTAAACCCACATTTGGTTAATTTGCTATGTGACCGAGAAGAGTTGGCTGGGGGGTTGTGAGCCAGATATATGTGGATAAGTCGCAATTAATCAAAGGGAAAGATAAAATTTGCCAAATCAAGACACGTCAGCTAATTTGTCTGTTGCTATGTTAGACAAATAAAGGTCCCAAAGAAGGGTCTGGCATAGAGACTGAAGGACAGATTAAGAAGCCACCTGGCTTGTTGTCAATATTAGAGCTAATATAATAACTTTGGTGATTAATAATTTTTAGTCTGATACTGTGACAGTCATTAAATATAACCAGGCATCCTACACATAGATTAATGTTCAAAGAAGTGAGATCTGATAAAAAGTCAAAATGACACAGAAAGATCCTGACTGACTTTTTGGCATTATCTCAGGTGTCTTGAGTGAGTTATGGCATATTTTGTCAGAGCCGGTCATATTTTGGGTGATAGAAGAATATTAATGGAGAATAGCAGTGATGAAGGAGTTCACATACTGTATTACTGCAAATGTTGCAAACATTATCATAGCAAAATGTAAAATGATAAGAATGTTTTTGTTGCTGAGAGTGAAGAAGATTCACAAATGTCCCTATCAGAAAGCATATGGAACTTTTCTGAGTGGAGAAAGAAAACACACACACACAAATAATAAGATGGTGAAAATTTGTTAATTTGTTCATTTTGTTTTGGTCGATTTTTTCCATTATGCAGAAAAATTGTAAACTGTAATTTAGTCAAAAAGCAACCCTAACAAATTTCAATGTGTATGTGTGTGTGTGTGTGTGTGTGTGTGTGTGTGTGTGTGTGTGTGTGTGTGCATGTGTATGTGTGTGGGTGGGAGGAGGGAGGGAAGGGGAAATTTGTTGCTGATTGTAAACTTGATGAATAGATGATTATTCAGTCATAAAAAGAACAGAATAAATAAGTTAATTTCTATTTTGGAATTAATCCTTTCAAATTTTAATTGAAAAAAATCAGTTATTTAATCCTGTCTATATGAAATGTGAATATGCTAGAGGGGACAGCATTATATCATTCTGAAGAGGACATATTTTAGCATTATAATTAATCCTTAATAAATAAAAGTCTAAAAGTATATTTGCAATACATCTTAACAGTCAAATTAGATAAGAGACAAGATAGGACTAAAATATCTTTAAAAAATATGCACAGTTCATGTAAGATTTGAATAGTGTTTATTGGAGGTATATCTTTCTTTTATATTATCTCGAAAAGAATAAAAATTTATACAATTTACCAATTGTTATAATTATTCAAATACTGGGGATTTATAATCGACAAAGAATGGCAAAAGAATTATTAAAATATTATTGAAAGAGTCACTTACGATCATAGGGATCAGGTACAGGTGGAAAACCAGGTGGTGGTACTGTCATTCCTGGCATACCTATAAAAGAATTTTAAAAAGTTAACACAGTGCCTTTAAGTGATTCTTTTAGTCATTTACTGTCAACAGAGCAAAATACATCTTGACGAGATCATCTGATAAGGAATGATGTGAAGATAGATTTTAGAACTGTTCAGCTTAACACGATGCATGTATGATTTGTCTACTAAAATGTATTTACCTGGCGGAGGTACTCCATGGGGCATAGGTAGCCCTGGCGGAGGTATAGAGTAGTCAACAGGCGGCATGTGCGGTGGTGGTAATGTTGTTGGAGGCATGCCTGGAGGGGGAATAAATTTTCTGGGAGTGCTGAAAACAGACCTGACAGGACTTTGAATGTAAGAAAAAGGCAATAAAATAACAAATAACACAATACAAGCAAATAGGCCACAAAAATTTAAAATAGTAAACCAAAGAGTGCATTCCAATAATTATCCAATATTGCTGATCTTTGAAAATTTTTTAAGATACTCTCATTCAACTACTGTTTAAGAAGCCACTTTATTTTTTCACTTCCTTGACTGTTAAAAAAAAATTACTTACAAGTGTGCTGCACCTGCTACTGGAATTGGATCACCTTCTGACTCAGGCCGTCTAGAATCTTTAGCTGTGGCTCCAATTACATCAATCTGACCTACAGGTTTGGTTGTTGATGTTACATTTCTACGGCTCCCTAAGCAGACAAAAAACCCAGGGTTTTTATTTGTGTTTTTTTTAAAAGCAGGAATGGTACTAGAAGTACAATATATGCTAGAACATAGCAGTGAAATGCATACTATTAATTATTATTCTCCTTAAAAGATTTGTAACAGGCTGATAAGTACAACTGACAAGCACAGCTTGCTATTACCCATTTATCTCTCCTGTACAATATGTGTATAGGCATTTTTCATGACTAATGTACTCTATAATTTTAACATAAACTATGATCTGCAAATGAAAATGTTCCCAGTTCTGAATATATAAAACTGATGTTTCAAGTATTCAGCATATCCAAACTTTGTGAAAATAATTTAAAGGAATAAACAAACAAAATAAGTTTAAAAAATCTGCTGTAACAAAGATTTGAAATGGGCTTTAAGACTGAATGGAAAAAGAATAACATAAGACTTAAATATGTTTTCCTCAAAACATTTTTTATGGAGGGAAACAATTATAGCTAAAGTGTGTTAAGAACCTGCAGATGATTCCTTTTCTGCACGACTTGAGGCTGATGTAGTATGGTGTGTCTGGAAAGAACAAAATAAACACAAAATATTTAAATCCAATGGCATTCTGACAATACAAGGTTCATTCTAAGAAAACATATCAATAAAAATTAGTCTCTTATCCACATGAAGAATACCTTTGTTGTGAACTATTATTTTTAATATTTGATAAGTGAGCACAATACTCTGCAGAGTGTAGCAAAAATGTAACACTTAGCTTATACGCAAAATGATATTAAAATATGTTTAGCAGAAATAATAACAGAATGTTTTTGAAGAGATTTTGAAAACAAAAAAAAAAAGAAGATAACAAAATTTCAGGAACCTGGAGAAAAAATAGGGAAAGTAACTCCTTTATTTTCTTTTTTTAAAAGAGAATTCGCTTCTCTTCATACAGCTATTATTAATAAGATGTTGAATTAGCAATCTGTGATTGTGTCAAAAAAATTATAGTGGACAACCTAAAACGTAGCGAATGTCAATATCAGACAAGATTATTTAATGAAGATTAAAAAAAAACATTAAATAAACAAATAATTAAAATAAACCAAAGAGAATCCAGAATATTCATTTTGACCTTATCAATAAATTAATGTTTATAAATTAATTAAAATGTGAAATTTATCCATTAAATTTACAAGAGATATGGGCTCCACTTAAAAAAAAATTTTTAACTTACCACTATTTTGGGAACAGGAGCTGTTCCTTCATTCATAGCAATAAGCCTCCTTTGCTTTTCACAATACAGCTGCCAAGTGTCTTCATTAAATCCATAATTGAAATAATCAGTGATATCAGCACCTACGATTAAGAGAGTCAGAATTATAAACTGGAAACAGTGGATAAATTTACACCCATAACTGAAGTAATCAGAGATATCGGTGCCTGAGATTGAGTGAATCAGAATTATAAACTGGAAACAGTGTACAAAAGAAACTTCTTGTTTTTGTTAAGATTAACCCAAATTTCTTATAGCTTATTTCACTGCTATGGTGCCCAGTCTGAATCAAATTAATAAAATTACCACTCATGTAATTTTATTCTGCATAAACTTATTAACACTAACCTGGTTTTCTCCACGGTTTATCTTCATTGTTTATTGTGCTCAGGTCAAACTCAAACACAGGTATGCCATTTATAGTGCCCTGTGCTTCCAAGTCAAGTCCTTTTGTTGATACAGTTGTCTTAGGAGCTCCACCTGTTTGTTTTAAAAAATTAAATTAAAATTAATTATTCTCTCTTGCTGCTTTTAATTTATTTTTTATCAAGTATGTGGAAGGGTCAGGATTGACAGAAAAACAGACAGGTACTGTCTGTTAATTGCTTAATTATTAAATTTATGATATTATATTCATAAATAATACACAAACAATAATTCTTCCTTGCAATCAACACACACAGTCATCCGTCTGGGTCTTTGTCTTTGCAGTCAAGAGATAGCATTTTCAAGACACAGATATCCAAATGGTACTGTTTTATAAACCGCATTTGTTCTTTGTACTGCTGTTAGTAATTTTAATTAATGAATAACATTTGTCAATTCTAGATGTGTTAAGAGAACAATAATCAATTTAGTGAAATGTATGAAAATATATTTTGTTATTTACTTATTAAATATATCCATTTGCTATTATTTATATACTGCTTACACTTTTTCTTATGCTTATGTTGTAAATTTGTGTTACCAAAGTTTTTATCTATGTTCTTTGTAATAAATAGCCAAAGGGTGAGTGAGAAATGATATTTGTGGATCCGGTGATTCCCTGAACAAACAGAATTAAGAACCATTAAAATGTCCCTAACTAATTAAGTGTGAAATAAGTACTGTTCTTTGATGACGTTTTCAACCTACAGCATTAGCAAACCCACCCCCATGCAACATAAATGACGGCATGACAAAATATACAGTCTACTAAATCTCGCAACAACAAAGATATGATAAAGATTATTGGAAGTCGCTCACATAATTTCTTATTTTTTCAGTCTAAGGACTTTATGGAGCTGTGATCAGCTCTGATAAATATTTGTGAGCCCTAAAGTATGTTGTCCTCCATGCCTCATGGAAGAAACAATACTGACATTACTGTGAAAGAAATTAATAAGTGTGAAAATTATCAAGTACTGTAAGATTTATTATTATAATCAAATGTGTAAAAGAAATATCATTTAATCATTACCTGCAGCTGTTTTCTGGTAGTTAGTGCCACTTTTAAACAGATTTCTAGGTTGTCTGAACATAAGAGATACCAATAAATTAAATAAAATAAAAAAAATATCATTAAAACAAAAATGGTTCATAAATGATCAAGAAGCTATTGAACAAGAGAGTTAATCAGTGCAGAAGAGAATTAATAGTTAACATTCTGGTTCATATGATCTTCAATGGATTATCTATATAATTTATATTTTATTAGGTATTTATTCTCTAGTTCTCAAATAAAAAGTGGTTAATATGGCCACTTCAGCATTAACTCCAGAACTGACTAATATATAAAGGTGATTTTATACTATATATATTTGTTCCTGTAAGATAATCTGAATATTTACAGTAGCTTCATTGAGAAAATCGAGACTTCAACCAGGACAGTAGTACATGTATTTAAATATTTAAGAATACTCCTAAGGGACAAAATTCTAAAAACTCTGGGTAATTTCAACTGTAATCACAAAGTTACATATGAATTGCAATAATTAAAAATACTAGAATACTTATCAATAACTATATTTATCTAAAATAATCATGTTTACTCGCTAGCACTCCAAGCCTTAATATCACCAATTGTGACTTGGACATTATCATCATCATCGTCATCATCATCAGAATCTTCATCTTTCTCCTGTGAATCTCCTTCTTCTCCACTCTACAAACAATAATCATCAAAAGTTAGTGGATAACAAAGAATGACTGACACTCTTCTCCACTCTACAAACAATCATCATCAAAAGTTAGTGCTGTTCTAAAATAAAACTGTAAGAACAAACGTAATTCATACCATTAATTCATTTATTGACAAAAGTTACTGGATAACAAAAAATGACTCTCACCCTTTTACTATGCGGACACTAGTACCACAGCACGAAAGCGCCCACCACCACATGAACAAACTAGTGCCAAGTGTTATAAACTGTAATTCAATGAGTGAACTCTGACCAATCTTTATACTGAGAGGATTTGTTGTGATAAAATTTTAGGATTTCTGTATTTTGAAAGTGAAGCATAAAAATTACTTCTTCAATCATTTCATGAAGAAAAAAAAACAACTACAAAAAATTTTGATTACTGAACCTGAACATCCTATTTCATGTGCATTAGCCATTAGGGTGCAATAAATGTTCACCAAATATTCCAAGCATCCCATTTGCATCACTAATGGAATATAAATATAAATAACAAATATAACTTTTAAAAAAAGGCACCATAGTGCCTGTGTTGATTAGAATCATAATCAAACCTATATGCACACAATGTCCACTCTGAAATGTCCACGCATCAGAATTGCTGTTGGATAACACTAACAGCATTAAACAAGAAATGTACATAATCCCAATTCAATCTATTGATATGCTGTTGTATTTTAAAGTCAGGTCCAATAGCAAGTTCATAACTAAACTAATTCCCAGTAAATATATAAATGTGTGTGGGGAAAATTAAATAACTTTTTGAGTCAGGATGGCTAGAAAATGTGCTGACTTTCAGCCTTTTCATGTTTCGAATATTTCGGTTTCTTACAAGATAAAAATTAGTGATATTATTCACTATTGTTTGAACTGATCCTTACTGATGTATTGCAAATGTTTAACTTTTGCTCGTGTTTTTTTGGACTAAAAAGAAATTACTGTATATGAATTCAAATGAAATCAGTTCCACTATAGTTTATTTTCAAAATTATATTACCATTTCCCCTTCTTCTCTGTCTTCCTTCTTGATAGTGATTCCATTCAGCTCTGTTTTATTGGTTTCACTAACAAATAGACAAATCCGTTTTGCAAATTATACAAAGTTTATTCATCAAATGAAAAAATTACATCATAAAAATGTTGCACTATATGACTTCTTTTTGCTGGCTTTAAGAGAAAACGAATGTAATTAGTTTTAGAAATTAAATCTTGTCAATATACAACTGTGTTAATGAAGTAAATAGTATTATAAATTAATGTTGCCAATCACAATGTTGCCAATCACATAGATAAAATACATTGTCAGTCCAAACGGCAAGTGTAGAAATGAAGTCAGTGAACACTAAACAATAATTCTGATAAAAGTTAAATGGCATTTATTCTATGCCACCTTCATCTCTGATGGCAGTGTGGACCAAGACACGGGTAATGCATACTATATCCTAAATTAGTAAATATCAACTTTTCCTAAATATAAAATATCACATTTACTACTGACCTCTATGTCAATCAAACCATTAAGAGGCATAACTGACATATGATATATATTGACAACTGTTATATATTGGCATGAAATAAATATTGTTCTGATTTATTCTAAACAGCTTCTCAACCCATGAACAATGTATCACACTTTCGAATAAACTAAAATATCTAAAGAAACTATAATCGTATAAATCTTATACATGAAGTGATAATGTTTATTTATTACATTTACTGACAATTAGATAATGAAACTGAAAACAAAAGAAATAAAATATCATTTTTTAAATACAAAATATACCATATAACCACCAGATCTACAGAAGATACTTTAAATATTTATTAATATTTTTTCTTATGAAATTAGTTTTTGTTCATAATTCGACTGATCATGCAACAATTCTCTAATTTTCAAACATCCTGATACTTCCAGCACAAAGTTAATTATATATCCTAAAGATGCAGTCAACTGTATAACTATAAGCGACTGGGATTAAAACCATGACATGGCAAGAGCAACCACATCCCAGGGCACGTGTCCGTTTTTTGCAGGCCTGTTTTGATAACATTTCAGACATTTATCGTTTGATAACATTATCGGACATTTTTTAAACTGTTGGTATTATTTGCTTCAAATCATGCACACTATATGTTCATTCATATTAACACACTTTGCAAACAACCATTTACGGTTATACAGAAAAGCTATAGATTCAGTTTTATTTTTATCTAAAAAAACAAGACTTTCGGTTGCTCCACCTTTTGGCAACTAGTATACATATATATAAACTGAGCAATATGGTAAGATTAGCAGAGAACAGAAAGGAAAGGAGGAAACTGGTTGTTGTCAGGTCATCAGTGGTGCCCCAACAATCGACAAGACTAACTCTAAGTCTAAGGGATAGTTAGAGATACATACATATATATTATATAGAAATACGTTAAGTACGCCAGTAATCTTTATAATATATTACTGTTTATTTATAATTAAAGTATACCATAATTTTAAAACACACGCTCTCACAAATAATACGTGTTGTGTATTTGTGTTAAGAATATATAGGCCTATATATTAGTTATTACCGTAAGTCTGACTTTTCAATCTTATCAGATTGCACGTTCTCTTTGTTTCCTTTGCCTTCATCTGCACAAAAAGTTTAAAGAAATAATTTTACAATCAAGGTGCAAAATCTTACTCAATCAAGAGCAAACACTATTATTATGCACTGATCATTGATAATAAAAGTTATCGCTAAACACTAAAACAGTAAATTAGCAGTAACACTGCAACCCTCAATTTTATTGTTAAGAATAAGATTGAAGTGTATTATCAGCCCCACAATATAAAACGGATAAACTATAATGATGTACGATATATGATTAATGCATAAAAGGTGCACTTGCCTCCATACAGCCAAGCATCGTCATCGTCAGCTATAATCTCAGTGGTTGTGGCGTTAGTCGGGCTTACATCCATAGTCGCGGCCATTTTTATATTTATTCCAAATAAAGCTAATAAAACCAACATCAATAAAGTTTCGTAAAAGATTTATTTATTTTAAAATACTACTAAAGTTAAAAAATAGCTTTTTAAAAAATGAAATTAAGAACTGGAGATTTGGGCTATATGTGATCCACTGACTGCACATAATATTAATGAGGGAGGTTTTGGAACCGCCATTTTTTAGTCCTACACATGAATACATGCCGATGTGTGTGTAGCATGAAAATGTTCCCTTAGGCGATTTTAAAAAATACAAATATAGTGTTTGTTTTTGTTTACGATCTTAACAAATAATGTTTTAGAAAATACATGGATAATTCATTATTGCATAATGTTTGATATGGTATTATCATTTACTCACATATAAGGAAAAAATTTATCGGTATAAGGTTCAAGTAAAATGTTTGATATAAATAAATTTTAAGGACTTTTTAAGGTGACCACAAATAAAAATGTGTAATTTGTGTTGTTACTTATATATGCTTATCCAGCTTCTGCCCAAGTTCATACTCCTGTTGTTTGTTAACATTTATAATATACTCTAAGTAGTACATTTAGGATGATAGGAGCTTCCGCCCACCCCGACACGAGGTGTGCCGCTGTAGGTAGAGTTGAATATGATGAAAGACAAAATAGAAAGTAGTAGAATGGAAAGCTGCAGAATGATTGAAAGGACAGCCTATTTTCCGTTGCAATCATGTTTGGCTGATAGAGACATCCGTTGGCCTGGTAGTCCGTGGGTCAATGTAGTCGATGTTCGTATAGTAAGTAGTACTAGTAGTATCAGTCTCAGATGTTAGAGGGATGGCTGGGTGGAGGTATCTCACAGAGCCCAGGCTAGTAACACACCAAATCTGTACCTAGTGTGTATGTGCACCCTCGATGTTCAACCCCTAGTGGTGTTGTACGTCATCGCAGCTGTTGCTGTATCCGTTGGGATGCACATAGGTGGGCGCTGGCGGCCAGTATAGATGGTTGAATAGCGGCTGGATCGTGTCCGCAATGGGGTGGTTAAAATATCATCACTGCGGATACTCCTGCTCACTGTACTGCCATTGTTGGCGGTGGTTCTTTTGGTGTTGTTGCTGAGGCCATTGTTGTGGCTGCTGTTGTTGATTTCTTATATGCTGTGGTGGGTACCGTCTTTTAATTTTTGGGCCCTGTTCTGTTGTTGATGTTGCCTGGCCTTTATGGTATAGTATGCTGTGTACCTTACTGTTCTAAAGAAATTCTTCTCATGCAGCAGCATTTATACCATTTTAAAACATTTATTAATTTATTAATTTAAGCATACACAATTAGGTTTTTTATATTTAGCTTTTCTTGCTAAATGCAAAAAAGCATAGTGACACCAACATAGCAGCAAGTTTGCTCTAAAAGGTCTCTCTAATATGGCAGCAAAAAGGACTACAAGCATTTGAGTAGTGCTGTTCAGTTCATGTAGAGGTCAGTGATATGATCACTATAGACAGCTATTGATACCCAAGACTGCACAGATTACATTTAACCAATCTTTTTGTTTTAAGTGATAAAAATTGTGGAATATATTTGTGGATTTCCTTATTATTTCAAACAAATCAGTGACCTGAAACGAAATTATTATTTATATCCCATTATGTACAGTTTTAAGATGTAGTAAACTCTCTGCAATCCCTACTTATAACCTGTCCTGCTACTGTTGTCAAGCTGATTTAGATTTAGTCTGCTATCTACATGTATAGTGTATTCTTAATTTTATGTCAAATATTATACATATATCAGTGATTCAAAATGTCAGTGCCCAGCAGAATGGTGTATTAAAGGTTGACATTTCTTTCTTCTTTGCACAAGTAATGGAACATCAATTGTTCCTGGTAAATCTGTTTAGGTATTTTTCCATTATCAGTCATTATTTTTATTCTTATATTGGAGATAGATGGTTGGGTGGCTTGCTGCATTAAGACAAGGATGTTCACAATGGCATTTCCCAATGTTATGACGTCCACTGGTTGTCATTGAGTATTTTAAACTATTACAATAATGGCATTCACTTTCTGGCAACTGTTTATTCTTAAGAAAGCAATTGCTAGGCAAATAGGCTTATCATTCCCCCCACACACACACACACCTCCCCCAATGGCATTTCAATAATTTCAGATGGTTTGAAACACATATGAATGTGCTTAGACACACATACACAAACTCAAAAACAATCTCTATCTGAACATCTGTTCTTTTTCTTTGCAGATTTTTAATTTTTCTTTGTTGTTAATAGATATTGGGGTGCTTCATAATATGATTACTATCTGAAAACTTATAAACTCATCATGGCAGCTGATTTCAAGTTGTATTTATAGAATGCCATTCAGCTTACAAATTACTGATCACAAATAAAGACTGCAATCAGGCCAGACTTTAAGGATTTTGTGGAGCCCTTGGGCTGGGCCTGACTGATCAAACCTTACAAATCACATATATTTAGCATAATCTTATGTATTACACATTACAGAAAAGTGTGATTTTTACAGATCATATATCAAGGCAGTGCTGTCTTACATAATACAGGTCACATAAAATTAAACAAACAATGCAAATACAAACATTACAGATCACATGCATGTTATAATTTATGGATAGGTTTTTTCTCCCTTTCTTTTAACTGCTTCTGACAGAATTTCATCATTTGAGAAGCTGATGGAGTCCATCTTACAGACTGTTATTGGAATCTATCCTTTTAGACAGATGAAGAAAAATAAGCACACACGAATGCTATGAATAGGATTAAACTTTCAAGCAAGGCTTTTCCTTTTTAGCCAGTAAACATGTTATTTCAAGCACTTAGTATGTATGATGACAAAAAAAATATCACAAATAGCAATATGTAGTAAAGAATTAAAACTACACTGTGAATTGTCAATTCACTAGTCTTTTCACAGACGTACAAATTAATCACACTGGGGTTTTTTTTTAATGTGTGTAAATGCAGATTGAAACTGGTTTTGACTTTTATATAATATATACACCATTACCCTGATATAAAGCAATCTTCAGGAGTTACAAATCTTAACATGTTATGGGTAAAACCACAATTCCATTATTAATATAAACAAATAATTTTTGTTAGGGCACTAAGATTGCAATAAATAAAATCTGTTCTACAATCTGTTTCTTCTTTTTTTAGTTACAAGTATTATTTCATAAACTTACTTAAAAGATACAGCATATTAATTATTTTATTACGAAGGCTGTCGTCAAATAGCTACCACCCTGCACTTAGTTTTGATGCCCACAAAACAAATTTAAACTAAGAATGGTTTTAGCAATCAGTGGATTTAAACTGTCAACATAATAATTTTAATTAAAACTTGCAGACAAGACTGCTTTTTATGCAATGAAGATCAGAGTGAAAATTTAAAACTGTATAAATATGTTCTGTTGGTTTTCAACTTTCAATGATGGCAGACTTGTTCGGTCTTGTAAAATCAAACATGCTGAAGGCATATGCAATAATTATGAAATGTATAAACGGATTAAACAGAATAAAAATATTTTGCAGACCAGACTGAAAATCATCTATATTTCACCAAATTATATTCAAATTTGCATTATACACACAATTTTAAGTGCTTTGGCTTGTAGAATCAAACATACTGAATATGTAATAATCATGATGTTTTATACAAATGGATTTAACAGAATAAAACAATGTAGACGAGAGAGAACAGCACTTATGCTTTACCACATTATATACAAATTTCTGTTTTTTATATATATATTTATATACACACACATGCACATTTAAATCATACATTTTTTATAATCACTTAACAAAAATTTTACAAAACAGATAAGCATATACTTTTTAAAAGAAAACTTAGAATTAGCAATTTGATAAGGTATAAAATTGTGATTTATTTAAAAGTGTTTTCAATGAGAATATGTCTGTTGAAAATGATCATTGTGAAAAAGTTGATATATTATTGAGTGTTCTAATCCTTAAATATGATACCAATGTAGAGCATGATTTTGTTTTTTTAATTTTATTTGAAGTATATACAATAAAGCCTTGTCAAATATAGATCTGAACATCACATGATTTTACGAGTTTGGGGAAAAAACTCTGAAGCAAAATTTACATGTCAAGGTTCAGGTTCTTCAAAATTACTTTCTGATCAAGATTCAGCAATCAGGGGAAAAGGATGCAATTCCCAAGTGATGTTAAATACTATGCAGGTCTTCCAATTTTAAATAAAACTGAAAGATTAAAATAATGAGTAAAACAAGTTGCATATTAAAAAGGAAGCTTTTAAGGTATTATTTCAAATGTGTGAATTATTCATGAAGAGAATACAATTCAATTATGTTAAGGCCTGCATTATCCATTCAACACGTAAGCCCCTCAAAAAGTCTGTTTTTAAAAAATGTTTTTACATTTAGTTAGTCCAAAAAGTGAACTTAAATTTGCTTTGCCAACAAATTTCTGGGTTTTGTTTTTACAATTGAATTTTAATTCAGTCATGTTTTGATCTGTCTTTTCATACTAACTAAGATTATGATACTTTTTAAGTCCTAATACAATCATTCTGTTTCTATATATTTATGTATCATTGGACACATTCCTCCTTTTGCATGATTTTAGTGTGCTGTTATCATTATGCTTTTTCAAAATTAAAAACATTTTACTTTTGGAATGTGCCTTCAAAAGAAAAACTCATAATAAATCACATACACTTTACTGATTGGAAAAAATTATAAACTAGACAGTGTTTCTGGGAAAAGAAAAAAAAAATAACATTCACTTGCTGACTCACAAATACTTGTTTTTCCTTGGGAAGAGAATAACATTAAATGGTAAAATGAAGACAAATAATTTTTCTTGGGGACAAAGAAAACAATAAAGATAAATACTTCTGTGTAAAAAAATAGCATACATTATAGACTTTATAACACTGCACAGACTAATAATATATACATACAAAACATACTTCATTATACATTCTAACTAATGAAGATAGACACTTCTGTCTATGTGCTCTCTACAAATTATCTCCTGTTCAGTATTATAAATGAGCTAATTACCCTGTGTCTCCCATCATTATTGTATATATAAAAAAAAAGTAATGTGCTATACACAGTGCCCTTCCAGAAGTACTGTATTTTTTTAATAGTTACTTGTTCTCTACAAATAGCCTCCCCTTCATCAGTGTAGAGGAGTTATGTGCTCTCTATTAATTGCCTCGCCTCTCCAGTACTGTTTAAGAGTTACGTACTCTCTACACATTGCCTTCCTTTTGTTACCCTAGAAGAGTTCTGTGCTCTCAACAACTGCCTCCCTTTCAGTATTTTGCAGTTTTAAGAAATGACAAAATAAAGTATACAATATGCACAATGTTGTGTGTTCCATGTCATTGTATCATAATCCATCATTCAAAACAAACAAGGAAGAAAGTAATTAATCAAAACACCCACCCACCCCGAATCTGATCTAATAAATTAATTGTACAATTAATGGTTCAAATAAATAGCTTCGAATCATGAGAGAAAGTTCATAATCTGTCATTTGGCAGGAAACAAAAATATTACCAGAAACTCTCACTATATGGACTTTAAAGGCATGTATGTGTGTGTATGTGTCTTTTGGATGGGCAGCAATAATGTTTCCATGATTACCAACTTAAATCACATTTCAAGAACAGAAGCATCATGTGCTTTCGACTGACTTTCTTCCTCTATCACCTCTTTAGTTTCTGCAGAAATGACAGGAGTTCCTGCAACTCCACTTGCAGAAGTGTCACAGCACTGTTCAGTTAGTGCACAAGTTTCATCAGTCTTCACATTGGATTCATTTTCATCCACACATTTAGTTTCATCGGTATCAAGATCAGCAGAAGTGCCTGAAGACTTCTCTCCAAGGACAGGAGTTTCTTCATCATCTACATAAATAATGTCATCAGGGTGAGGTGGTCTGGGGAGGAAGTCTTCATCTGGACAAATCTGCTTGAAGATGTTCTTAGTCTGAAAATGAACAATATCATGAATTTCTTTCATGAAAAGTGCAATTTAAATGAACATTCTACATAAAATCCATCTGGTAAAAGCGTTTATTTAATAATATGCTTTGGCATGGAAAAACCTCATTAAAAAAAATGTAAGTGGTGAACAAGGAGCTGTTCTGTGATTTATTAAACCTTGCTGCAATTGGCCTAAAAAAGAACTAATAAGTCATTCAGAGAAATATGCATAGACTTCATTTAGTAACAAAATTCCCCAAAACCTCACCTCATTCACACATCTGTCCAAATCATACTCTGCGCCTGGCCCAGTCACGACAAACATGTTTGAAGGCATATGCTCTGTATGAGTAATTTCGGACAAGTCCAACAGTTGGAAATAGAGGGACAATAGTACTCTTGGCTTCTCTAAAATATCAGCTGCAAAAAAAAGTTTTATATACTGTATATACATGTATACAAAGAGAGAGAGAGAGGCATGGTTAAAATCACCAGTCATGCTGGGTGGGTTAAGTAAGGAAGTTTATTTAACTTCTCTCTTACAAAGATACAATTATTTCAATTATTCTCCTACTGTAGAGAAGTTAATGTAGATTAAAAGTATATGATCTGGATCATTCCCAAACACAAATAAGAACTTTCTGTAGCAAATTTTCACTCTACCATATGTGACACATCTGTCCACTTCTTATGATTATTTCAAAAATTAATTGCAAACTTAATACTTAATTTCCTCCTTTAACCAATATTTTATTCTTGAGAAAAGTCTTTTGTACTTATTCATTTCTTTGTAATTTATGTTTAATGTTTTCATTTTCTAAAATCTTGCTTTGGACCTTTAGATATTAAGTTTATAGAAAATAAATTCTCCTCTATATCTAATAATTGGAAAACTGTTTGATTAACTAATTCTCTTGTATTATTCAATGGGTGTATTTAGTACTATAAGTTTATTAATGGAAGCCATATAATTAACAAAGATTAAAATATGTATAATCGATCTTAAAATGAACTAAAGTTTTCCAATAAATTTATAACTGACCTTAGATAATTAACACTTTCCAGAAAGACTTTGAAACATTTTCAAGACATAAGCTGCAACATTAATGTCTGCTAATTTTTTTTATCTTACATTAAAATTAGTGTGATGGTTGTATGGACCAATCAGAGTTCAAGCCTATTATTGGTAGCTGGCTTTGCCTGTAATAGTTGAGACACATCAAGTGAAAATTAATAATTACACTAGATATTACTGACCAATCATGAGGTAAAACTTGCATTTGAGTCCTGGAGATAATAATATCAGGTTTCTAATGTCTCTGAAGGTGAGACATCAATTATGTTGTCTCCCATATATAGCATGGGAAATGAAGTGCAAAGAAAAGAAGAACAGATTTTGCTAAAATATAAATTATATTAGCTTTGGAATCGTGTATGTGAACTGCATGAGAAATCTTAAGGAATTCAGATAAAACCTGCAGTTCAGTCATCTTTAGTTTATAAAATGTCTTCAATTATTTAAATATCAGTAATTAATTGTTTAATTAAAGTTTAGAATATGTACTAACATTTTATATAATTAACATTGTTGTAAATTATCATTTAGATGTAAATGAATGATGGCTTGAAAGATAGTTTGTCTGATATTCTTCTTCTAATTCTCTGTCTGAGAGTGAAGAGTGAATTAAGATTCATGGTCTTCAAGTGAAGTTGTAGGTCTGGTTTCTAGTGGTTTTAGAGATTCTACTTAATGCTTAAAATCTGCTGCTGGTCCTTTTTTGGTTCTTCTTGGTTCTTGGATATGGCCTACTACAAACTGGGGCAGGTACACTTGGGAGCACATGGTTTAGACATGCAGTCCCAGCAGCAATGAGAGTGCCAGCAGCAATGAGAGTGCCTCTGGACTGAGGACTTCAGCAGAAAAAGTTGTCTTCCCACCTACTTAGTCACTATTTCTGATCCCTGGAAGTGGATCTCTAGTAGACCTATTTGTCTTCTGCAGCTGAGTAGAAACTAACTCATTAAATTGAATAATCCTACTCTGGATCTACTTTTGACACTCAAAGACTTCCCACTGATGACTCAGTGATGACAAAAATAACTTTTCTAATTATAAAGACTGTATTCATAGCAACATACTATTAATACCTCAATTTTCTCTGACTTGAAAAATGGAAATTGAATGACTGGTTTATGGTAAAGTAATTTGTCTTATAACATTGCTATCTTAGCTCTTACTAGTAGGGTAGACATCTTGCCGACTAAACTTATCTCCCCTTAATCTACATAATTAGAACCAATAGTCAGCCATCTTATGTTACAATACTGAAAATATTGTGTTTGTGCATAAAATGATTTGTTGAGATATTGTGGAAGATGAGAGACTATGAATAAATGTCATCATTTTTGCTTAATCAGAAATAATTATTGTCTAAATTTCATTGAACACACCCTGTCAAACATTTAAAAAAAAAAATTCTCATCACCTCTCCCCCTTCTACACTCTAAACAGCATTATTGTGACATTAATTTTTACAGTCGTGTAGTCTAAACTATGATTTATTAAGATTTAAAAATATATACATCATCACCCTCATGCCTTTTTTGTATTATGGAGTATGAACAAAGCATAATGTGCTTTAATTTAGCAAATTCTTTTATAATTGGATCTAATTGATTATTAGTTGGAAACAAATAAATAAAATACAAGAAAAAGATTTTGGTTCCATTATGAAAACGTTATTTGAAGCTTTTGTCTTTAAGAGATGCATTGTGGAGCAATCCATATAACAAAAAGAGTGCAAATTTCCTCATAAAATCATTAAAACTGCTTGTAAGATACTTTTCATATACAGAATTTTAAAAATTCTTTGATATTTGTTATATGTTCAGTACTGATTTTGGTTTCTGTAAGTCATTTGAAAACCTAAATCAAAGTGTAAAGTTCTAGATCTAATAAATTTAGCCCTTAATTTCAATGTATTACAAGTGCTAAAATTAATAATACATTTATACTTCAGTTACATAAATGATATTTTAAACGAATCAATCCTGTTGTGTCTTTAGTAAATATTCAAAAATGAACACACCTTATTTATTCCTAGTTGTAATCATGGCATTTAAAAGAAGTTTGTGTATTGTTTATATTTCATTTTGTTTAAATGCAGTTATGTGTCATTACTCTCTGATAAGATAACAACAGCACATTGCCTAAAATTTGTTTTTTTTTATTTGCCTTTTTATTATTTAAGTTTTAAACAAATCAGGAAGAAAAATAATTAGCAGCTGTTAAGCAAATTGGAGAAAAAATTACGTGGAGAAACAGTGTTGTTAGTGTTGTTGAGATAATGATATTCTACTATTTAAAACATCCGATTTGTATGATGACAAAATAATCTCTATCAATCCTCACCTGTTGCACCAGAGTCTGTCTGGAAGAGGGAAGAAACAGCTGGCTGCAAGTCTGATTTGGCATCGACACAAGTTTTTTGAGTCATGTGCACTACATCTAAAACAGAATCCCATGTTTTCCATTAAAATAAATTTGAAAAAACCATCAAATCATGAAATAATAGGAAGTAGTGTTATGAATTGTTTTAATTAGAGAGATTTTATCAATAAACAGTAATAAATACAGCTATATGCAAAAAAGAAAACAACCAAATTATCATAACAGATAAATCATGTCTACAAAAAGCCAGAAGAGTTTGAAATCTGGATTATTTCAGTACAACAGAGTACATGTAGAGCCTGATAACTGCTGGAACAGACTTACACAATCCCTGTGGACACACCATTGCTGATGGAGGAAGTTCAAGAACAGTTACCAAGGAAGCAGTATGGTTGTCACAGTGAGGCAGCTGCATAATGGAGAGCTGGTCAACAACAAAAAAGAAAAAGAATATCTAATAAAGTAATTAAATAAATAATTAGTCTTGAACTGATAGGATACATTTAGGCTGAGTGAAAAGTTCAGTCAAAACAATATATAAATATTTTAATATATATATATATATATTATAAAGAACTCAAGACAATATTACTAATGGCAGTAGTAAGGATGCAACAAAACTAAAATCCCAAGCATAATGATAAAGAATTTTTCATCATTTAACAACAAGAAAAGATATCCCATTATTTCTATTTATGGCTTTCAAAGAACATTCTGATGAAAGCAAAGATAAACATATGACACAGTGTACACATTTGCAGCACAAGTACATATTGCAGAGGTGAAGCAATTTTTTTCCTACAGTGGATTCACTGCATAGGAAAATGACTCACCTGATGATATTCAACTGTTTTGTATAGTTTAAGACACTGATTGTCTGCAGAAAAAAGTTAACAAAGTTAAAGAAAGTTTTAAGGTTAGAAATATATCTCACTATATAAAGTGCTAGATCCCTGGCTGGATCAGAAGCTGACATGTGCACTGTCTAGGTCATATGCTGACATGTGAAGACATCATTGTTCAACTGGGTTTACCCAATTTCTAATGGAGGCCATGAGCACCTCAAATATTCTTCTGTCAGCTTCATGTTGCCAATATTTTTAGTGCACAGTCCATTCAACGCATAATTATATAAATTCCTTGAATTGTTTTACCAGGGTCAATTATATGTTGCCTTATCAAGAGTTCAAGAGTTTTGCAATGTCAAACTTAAAATTATTGATGGATCTGGAAAGAGAAAATTGGTAACAATTTAACATTCACTAAAAATATGAATTAAATATTTACCATGAAAATACATGAGAAACCTAATACAATTGGGATTTAATTAAATCAAATTAGTTAAACATTTAAATAAAAACACATGCAGCAATAGATCCTGTTGAACAACATTTTTTCTTTCTAATTTTAAATTTGAACATAAGAGGATTTATAAGACAATGTCACTTATTGTGATATTTACTTGATAACTATTTGTTGTTCTGTGATTATTATCACTATAAATGGGATCCCCAAAATGTAGATTTCAATATGCACAAGAAAAGGTTTATTCACTGATAAACAAGTTTAGTAGGTGCAGCAGAAATATGTGAAAAATAAAGAATTATCATTCGAAACTGCCTCCTACAAAATTTCTGGAAACATGAAATTAGTTCTGAGGGGTATTAGAAGCAGGAAGAGAATGTGAGCTGTTTATGTCAAGAAATCAGAACAGAGGAAAAAAAAGACAACAATAAAAAAGCCAAAATGTAGACAGTAGATTAAGCACATTATTATTATTATTATTATTATTATCATTAATACATCTACATGTATTCAAAATGAATAAAAGCATTTAATGCTTCACATTGAAATACATTTAATTTTGTAATTTAAAAAATTTCTTAACAACTCACATTCACTCTTTTCAATATATTACAAATCTCAAAACAACAGATATAATAAAAATACATTTAAAAAAAGTAGAAATCTACTAGTTTAGCAAAACCAACTCAGTAATACTAACTTATTAATGACCTAAACAAGTGAAACAGCCCTTACCTCTTCTTCCTCTCCTGGGAAAACACTTTTATTTGTCACAAACACTCCTCTGGAAATGTGTCTATAAAGAAATTAGTGAACCAAGTCAGAAAGACCTCTTAATGAATTCTAAGCATAAAAGGACACAGAATAAGTAAATCAGGGCACATTCTAAGCACAGAAAGATATATTCTAAGCAGGCCAGAATTTAACTGGGATATTATATTACATGTATATATATATATATATATATATATATATATATATATATAAGAATGAACAGTGATAATAAGATTTATGATTTGTTGAAACTGTAACATTATTAGATTAAATAGATTCCTTTTAAGCTTCTTTGAACTTAAATAATGATAGACAGTTTGTCTCTGTAAGCACTTCCATTTTTTTCTGTACATTACATCACCATTAAGGGTTGCCATAAAAGAACAGTGTTGATTCATTTTCTTTAAATTCTGATGTATATCTGATAATTTTAATTTACATTTCGTTGAATGTTTTTCCTTTATTAAATATTTTCACAATTAATCTTACATCATTTTTTTGTCATTGTTCTGCATATTATCAGGGGGTGAAGAGTGGGGGGCTGAGCCAAGGATATCTGAAATAGGTTGACTCAAGACGATAATTACCCCCCCCCCCAGTGAGCCACCCAATGGTGACTGACTAGCCTGTAAGTCTGGGACTATATTGTGTTCACCACTAGCTTTTGCCCACAGCTTTTAAAAGTAAATGTTGGTTTTCAGAATATGTTGCTTAAAGAAAAATTATAGTATTTTTTTTAATTGCCAGGAGAGAACTATAATACAGCTTGCCCCAAAATGCATTGTTTATATCTAAGTGTCATGGAAATCTTAAATGTTAGTATGCCAAAATTATTTTAAAGCTGGAACAGAGATCCACTCAAAGGGAGAGTATTTGGAATGAGGGGTATTCGGGGAATGAATACAGATTCTCTTTTGTCTACTGTCAATATGGCCATCTCAATAAGATTTCTATGTAGTTGCTACACCCAAAACCTTGATCTATTATATAATTTTGTCAGTTTCAAATTAAGGGTGCATGAACTTTTAGTAATATTTTATGGGCAGGAAGTCAGGAACCATTATGTTGTTATGGTCAATTGGATAATAAATGCCTTCAACGTTTTTCACAATGGGTTAAATATGCAAAAATAAAAGCTAGCCACACAGCGTAATGTAACCCACCAAAATACAATATTTAATACAGCCTAAACTGTAAACACACAAAATGTAAAAGTCAATCTCAGTGAATCCATGAAGTGAATGAGTGCCTGCAGTGCTTGGAGGTCAGAGCACCATAGGGCTATTTATAGCCTGATATGCCCCATTTGCATGCACTTTACAATTTTCATAGTTTTATGGCTAATGGCTCATAGTCTTGGGCTACTAGCAAGCTCACTTATGGGGTAACATGATGGTATATGGCCTATCTTGTTTATAAGGCACTAGGTATACAACAGTAAAAGTCCAATCAAAATTAGACCAGTCATTTTTTAACCCTGGCCAAACAAGCAAAAGTAAGAATGTTATTATATGTATAGATAGATTAATAAATATTATAATTAATATCTATAATCCTTACATGCCAGATTGAACTGGGTTGAAAATGCTAGCCCCATCTGGCATGTAAGGATATTACAATATACTACTCCAATTGTCTGCTTATCACTTAACTGCAGAACAGTGCAGAGTTTATTTCATACTTGTTGCATATCTTTAAGCACATAAACAGCATATGACATACTTCCATGTGGTCAAATTGTGTAAAAGGATATAAAACATGCACATTTTGAGCAGTCCCACAACAATGGCTTTAACAGCCAACTTATTATTTTTAAACAAGTACAGATATTTCTAAAACAAGATTTATCTCACTGTCTAGGAAGTTTTGTTTATAAACTTTAATGTAAAACATATTAACAAGGGGATTTAAAAAAAAATAAACAACATTTAACTTGAATAGTTAGCATCAAACTAGAATTGAAGTAGTATTTAATAAACTTGTAATAATTACCTTTTTGGGGAAAAATTGTAAAAGTCAGCAGGCATATAACTTGGATCTGCAATCAGATATCTGTATACACATACGCACACACACACACACACACACACACACACACACACACACACACACACACACACACACACACACACAAGCCAAATAATGATAAATGGCAGAATGAAAGAAAACAGTCATGCATTTAAATGTCAGGTTTAATTGGAACTGCATATAAATTAATCAAAATAAAATGCTGAAAACATAATGCAATAAAATTTTTAAAGCTACAATAAAATGGTAAATAAAACAGCAGACCCACACATAACTGGCTGGAACAGCATCAATGTGTGTAAATCATCATGTTTACATAATAGCTGAAACCACAACTTATGATGGATATGGGTGAATGCTTCATGCTCACCAAATCCATATAATGGACCACTAGAGAATGAATTAATGTTGCTATGCGAGAAGCTCCATGACAGAGGTCATTATGAAATGGATTATGGCCATTATGCTGGGGTCTACAATAGAGGTCATTATAGAATGGATTATAGCCATTATGCTGGTGTCTATAATAGAGGTAATTATGGAATGGATTATGAACATTTATGCTGGGCCTAGATTACAAATCATTATGGAGTGAATTATAGTCATTATGCTGGTGTCTACAATAAAGGTCATTATGGAATGGATTATGGTCATTTTGCTGGGGTCTAAAATAGAGATAATATGGTTTATAGTCATTATGTTGGAGTTCTATGTTAGAGTTCATTATGGAACAGATTATGGTTGTTATGCTGGGTGTCAAATGTAGGTCATTATAGGCTGGATTATAGTCATTGCTGAGAGTCCACTGTAGGTCATTATAGGCTGGATTATAGTCACTGCTGGGAGTCCACTGTAGGTCATTATAGACCAGATTATAGTCATTGCTGGGAATCCACTCTAGGTCATTATAGGCTGGATTAATTATAGTCAGTGCTGGGAGTCCACTGTAGGTCATTATAGACCAGATTATAGTCAGTGCTGGGAGTCCACTGTAGGTCATTAGACCAGATTATAATCAGTGCTGGGAGTCCACTGTTGAGATAAGTATAATCCATATAGTATAAATTGGAGTCAGAATATAACAAATCCAACTAATTAACATTGTTAACATTACCACAGAAATAATAATAATAAATAGGTATATGCCACTGCCAAATATATAAAATAATTTAATACTCTTTACAGGAATTTAAAAAGGAAACAATCACCATAGAGTAATGAATAGTTTGCTTACTTGCAGTCAATTCTCTGACCGCCTGAAGTGATGACAGCAGTACACCTGTTGTAGAGAAAGTATGCATATATTATGAACACGCGCACTATATTAAATAATATTACATAAATATATATTGTAAATATAATGATTAAATGGTTTCAAGCAAACCCTGTAGACGCCAAAGCTTCAAATTCTGAGCAGCTGTGTTGAAAAAGTAAGTTTTAAAAATATCCAACAAACAATTAAATTTCATATAAATAAATAAATATAAGACATTTTTTAAAAGTATGCTGATTTATGTATTACTAAAATACTCTTTCTAAGTAAATGATCTTCACAAGACAGCAGAATACTGTGTTCACTACATGATCAAAAAAAGAAAAGCCCACCTGTGTTCACTATTGATGATTATGTGTGATGCTGATAATGTTAGACAGTAGCATCCTCCAAACACTGCTGAAAGTCTGCAAGGTCAAAGGCATTAAAACATTTAAAGAAAAAGAAAAATACATTTTAATGTTAATAAATTCTCCAACTCACTCTTTTTGTCTTGTTGTAACCTTTTTACAGTCATATTTCTCTTGATAAAAAAAAATCATTGTATATCAGTAGGTGAATTATGTTGCACATTGGCTTACATTCTTTGACAGTATAGATGTATATACAGTTGGAGGGCAATGTCACACACTGACTGGTATGTCCTTAATATTATCAATATGCATGCAAATGGAACAGATTGTGTGTCTGTGATATTACTGATAGGCATATAGCTGGAACTGATAGTGTCTCACACTATGTGTTTATACGATATTATTGTAATCGTAAAAAAAAAATAATGTTTATAAAATCTATATTAGGTCAAAATTTCCTACACAAAATGTGGATGGCTCAGTAAATTAATATGCTATGAAGTAAAATGGGCAAGAGTGAACATTATATACATGTCAAATAATTATTCATTCAATCCTGAATGCCATTTAATGTATAAACAAAAATTTATCTTTGATGAAATGGTGACATTTCCTTCTATACTTTTATACAAGCAATACAGATTACTCTTATGATTAACATATACTCATTTAGTGGCCATCATTTTTATTATGTACATCAAGCCTGACCCAATCAGAGTGCAGTATTGTATTTATTTATTTTTAACTTGGCATTGAGATGATATCTCAGATTCCTGCATGACAAATTTTGACGGTTTGCTTCTTGGCACTTCACATGAGGATCTTAGCACTGTCATGGACATTGTTTGATGATTCAACAATGGTGTACATTGCTGTAATAGAAGGTCAGACACTTTGAAATTATTTATCAGGCTAAATAGAGTATCTTTACTAGCTGGTGCATATCTAAGGTCTTAGACCCAGTTGATATTTCCACAGCTGGTGGAGATGACTTTTGTGTCGAGCTATATGAAGTCAGAGCTGGCAATTTACACAATTTTATCCCAGTTAAGCATTGCACAAAAACATTACCCTCTAAGGCATCTTGTCAGCAGTGGGTTTTGAAGGCCCCTTCTATTTAACTTCTCTAGATTATATTTTAGAGATTTGCCAGTTCTGTTCCCTGGCCTTGCTTCAGAATTTATAACAGTCATTGTCTGCTCCTAGGATTTTACATCATCAGCACTTTTTTTTCTCTCTTACCAGTATCTTGTTTGTATGTATTTCATGTTAAAGTTAATTGCTTATACAAATAGAGCATTTCTCCTCCTAATCATGATTTTCTTGTATAGTGTTCATCTAACTGTATGATGGAAGAAAAAGGTATTTTTTAAAAGTAAAATAAGATTTTTGAATATTTTCCAGATGTACAACTCATACTCCTCATTCCTTCTATGCTTTTCTTGGTTTTACTTCACAAGTGGATATTAAGGAGAATGTAACTCTCAGATATGAGGTAGACAATTATAATGTTTAATTTTAAGGATCTATGTGGTGCTCTATAATCCCTGGTAAGCTTGTATGGATCTTGAATGTGTATACACATCTTGTATGTATTTAAAGAAACTTATTTTATTTTTTCTGTTGTTTTATTTTATTTTTCTGTCATGATCATAAGTATGTAGATATTTTCCTTTTAGTTGGTAAAATATGATAATCACATACCTGCAAAATCCCTGTGGGATTTCTCCGCTTCCATATAATGGAAACAAAAATGCTGTGTTGCCATACCGTCCTAGAGATTGCAGAAATTTCTGAGTATTTGCCAATCCCTGAAAATGTGCAACAGACAACATTTCAGAATATTTGATTTTTGATTTATTAATTATTAGACCAAACAAACACTTGTTATTTAAAAAGGAAAAAGGTATCTTTCTACTCACAAAAGCTGAAGGTAATCAGGTAATTAATTTGCCCAAATAATAATGTATTCCATTTATAAGAACTTCTTTTTTTCAATTTTAATAATGAAATCTCTCCTTTCATCTATAACAAAATTATTTTTGAATAATTTAAAATATGTTATTCTTGAATATCATATCAACTGTTCCACAAACAGCAAGCTAACTTACTCAGTTTACACTTGACATCACTCCAAGGAGAGATAAATCAATGAACAGAAATGAAAACTGAAAACTAGCACTAACGAATGAGACGATGGTGGTGGGGTATGGTAAATTGTTCACAAAGCCCCCAAGGAAACAAACTTCACAGAATTTGAAAAGGTCTATAACTGAATCATCAGGATACAAAATAGCAAGAATGGTAACCATCAAAATTAATTATTATACCTTCATTGAATGTCATCAAACTCATAATAAACTCAGTACTTGTAATAGAAAACAAACAGGGTCAGCTATTATTCTAACAAAAAACAATATCCCTGTCAACTAAAACAAAAGATTAAAAGTAAGTACAGGCTATCTCACTTTAAGGTGCTTCATTTGGAGTGCTTTGCTTTAGAGCACTTCACTAATATGGTGTTTTCAATTATATTAATGTTTATTATTTTTAGCGCTTGTCTTGCATTTTTAGGTTTTGGCAGTGACACATACATCATCTGACTCCCAGTTGAACTGAGCGATTTAACTTTTGCAATGTTTTTTCAGGCCTACAGCTATTGTATAAACATGTTTTTAGACTTTTATATGCACTGGCAAGTGAAAACAAATGGCTGTGGTTCACTTCAAGGTGGTATTCATTTTATGGCAGTAGTATGGAAGCAAACCTGCTTTTTTAGTGATATGCCTGTATAGCTTACACATGACAATCTAGGATGGCAAGATGCTAAATACTAAAGTCAAAGTGACAATGGGTCAGATGTAAACATAAGCAACTTGCATAAAAGGCCCCTAACTTGATCTCAAATTAGGTTTAAATGACTCTTAATCAGTCCCTAGCTCAGGATGGTGATTTTAGAGATGATAAATTGTGTTGATATCCTAAAATGGTGGACCATCAGCAGGACATAGTGTGTTATTTCACATCACTATAGTATGGTGGACAACAAAATTGCAGACAATCAGCATGGACATAGCTTTAAAATAGTGTGTTATTTCATGTCACAATAGTGTAGTAAACAACAAAATACTCAAATGTGGGGTTTTTTGTGTGCCTTTGCATAATGGCAACACTTCACTGTGTTTGTTTCCTATTAATTATGGAAAAGAAGTTATTATTATACAGCAACTAATTTATTAAATATTTTTAATTAAAATATGTGTATATTTAGTAATAGAACTATGACATGTAACCATGAGAACTATCCCTAATGCTATCTTAAACTGACTTGGCAACTCAGGTATTTACATCTTTGAACATACACATCTATAATCAAATTACAATCTTGTTTTTCACTTTCAAATCTTACTTCACCAAACTCCAGCCATTTTATTTTACTGTCTTGAGATCAGGCAGGATGTGCAAATATATCAGGAAGTGTAGAGAGCTTTATTGGAAAGTGAAGTTGGACAGTTAAACATACACAGAAACCATTTTACAAGTGTTAACAATAAGAACCATTTCATAAGTGCTAACAATAAGAACCATTTCACAAGTGTTAACAATAAGAACCATTTCACAAGTGTTAACAATTAGAACTATTTCACAAGTGTTAACAATAAGAACCATTTCACAAGTGTTAACAATAAGAACCATTTCACAAGTGTTAACAATAAGAACCATTTCACAAGTGTTAACAATAAGAACCATTTCATAAGTGCTAACAATAAGGACCATTTCACAAGTATTAACAATAAGAACCATTTCATAAGTGTTAACAATAAGGACCATTTCACAGGTGTTAACAATAAGAACCATTTCACAAGTGTTTTATTCTCGGTTTTTAACTGCATCTCTCCTATGTGTTACTATGTGATGCACATTCGACTTAAATCTAACTCAAGACTAGGTTGCTTTAATGATAAAGTTGGAATTTATAATAAAGGAAAACATGCCTGAATGCATGTACACTTGCATGCATACACACCTGTTCTGTAGGTGTTGAGGAGGTCACCATAGCAATAGCGTGGAGGACAAAATGTTGAATCTTGGGTGACAGGTTTTTGTATGTCAGGAACTCTTCAAAAGGCTTTGACTTGTACTCTAAAGGTAAACAGCCACAAACATGAAATTAACAATGCTGTCCTAGTCAAGTTGTTTTGATTGAAAAATATGTAATAAAATAACTTATCACAGATCTTCTTTACACTGAAACACAATACATGACAAATTCAAAATGAAACTGAAGAATTTTACCTTCGTACTCTTCTGAATGTTGAGTGTAGTCTGCAGCAAAGGTGAGAAATTTCATGAGCAGTCGCTTTTCTGGTAAAGACATCACCTTGCTTCCAAACACATCTGCTCGGGAACATGGAACCTAGACAACACAAAAGTTATTGGTAAATAATGAATACTGACCTATTTTGTTTAAACCATGAACTTGAAGGTTTTGAGATAAAGGAGACTTACCTATTCTGTTTACATCATGGATCTTGAATACTCTGAGATAAAGGAGATTTCACTATGTTGTTTACACCAAGGAGTTTGAAGAGTCTGAGATAAAGGAGACATCCCTAATTGTTTACACCAAGGAGCTTGAATACTCTGAGATAAAGGAGATTTCACTATGTTGTTTACACCAAGGAGTTTGAAGAGTCTGAGATAAAGGAGACATCCCTAATTGTTTACACCAAGGAGCTTGAAGAGTCTGAGATAAAGGAGACATCCCTAATTGTTTACACCAGGGTGCTTAAAGGGTCTGAGATAAAGGAAATTTCACTATATTGTTTACACCAGGGAGCTTGAAGGGTCTGAGAAAAATGAGACATCACTATTTTGTTACTCCAGGGAACTTGAAGGTTCTGAGATAAATGAGACTTACCTAATCTGTTTACAGCAGGGATCTTGAATACTCTGAGAAAAGGAAAATTTCACTATGTTATTTACACCAGGGAGCTTGACAGGTCTGAGATAAAGGAGACATCACTATTTTATTTACACCAGGGAGCTTGAAGGGTCTGAGATAAAGTCACTAGTCAGCAGATCTTGGAGCTAAGCTTATCTTTAGTCACTAAGATATTTCTCAAGTGATATTCAGCCACTCCCTACTAGCTCATGGATATTCAGTTTAGATGTTATGAATATAAATGCTTAAAACTCTGAGAAAAATTAACCCGTTGAGCGTCTTTGGTATAGAGGCTGTACCATAAAAACGGGTCACTTTTTATAGTTGACCTAATTATATAAAACAACCAATCAGTTACTTTTTAAATTCCTTAACACATTTCTAAACTACAGAGTATCTTGGATTTTTTAAAATCACTTTATAAATAAGTTTGTTTTTTTAATATTTTAGTACACTGACCCATTCCATTGTCACTAGCGAAAACATACTGACGGCGAACATTAATCCCATTATCAACATTATGATTATTATTACTGATTCCTAAGTTACAGTTGTAAACTTGATCTCAGATTCCTACAAGAATTCTGAGAGATCCAAGTTTTTATGGAGAATGTGGAGCATTTCTAAGGGGTGCTGCTATTAGCAGTTGGGCAAGTCTGGGGTTTCCTGGGAGTTTATTCAGATAACCTTCCAGCTTAGATGTTACTGCCCTTACTGCTCCTGTCACTTTACTGGGTTTTTTCCCTCTGCTTTTTTTTTTTACTTTTTGCCATTTACTACAGCAACAAATTGATTATTGTTACTGTCCTTTTGGACTAGTTAACAAATAACAAGTCTTCATGCTGGAATACAGGATTTGTTTTTATTTCAGTATCTGATTTCTTCTGTCTCAAGACTACATCTGGCTGGTGTATGTATGCTCTTCTAGTGTTTTGATTTAATAGCTTTCACAAGTATATCTATGTAGAAATTTTGCAACTTTTGTAATTCATCTAATGTATTCTGTTTCAGCTAGAAACATATACATACACACCTAAACAGAGTATGTTTACATGCATATTCTTTCTGAGTCAGCATTTTGGGATCTTTAAGATCATCATAACTGTGGAAATCGGTGTTTAGTACATGATCTTTCACAGCAATAATGAAGACTTCTGTTTTGGCTTTTAAACCTGTCTCTCTCAGTCATTTGCAAACTGTCTAAGAAAGCTGTTTCATTGGCTCATTGCACATACTGGCCAGGGAGGAGCTGGTTAGAACCATTTAGTTTTAATTCGTGAACTAATACAACTATTTTTTTATATTCTCTTTTAACCATGGACTTTATTTCATCCTGTATATTTTCTTGATGATGAAGTATTCCCAAACACTTTTTTTTTCCAACATTAAATTGTAGGCGGGTGTGAATTTGATCTTTCCTTTCTGTATAATAAGTTTTCACATTCTGAAGTCTGAATTTCACCTGATTGTCCTTACTGAAAATCTTAACAGGACTGATGAAAGAAACTTATCTTCATGATGTTGTCTTATTTTTTTTTAATCAGTAATTTTTTCTTTCAATGTAAATGAGAGTGGTTTTCCAGTTTGTTACCTATGCTTAAATCAGACTTATACAGGTAGAAGAGTCTTGCTGTTATACTAATGGGTGCATCCATCAAAAGTTGACTTTTAGTTCTTCAGCTTCCTGACTTAACCCTAACCCCCATTTGTTCATCAGTTGACTATTTTCAAAGTGAAGAAGTCTTGTTTAATTTGTCATCGTCATCTAATGTTAATATTATTATTATCATGTATTATTATTATCAGCTTCAATAAAAAATTATTTGCTAACATTTAAATCCTTAAGGGAGGCAATCAATGAAATCTCACCTTCTCTAACTTGTTGTCACGCAGAGTCAAAACACGACTGACAGTTCGGAACTCACAATACTTGGCTACATCTGAAGCAATCAAAAGTTCCACCATTGGACCAGCACAGTACAGCAACTTAAAATAAAATTAAAAAATCAATCAATTCTGAAACACATTCACATATAAAAAGATACCACCTAATATGCCAAAAATATTACAGAAAATCAGTTGTAAGGTGACTCTCTATTGTATGGGATAGTGGCAAGTAGGGAGGTAAAATGGATAATCCATAAAGAATGGATAATAAATGTAAAATAGTTCATTAATGAGATTTTGAGATTTAGAGTACATTTAGGACAAACCTATGCAAAATTAATACATCTGTTCAAAGTAGACTTTGATGTTAAGAGCTAATAGTTCATGACATTAAGATGTCCAATAGTAAGGTAAAGAGGTTTCATTAATCACAAGTAAATGATAATATTTGCATAATGAACGCAATGTCTCATTTTTCCTACTTTAGTCTTACCTGTTATTACTGGCATAATTTCATTACTAATAAAACCTGTTTGTTGGCATGGCACAATTGTTAATCCTGCCTCTTCTTGAATTCATTATTTTATATCCAATGCATTAGTCCTCAAATCACGCAACATGCATTACATAATCTCTTGTTTCAGGTAATTGTAATAGTATCTCGCCAGCATTGTGCACTGTTACACATGTCTGTATGGTCCATTGTATATTTTATGTTGTGACGAGTGATACTGCTTTAGACACAAATAATCAACAATCAGGATAATCTGCAACCTGGATAATCCACCATCAACCATATTATCTACTCCAGATAATACAATGTCAAACGTATTCTGCTGGGTGCTAAGTGGAGATATGGCTGGGAAAAAAAGGAGTTTAGACCAGTAACAATTTTACTCCTAGTTATTACTTTCAATTAAAAAATATTGTAAATCTCAGATTACTCATTAACAAGAAGTATAAATAAAGTGAAGCTGCAACCTGGATAATCCACCATCAACCATATTATCTACTCCAGATAATACAATGTCAAACGTATTCTGCTGGGTGCTAAGTGGAGATATGGCTGGGAAAAAAAGGAGTTTAGACCAGTAACAATTTTACTCCTAGTTATTACTTTCAATTAAAAAATATTGTAAATCTCAGATTACTCATTAACAAAAAGTATAAATAAAGTGAAGCACCACAAAATTAATACTTGTGTAACCCGCACTATGATGATGCATAATTATTAGTGTTGCTATTAATCAATTTTGCTCTAGTGTACAATGACAATACAATGTAAATATAGTTATTCTGTAGACTTTCTTTTTATGTTTAGTCAATACATGCTACAAATATATCAGTACATTTTGTTATCCTTGTTTACATAACTTGTTTGAGAAAAGTGTATCTATTCTAATATTGCTGCACAAACATAAAATGTAATGCAAACCTTTGGAGACAAATCTAAGTTGAATCTTCGCCATTCCTTTTCCAAATCATCAGCAAACCAATCTTTCTGTTTCCTTTCTTTAAAGGATGGCTCTTCATTTACAGTATTGGTTGCATCATAAACAGTCTTGGCATCATCAGCAGCAGATACAGTCGTATCACTTTTGGTTTCCAAAGCACCATTTTCAATCTTGATTAGATTTTCTGCCTTCTCACCACTGGCATACTTGTCTTGCAAACTTCCTGTTTCAGTCTCATCCTCAGAAGCAGAGTCAAACTGCCCTGGAACAATATCTGTCTGTGATTTCTCTTGAACAGGGAAGGCTTCTGTATCTTCAGAAGATGTGACAGTCAAGGCTGCATCAGTGGGAGAAAGTACTGCACTAAGTTCTTCTTCAGGCCGCTCACTATCAAGATTTAAAAATGAATAAAAGAAATTTTAAAACTGAAAAATAAAATGCTGCAGATATCACAAGAAAAAAATGGAAAGAGGGATACAATATATTTATTAAGTGTCCCCTTGCGAAAATATTTTAATCCTTGACCTCTTCATCAATTCATTTTTTAAAAAGTTTTAACTGGTTTATACAATGTTTAAATAATGTTTATATTAAATTTTAAAAATTAATGTTTATTAAAGAATTTAATTAAAATAATAATTATGCTCTATTAGAAAGACAATAATAATAATTAATAATTATTTCCTATTTTCATAAAGAATATTATAATATTGCTGTTTAAGAAAAAGAAACAACTTTAAAAAAATAGAATAATCTATATTTTAGATAAATTAATATATATTTGGATGAATGATTAGAACAACATTAACCAACAAAAACAAACTTTCATTTTCTATATTAGTAAGTTCAATCCATGCCAAGACTCAGTTATGAGTATTCTGAGAGTCAGCAAAGGCTGTATGTGTTTTATTTACTCACCAGTGTATTTTGGTGAGTTTTCTCTTGTCGCTCTGAATGCCTCATATGTCAAAACAAAATCCCTAATAATAAACCTTTGTCATTATGATAGCTTTTAGCCATCATCTTTACTCTTTAACCATTAAATCCAAACATCTCACAAGTATTCATGCCTGCTGCATATCACAGTCAGACCAGGAACAGCATGGCTTCCAGTGGCTACAATATTGTCTAATGTTTGATTCAGTTCTTCCCGTTTTAATCAAGTTCCAACATTGTTCTGCAAGCTGCTTTTTGGGTTGGCAATTTTATTTTCATGACAGCGTGACTTACGAATGTCAAAAATATTAATGAAAACGTTTTAATTTCATCGGACTTTGTTTGCTTTCATTTCATAATGACAGCAGCATTTCCTTGTGAGTGATAATAAATCACATATTTATGTACATGTAGTATTAAATAGTATGTTCAAGGCAATTTCTGTAAAAGTAATAAGAAATTTAAAAAAGATAAATAGTTAGCCCTTGAACAGAGTTTAAATTTCTTATTTCATAATTTCATTCATTCAACTTTATTAAAAAAAAATAAAAAATTCTATCCTAATTTATCTACCATTCTGTCAAAATTCTTCCCATGATATGAAATGAGTTTGATTGTGATTGGCTTTGAGATGTTAAATTTGGAAAAAAACCACCACAAAAAATTCTCCCAAATATAAAAGCACTTACCCAGTATGGTACTCTGACTTTACATTAAAAACACTCGGAAAGGTTTCTGGAAGTCTTACTGCTCTTTCCCCTTCTTTCAGTAAAGTGGAAAGTTTTTCTCTATCCATTGCAGTTTTATAACAGGCTGCTGTCTGAAAAGACAGACTCCAAATAAGCCAAACAATGACAAACAAATTTTACTGTTGTGTTTTGTGCTTTGCCAATGCATTATTTCTGATCATTTCTGCATATAAAAAAACTATTCTTCAAAATGAACATGTGATTATTTTAAAAAATGACACTTAATATACTAACTGTTGTAAAAACTAAAAATGAAGAGCGACATCGTCAGTGCTGTTAAACTAAAAGTAATGAATGACATGGTGAGTGCTGTAAAAACTAAACATTGAATGACATTGTGAGTGCTGTAAAAACTAAACATTGAATGACATGGTGAGTGCTATAAAAACTAAATATGTTGAGTGACATGGTGAGTGCTGTAAAAACTAAACATGTTGAGTGATATGGTGAGTGCGGTAAAAACTAAACATGTTGAATGACATGTTGAGTGCTGTAAACTAAACATGTTGAGTGACATATTGAGAGCTGTAAAAACTAAAAGTATATCTAAAATGAAAGATATGAGTTTATAAACATGACCAACATAAGTGATGAGTGCTGT
Organism: Sinotaia quadrata; assembly: GCA_028829895.1. Taxonomy (NCBI): domain Eukaryota; kingdom Metazoa; phylum Mollusca; class Gastropoda; order Architaenioglossa; family Viviparidae; genus Sinotaia; species Sinotaia quadrata. The sequence continues at coordinate 24,191,134 of CM054183.1, read as the reverse complement.
AAAATTGTTGAGTGGCATACAGTGAGTGCTGTAAAAATGAAAAATTTGACAGGGTGAGTGCTGTAAAACTAAAAGTAAGACTAAAACTAAAGATATCAGTCAATAAATATGACAAACATTCCTTTCATCTCTCTCTCTACTTACCCTCTCCCACCCTCTTTCTAACAACTATCAAATCATAATTATCTACTTCTGCAAATCTCAAATGATGGTCTAGTAAGCAAATGTATATCCAAAGCATCTCAACCTCTCTGGGAAGAATAAACCTAAGAAACAGTGACATCATATGCTAATCTAATACCTTAAACCCACCAGTGCAGATCCTAATCATAGTGAATGGTGCCGAAATGTCACCTATGCACTGATGACATCAGCAGTGATGAGAATAAATCATAATATTTTTTTAAATCCCTCAATATATACATGGAAAAAAAAAGATCAAAGCACCTGTTGTTCTGTCTGCCATTTCTTAATTCCTTGTAAATTGAAGGATGCCCAGTTTCCACAATAATAGTCATTTCTGAAATTAAAATATACAAAACAACAAGACTTAAAAGCATAACCAAACTGGAAAACAAAAAATATGCAATAAAATGTTTCAATATTGTTGTGAGGAAACATGGATAACCTATGCCAAATATTATATATATATATATTTGCTTCAGTCAATAGCTATTGGTGTTTAGGACTGATACTTTGTGTTTACTACCAGTAATTTGTTTTGGAAGAAGTTTAATCACAGAAGTTCATCTGTGTTTTATTAGCTCCAAGACAGATTTAAGCTGTAAAGTGTATTATGTATTTATGTATTTGAAGTTAAAAGATTTATGCTTTGTATGAATGCAGTTAATTTATGCATTGTATTGAAGTCATTAAACTCACTGAGATTTAAAAAATAAAATGAATTTTAAAAAAGCGTTACAGCCTTTTTATCAGATTATGATTTCTTGCATAATGAAAAATGTGTATTTGTAAAACAAATGTATTACATCACCACAGATGGGCTAGGCTATGTGTATAAGTATATACCAACACTCGTTTAAATAAACCAAGTAAAATAACTAGGATTCCTGATAGATATTTTTTAAAATCTAAGTGTGTATTCATTTAATTGGATGTGTGTGTGTGTGTATGCATTTGTGTGTTGTGTGAGCCAGTCTGTAATATTTGTGCAGTTCTGTTTATGTATGATTTTGAGTGTGATTTATTTCGCTTGTGTGCATCATTTTACATTTTACAGTTCTGTGTGTGTGTGTGTGTGTGTGTGTGTGTGTGTGTGTGTGTGTGTGCAAGAGAGAGAGACCATACACATATTAATGCATATAAATTTTATTTTTATATATAAAGTAGATCAAATTTTTCCTGCCATTGTGTGTAAGTTTATTAAGCATAGATTTCTTCACTTTAATCTTATTTTTAGTTTTTCAAAATGACACAAGAGAAGCACAGTTAAAGTAGTAATTCATGTAGATGGTTAAGGTACATGAATATTTTGCTTATATGTTTATAATAATTAGTACAAACTTAAACATATATGCACTTAAAAGAAAATATTCCAGTGTTGTTGCAATTAATGTCCTAGTGCTATTTACAACATTTTAATAAAATACTGGCCATACTGCAAAACATGTTTTACTAGCAAAAAGTAGCATATAAAGAAACTAATAAAATAATACTAACAGAAGGTATATTGTGTATTAAAACGCTACTAGAAACAAACAAAAAAGTTATTTTATGTTACCTATCTAAATGTAGAATTTTGAGGCCAATTCTAGAACAAGCTGCTGCAAGTATGCTCTCAGGTAGTCCTGAAAAGCAAACACAAATACACAATTTCTTTACAATAACATACAGTTATACATTCTGCATATTTGATAGGTCTATTTTTAGGTCTATTCTATTTTTTCTTGTATTTAATTATGCGTCAGTTTTTTATTTTTATTGTTGTATTGTTATAGTCACCCTGTAATAATTTTTAAGGTTTCTGTAATTTAAAAAAAATGGCTTCTGAATCTGGTTCTCGATTAAATTAAAAAGTATTGTATCGATGCCAATGATATTGAACAATAAGCTACATCGTTTCATGTTTACAAAATAAACGCTAACAAACCTGTGCCGAGAACGATTACATCAAACTCGTCTGGGAGATCTGTAGCCATTTTTAAATTAAATGATTTTCTTTTAATGTGATCTAACAGACGACTTAAAACCGTAAGACTGAAATATATAATTCATGAACGTAATGATGCTCAATTCGTAGCAATGATACCACGATGTTATTATTTTCTTTTGGAAACTCCCCAATAACTTTCGGGAGTAACTTCCCCACACTCGGAGAGTAAATTTCCCTTGCTTGAGGATGTTTTGAAAAGGCTGAAAATAACAACTGCATCTAATGATCTATACATGTACACGTAAAGTTTATTACGGATGTCAGGCCCATTGTTTCCTTCTTTAGCACCCAAAGTGACAGATCCTTTGTGGTTTACAGTAGACAAGCCTTGTGATGATGAAGAATTACAAAGCAAACTGGAAGCTGACTACCAGAAATGGGTAAGTCCAAATCTGCGAAAACAATATGAAATACAACTGTTGACCCTTACAGTGCATTGTTTCTATTGTTGTATACATTTAATCAATTTTACAAGAAAGGACAAGGGTGAAATTTCTGTTTCAGTGTATAAAGTAACGCTATTGAGTAAATAGTTTATAAGATGCAACACAAATCACTTAATGAAAATAATTTAATCATTTTATTTTGGAAAGTCATCATGTGCCAAGTGCTGTATTTACTTTTTCTTATTTTTTTATTTACATTTTTCAGTTCTAAATGGTGTGTTTTATAATATAAGTGCATGGTAAAGGTCTGTATTAGTGCATATAATGTGTTTAAACTAACCTTTTTAATATTTAATATGTAACTCTTTTCAGTTGTACAATATTGCTTCAAAAGATACACATGCCATCCCTATTGGGAAGACTCTAGAGGTAAGGTATTCTCCAATTCAAATATTAACCCTCTCAAGAAAAACAAAAACACAAAAGTAATGTGTTTTTGATCTTAACTGTTGTAAACTTTAAAAAAAAATTAGTAATAATATTGTAAACCTATGCATTAAATTTTAATTGTATATTTGTATTTAATTTTACTCCATGAAATTACTAATTTTTAAGATAGTGATGCTTAATTTGTAATATGTTTACATTTCAGGTTGAGTTCATTAAGCTTTCAGCAGATATAGCAAGAAATTTGATCCATTCTAAATTGAATAATATTTTTAATGTAATTTTAGTTTGCTCTATATAAAATATATAAAAAGAGAAAGATTGGTAATATGAGCAGAATTGGTCTCCATTTGCAAATCAGTGCTAGCAATCTCATAAGACAAACATTTTAAACATGGTTTAAAGAATTAAAAATTGTTATGTTGTGGTTGGAGATTACACTACAGAAATCTTCATTCAAAACTAGACTTTATTTTCTCAATGGACTGCTGTCACTCCAAACTTGACACTGCTATAAACATTGCATGATCTCACCCTGATGGACTAAAGTAATATATTGAATTCTCTTAGACATTTTGATTTATAGATATTTGTAACAGCAATTGATTTGGTCTTTGGTAACAACTAACTTTTGATCCAATGTCCAGTGCCCCTCATGTGTCACAACTTAAATAATTAAGTTAAATATCTAAGCAGTTCACCATAAAACCTCAGAATCATGACATTAATATCCTTCATTTCAGAACATTGACTCAGGAAAATCAAAGTTATCATGGTTTCACAGTGCTGTTTCATATGCTAGAAAAAGCTGGTGTTCTCTCAACTTAACTATTGTAACTCTCTTTTCTCTGATCTATCCTTGTGTCTCTGAGAAACTTCTACAGGTTTCAAAATACTGCAGGTAGCTTAATTCTTAGAGCACCAAGAACTGATAATGTCATTCCACTTCCTACAGTTTACATGTTTACTGCAGAACACAATCTCTCTCTCTCTCTTTTTTTTTTTATACTTCACTGCCTGGTTCCTGCCCTATATACCCGTCTGATCTCATGCAAGTATACATTCCTGCTAGAAATAGAAGCTTGCATTCATCATTATCATTTTGAATGCAAATATAAGTTGTATGATTAGCATTCATGTGCTTAACAGGGTCTCTCTACTTAGATTTTAGAATATTTGCCTTTTGAGCTGAGATATAGAATGGCTGTTTTCAAGAGAACTCTTAGAGCATCTTTTTTTTTAACCAGCTTTTATCACTATCACGTTTGTGTCATTATTTATTTCATCTGTACATTGTAAGTTTATTTTACTTTCTTTTGATAAATACATTTATTTCTTATTGTTATATAATGCAAATTCATAATTTTGCTATAAATTTATTACTGTTATGTTATACTTTGTATAAAGGCCTTTTGCATTGTATATGTAAATATTTTTTAAGAATAAGTATTTTATTAAGTCATCTTCAGTATTATTTTATTTTATTTTTATTTTTTGCATTTGCATATGCCTTGAACATAAACTTTAAATAGCATTGTGTTCAATTACAATTTATACTGTAGTCATTCAGAAAGGCAGCATGAATGAAGTGGCAATTAACATGACGATCAGTAAAAAAGATTAGGAAAGAAGAACTGCAAAATAGAGTACATATATGGGATTGGGTACTAAAAAGGCCTTATATTTCTTTGTTCTTTTTAAAGTTTGATATATATATATATATATATATATAATTATTTATTGTAATTTTATATACCATTAATTGTACTGTAAATAGGTTATATGAATGGAAGATAACAATGTAGTGTAGATGTTTTTACAGTATTGTTATGTTTAAAACAAAATTCATTTTGGAAAAAATTGACACTGGTCCCTCACATCTGTCTTAATAAGTTTTTAATGTATATATATATATATATGTGTGTGTGTGTGTCCTTCATTCTTTTATTTTCACAGTTTATTTTTGGTATTTTGAACTATCATGATAGTAGATAAGCTAAACATTGTCATGTCATTGAGTAAATGAAATTATCTTAAGGTACTTACAAGCAAACAAATGAACTGCTGTTCTCATTAATTGTCTCAAGACATTTGCAAAACCTATACAAGACTGTGCTGTTTGTTTTTCTAAATACACAACAGAATTTGAAAAAAATAAGTTTTTCATATTTATGGTATCCCCCTTTTTTCCCCTCTTAGGAACCTGTAAAGCATTTATAATTATTCTTTTTTTTGTAGGCAGTGATTTAAAATCATGTGTATCTCTTAGTGATTTCAGGCTTGCTTTAGATTATTATTTTATTGTCCGTTGGAAAAATCGAGACCAAATCCTTGTGTTATCCAACAGACTTTTCACTTAACAATACCCAGATTTCTCTATCCCTGATGCGTTTAGTATAAGTGACATAAATATTTTGCTGAAATTGGTGGTTTAATATTTAGCAATACTGATTTATGATCTGTGGTAAACATTTGCAGCAAATGGATGAAGATGAAGATGAAGATGAAGATGATGAAGGAGAAGATGATGAAGAAAGTGACACCAATGACGATGAACTCGACACTGATATGATGGATGATAGGGACTCAGGGGATGATGCCAGTACATGTAAGTTTGCTTTGAATATATTAAGAGTAGTGTTTCACTGTCATCTTTGCCTTTTTCATCTTTCATTTTACCTGGTCTTAGAAATGTTTTCTCATAAAACTGAGCCCTTTATATTAGAATCATTAGACAATATAGAAGCAAAAATGAAGACACAGTGTCTTTCATGGAAGGTACAGTATCAGTAAGAATAAAAGACACCAGTCTGAGCAGAGTAGAACACATATACAAAAATACAATTAAGGTTACACTTGCCAGTTTCTTTTTTCTTGCCAAGCAGTCCACAAGTATCAGAAAATCATTTTTATCAGAATTCATATTTCAATTCAGACATGAAAATTTCAAATTGAAGACTCCTTTATCAACTAATAATTAAACAAATACTAATTTAGTACCCTAAAGAACCATTTAATTTATAAATAACTTGTAAACACATAATCTTTTTCTTCCCTATGTCCTCTGCCAATCCTTTTAGCAGCCCTCGAAAATCCCACTCACAACTATTATTTCAGGAATCTAGTTCTTACTCTGCAGTCAGTAGTCTAGCTTCACTTTATGTTGATTTGTTTGTTTCTCTCCTGTTAGTCTGTATTTACATTTAGAGAGCCTGCTTCCTAATCTGAAACTAAGACTTTGTGTTGATTGAAGTCTTTCAGATTTAGTTTGTGTTTACATTTAGAGCCTGATTCCTAATCTGAAACAGACTTGCTTTGTACAAGTTCTGATTCAAGTTTTTCTATGTTTAGTCTGTAATTGACAGTTAGAAAGTCTAATTGTTCTGCAAATATATATTAAAGAAATTTCTTTTCAGACTATTTTTGATTTGACAATTATTACATATAGACAGACCAAGTTCATGCTTTCAATAATTTTTAAAAGATCCATATTTTTTTTAAAAATATTTTTCTTTAAAATTTATGTTAATATTTATAAACAGCATATGAAGGCTGGAACATCTTAGCAAAACTGAGACTGATCTTTTTCTTTTTTTTGTTTTAAATTTTCTTAGTACTTGCAAATTTGTAAATTAATATAGATATGCAATTCATTGCTTACTACTCTAGTTTGTAAATTTTCTGAAAGTATTTTTTAAAAATTGTTTTGTTGTCATTTGCTATAAAAATTATAGCTAGTTAACATGAATATAAAACTATATACCCATGAATTTTCAGTCTTTAAAATAAATATTTATTTTTTTTGTTGACAGACTGAGAAGTTGTTTGTTTTTTCCTCCTAGTAGAATTCTCCAGACCCTCATTTGCCATGGAGGATTGGTCAGGACATAATTCTTTCTAAGTGTTACAACCTGCCAAGTATGGCTGTGAATTGCCATGGAATGACATTTCCATTCATTTACATAAATGTATGCTGATCCAAAAGGATTATTTTTTATCTCTGGACCTTTCACACTTCATCAGTACAAAACAGCCCCACACTTTTATTCATTTATTTGAGTAAAGATCTTTAGGGGTGCTGGGTAAGATTTGAATGTTTTGTATTTATTAATAAATCATGCAAATTCATTTTAAAAAAAATATTCTGGACAATTTATTTCTAATGTTTAGAGTTAGAATTTTCAGATATTTTATCATATATTAAAATATTTTGCAAATGGATTCTCTTCATTTGCTGATTGGGATTAATGGCTGTACATGGCCAAAGAATATCCAATGTGATAAGTAAATTGTCAAGATGTAATATAAACATGATTTTGTTCCAATTTTTCATGTTTGTCAGTGTTTTTTCTAATGCTAAGTTTTTTTGAAGGCTATAATATGTATTTCTTTTTGGTCATTGAACCTCTTGTGCCTGTATTATGATGTTCAGTATTAGCATGTATGTGTACTTTTTGGTCTTTTAAATCATTTGTAGATTATTTGGTTGTAAATAATGTTTTAGGCCTGATGCATTACAGTGATAATATGTGAACTGTCACCACAAAAAGATACTTAAGTCGGATTTTGGGGGTATTGAGATATATATATCAATAGAAAGAAAATTGAAAGGGCTTTCTGTTGATATAAAAATAAAGAGTGTAGGACAAAATATGGAAAAGTTATGTTTGTTTGAAGTGCACTACTGTCCGGACGGCCATTTTGAGAAAATCGGCCTCAAAGATTGAACACATTTCTGAGAGGTTTTTCCTTAGCAACCATATATTAATCTGCTTCATTTGCAATCAGAGTTGAAGAAGACACAATAGCTAACACTGTAATAACTATAAACAACAAATATATTGTTACATCATTTACAGACAACAGTCTTTTTAAGCCATAACGATTAGAATTTCTGTATGCGAGAATGATTATTGTGGCTCACAGAATATTCTAAAATTAAGGCATAATATTGAATTGATACCTCTTTCTAAATTTGATGCTAGCTCCACTAAATAAATCACAGATTAAAGCTGCATTACTTTCACATTCTTAAAAAAAATATCGTTTAAATAATCCAATAATTATAGCACACCTTTCACTTCAGTGTACAGTCAGTTATCGTCAGCTGTCATCTGCTTCGTCTTTTTCGTTGTTCGATCACGCGATTCGCTGTCCATGTCACTTTCAGATGAAAATCCATCAGCTACATCCTCATTAGCAAAATAATCAGATATCAAATCTTTAATCTGAATGCTTTCTTTTTCTAAAATGTTGCTTTCTTTACATGAATTCAACAAATTAGCAATTTGTTTCTCCATGTTTACATTACGCATTACAGGACGAAACTGTCTCCCTTGTGTGCGTTTCGACCAATCGCGACCGTCTTTTTATGAGAGCATGCTTGGTAACTTATAGCAAGCTTTGATAAACTGTCTGCGGATTGGCTGACGCTTTTCACTTTGTTTACGCCAAGCACAGCCTTATAAAACATTCTGATTAGACGTTATAAATAAATAAATAAATAACCAGTGTCGTCAGCATAAAAATAGGCTTTTTCCTGAGCATTCTGATATACAACATGATGAGGTTCATCCAGGGATTCTACCGTCTACGATCGTCAGATTATAGCACTTTTGGGCCATATTTTTCCTTCGAAGTTAGACAGTAGGTCACAAAAAAATAATAATAAAGCTATTTCTAGTTCGAATTAAAGAAAAACACGCTAGTAATTTGTTGTTCGATGGTTTGGGAACACGCTAAAATGAAAATCTCAATTTCACCCATGTAGACCCCCGCCTTCGTTTTTGCCGTTTTTCTCGGCTTAGCCTTGCGCGACTTAAGTATCTTTTTGTGGTGACAGGTCACATATTTGATTGTTTAATATGGTTATTGGCACCAAAGTTCCACTGTTCAAAATGAAAACTATCCCCTTACCTGCCCAGTAACTGTTTCCTTGTACATGCAGACACATTTACCACCATAACATTTTATATTACATTTGATAGCCAGAATAATTTAAATTAGGCTGTTAACGATTAATGATTTCTTTGACGATTAAATTACAACAATTATTGATTAATTAATAGATAAAAACAACTAAAACTGTATACCTTCTCACCATTAATAACTTTGTTGTTATCATCTATTTTAAACCAAAATGGTCACACAATTTACCCTTAACTGGCTTATAATCTTTCATCTTAGAGTTGGCCATTTTGGCAGTACAAAATAATATCAAATAAAAGCTTCTGGTGTAACTAAATATCAGCATTGCTTCAGTAAGTAAGGAAGAAAATTAGTTGAAATTTAATTGTCATGAAATAAATTAATCGCTAAAATTTCTTAGCAATTAATCAGAAGATTAATCGTTAAAATGAGCAGCCCTAGTTTAAATCCTTTTCTTTGACTGTACTCACATGTGGAGTATACTTTTTAGTTTTAAATAAAATTTATGTTCCTACACATTTCATATTTTTAATCTCAAAATCTATTAATAGATAAATTTACTGTAATTATGCTTTTCTCTCTCTCTCTTTCTTCCCTGTCAAATTTTCTTGTTATGAGAACAAGTGCATTGTTAGCAGATATCTTGCACATCATAATTGAGACTTAAATTTTTATCTCTAGTGTTTCATAGATATTTTGATCAGAATGTTATACTAAGGCAGGCATGGTTCTTAATGATGAACATGTTTAATGCTGAAGAATTAATTCAGTTTACGCAAGTAGAGTTGTAGAGCCAAAATGAATCTTGATCATAGCTACTGGTATCTTTGGTAAAAAAATTATAATCATATGCTTCAAATGGAAAGCTAAGGTAATATTGGTCACAGAATGATGCAGCAGTATACATGAAACATTTCTTTATAAAGCAAGAATGTTGCACATTTTATATGTTTGTAAGTGTTATGTTTTCGTGCAGGAAAGGCAACCCTTGACTTAACAGCCACCTGCATTTTTAACAGTTCTTTTTAAAGAGAAATAGCATCTAAAACTTTATGTTTGAAATTTATTTTTTATTTGATGGGTCAAGGCCCCCGAAGTGAATATATAATCACCACAGGCAGATCATCACATGAGAACATTGTGTAAAATATAAACTAGAAAAGGCTCTGATGGAAGTGGTGGTAACTTCGAAGACCAAGAACCTGTAAGATATGATATTTGTCTTAAATCCATCATAGGTGATGATTAGATTAACAAAGTTAAGCATATTCATTTCATTTACTGTTTTACAAGTGCATTCCATTCATCAAATATATTATGGACAAGCAATATGTACAAATGACAGTGCAGTGGTGAATAAACATTAAAATGCAGTGAAGGTTTAAGAATCAAAAAGAATCAACACATGATCATTGAATTTTTCTTTCTTTGTTTTCTTGTTTTAATTTTGTTTCAAAACTATATAATTTAAAATAACATTTTTTTTTTAGAAAACCTTATTTAAAAAATATAATTATACTGACTATCTTTGTGGAATTTTCTATTGATGGCAATAGATGGTTATTGAGGTAATTGTATTCAACATTTAGTTTTAACTTTTTGATTCTTGCAAAACTGTTGAGTATATAGACGCAGCATATCATCGAAAGCCATGTTTTGGGGCTCTTCATGACAGAAAATGATAGTATCAAAACAAAAACAAATAAACAAATGACTAACAATTTACATTTTTAAAAATTTAATTGTTTGGTAGAATGGCACTCTGACATTATTAGAAAAATAATTTTGATTATCTGCGTTTAGGTTATGAGTTGTTTTAATTTTGATTCTTTAAAGAAGTTAACCAAGTGCATCATATATTTTTCTGTTGAAACTAACGGCATATTTCCCCTACAAATCAGCATTCCTTGTGACTACAATACAGATACTATTCTGTCTTCTCTCATTTTGGGCAAAGACTTAGGAACAAGCAAAGTTATTGATGTGACTGATTGTTTTTAACTTCAGACTTAAGTGTTGATGGATTGCTTTCTTGATTCGTTTCTTTGCTGTCCTATGCTGTTCATTTCCTGTGGTACCATCATAAAAAGCTGTTGTAAAATCTTTGTCACAGAATCTGTAGAAACAAAAATCACAGATGTTGGATTAATGTATGAATTTTGTATGCAACATTGTTCTTTATTACTGACAGTGATACAAAGAGCTAAGCTACTAATTTCTGTATAAATGAACAGACACCTTTTAGAGCTTTCTAGAGAAATAAATACCTGCACTGAAAATTATAGATGAGTTCCTGGAGATCTATGATGGTTGTCATTATGCAGAAAAAGGAGCATGAAGCTAATAATTAATTGTTATTTCATACCTATAATTCATATATCATGTCTTCATTTGACTATTGATATATTGGAGTTTGGGGTGGTAATGATTTGACTATTGATTCAAAGCAGCAACAAAAAACTCCCTTTGAGGCAAGTTAGCTTTTCTGGGATAATCATGTACAGTATCCAATGATTAGATGAGAATGCAATTTTCCTGCAATGCATTATATAAACTTTATAAATGTTAGGACTGCACATGATTTGTTAGCAAGTAAAATAACTGCTAAAGTAAAATAGACTGGGGGTGGGTGGGAAGAAGAGTGAGTCTAGTGTACAGAAAATTATGGGGTCCATTTGCACTGGATTAAATACCCATTAATTTATAATTCTAAATATAAAGGTACATCATCAGTTTACAGTATGAGCAATTGTTACACAAGGCAAACTGCATGCTTTAATATGTTTCACCTGCCTAATTTTCCTTGAATAACTTTAGGTTTCTTCCATAAAGTGCCAAGGATGTAGACTGGAATTCCACTTGCCATGACGAGCAAGCAAATAACGCTTTCATATGGTTTTCTGTGAACTGTCATGGCGAGGATTATAAGACTGACCAGGCACAGGAAGACTGGTAAGACCAATGGAAGCTACAAAATTTAAAAGTAAAACAGTATTTTTCACATATATATCACCCCACCTTTAAATATGCAAACAAAACTGCTTGGAGAAAAAACATAAAGTATAGAATACTGGCAGCATGCAGGCAAAGGATATGTAGGAAAAAACAATTTTGTGCTGAGACCACGGAGTAAGCTATTGCAAGATCATACTCAGCTCACATTTTTCTGATTTTGCTTCTTTCACATTGCATATATTTCCTGTTATTTATTTACTTCTTAGTTGATTGATTGGCTTGGAGCTCATCTTTCACTGGATTAGAAGTTGTGATTCATTAATTATCATATATTTACAGATTTTAAAAAAAAAACATTATTATTATTAATATATTAGGTGTGTGTGTACATATATATATATATATGTACACACACACCAAGTGGAACAGTCATGTTTTTAACAGTTCATAAGAGATGCATTTTACTTTAGGGTTGTTTTTTTTTGTTGAAGATTATAAGTAGTACAGACAAAAAGAGTTTTAAATTTACAGTTGATTGCTGTAAAAACTATGAATAAAACATCAAGGAGAAGGAACATCAAAATCTTTTGAGGGAGCAGCAAGTGGATGTCCTAAGGGTGAGAATACATTGTGGTCAATTGGCTTTTCTAAACAAATTCTTTGACAGTCACCTGCCTCATTAGCAATGGTTTTTTTGCTGTGGCAGTCTGATGTTATAATCTGATATAATTTATTGTTCCATCCTGAATGCATGCTGCTCATTTCCACTGTGTTGAATAGTGACACTTTTCTCACTCTTTTAACAGTGTCATCATCATTACTGTTACCATCATAATCAACTGATTTAGTTATTTCACCAAAAGTCACTGAGTCTACAACAGGAATCACATTATCAGTAAAAAGAACTTTGGATTTCCAGTTCCTCCAACTTTATGGAAAGCATCCAAAAGTATTCCTTTTCCCATTTGAAGTGTATTCCCAAATAATGCAGATTTTAAATATAGAATGATCTGTGTGCTTATATGTATACAATATGCACTTGAGGATGGCTTGTATGTTTGTGTGTGTGTGGTTATATATATATATATATATATATGCATGCACTTGAAAAATGTCAAGACGCCTTTCATAGACAATGTTTCATCATCTAGCAACATTACCAATTTCATTTTATTAAAAATATATCAAGATTAAAAATATGTATAGTTCTTTTTTTTAACTAGTAAATTGTTAGCATTTTCTATCAACCATACACCATTCTCTAGTGATTTGCCCAAAGCAGTATTTGCACTATACTACAAGGCTTCTGAAGTGAAGTTTACACTTGTCAAATTCAATTGACCCAAAATTGGTGACAGTGAAGTGATTAGTGTGAATTCTGTTTTAAGTTAATGTACATCAGAGACCATATCTTGGTACAATATTCTTAATTCTTAAATGATCTATAAAATTATTTTGAAGTGTACATACAATTTAAAGACACAAGTTGTGTAATATTTATATAGATACATATAAAGTATAATTCACAAATGAATGAATTAAATTATTTCACAGATTCTTTTGAGATGCACATGTGAAAGGGAGGTGAAAAAATCTTGTAAATTTGTCTACTTACTTTGATAGGTCGTGGTAAGTTTGGCTCACGTACACGCAAGTAAATGTGACCAGCGAGCACTGTAGTAAGTACAACAGCAAACCCAAATCCCAAGGTTTCAATCAGGGAGAAAATCTCCCCACCATATGTGTGCATCAACAGTGTGAGAATCAGCTGCAACATAAAGGATCAAATCAATAAAATTGTGCAAAGCAAATCTTACAGCATATTTTGGTCTACAGTAAGATATATCCTAACAATAATATGGTGCTGAACGTGATTATTGTCATAAATATAACATGTAATGTTTAATAGAATTTAAAAGTTATTTACCAGATAATGTTTGTTAAATTTTTTTAATAAACTCCCTAAAATCAGATTAGAGAATAGGGTGAATGCATAATAATTGAGAAACCAGCTTCAAACCTTAGACATTAGTGATGGGGCTGACACTGCATAGGCCTACTCACCACATATATGTGTGGTAGACTGGCACTGTGTAGGCTACTCACCACAGATATGTGTGGTAAACTGGCACTGAGTAGACTACTTAACCAGAAATATCTGACAGTTGTGGCATAGGGAAATCTACTAACCTTAGATATCAGTAACTGGACTATCTGTCAACAGACCAATTAACCTTAGGTATCAGTGACGGGACTGTCTTACAACAGACATACTGATCTTAGATATCAGTGACAGGTATAAAGTACTTATCACAAGGACTGGCATACAGTATTTACCATACATACCAGTGACAAGACTGGCATACAGTTTTTACAATAGATATCAATGACGTGGTGTAAAGTAGGCTACATTTGTTAGTGACGGGACTGACATACAGTATTTACCCTAGATATCAGTGACATGACTGGTGTAAAGTACTTAGATGTTATTGACGAGACTGACGTGAAGTATTAACTATAAATATCAGTGATGTGACTAATGTAAAGTACTTTATACAAATGTTAGTGACGTATTATTATAAATGTCAGTGATGAGAGGCATGAAGTATTCAACACAGATATCAGTGGGAGACTAGTGTATAGTAGACCTGCTTACCACAGATATCAGTGACGGGACTGGTGTCAGATTGTCAATCGTGATCATGGAGATAACTCTGGGAAGGTGATTAAAGCGAGCCGCCACAAAAAATAACCTGGAATCAAAATAGAAAAAGTAATAATAACTTTAAAAAAAGTGAACTTATATCGCCTTATTACTTGTGAACATGGTTTGGAAAATACAATAGCGCTTTTTATAGTTGGAACGTAGATAATAATTAAGTATAATTTGCTGGTTTCAATTTAATCTTCAAGACAACAAAATTCTCCATCATGTCTAGTTACCACCTATGCATGTTTACACCCCAAGGAATTTTCAACTCTACCCACCCTGAATTATTCCGCTTATTTTAAAAAGTAAAAATTGCATTATGTGGCACTGATGTACGGTTCGGATTGGTAATACATTATTTTCACTATTTAGTCCATATACTTTTTCAATTCGTTTTTAGCAATAGTACTCTTTTGCGACACTCTGCCCTCCCCCTAAAGAAAATAAAATAAAATCTTGGCGGCCGTTCCGGTGATATCTTGCCAGTTCTGTCACCAGAGAAACTACTCCTATACAAAGTGAGTAAATTATTCATTAGATCTCTCTCACCCATAGAGAGAGAAATCTGTCAGACGCATTCTCTTTGGTATTTTACTATTGAGGTCAATTTTGATGACGTCACGTCCTTTTTTTTTTTAATCTGAGAAATTCTCATTGTTGTTTGACATGGTGCGTCAGTGGCTAAATCTCATCAGACAAAAGGAGAGACTTGTAAGGAGTTAAAATGAAGAGATTTGCAATGAGAAAACGGTGTAAGGGGCTCCTATGCGAAAGAGAGAGATACGCCAGGGTTTGAATCGACCTCTGAGTTTTATTTTAGAAAATGGGGGCAGGGAATGAGAAAACAGTAACAGTTTATTAGAATTAATGTTTGTAGTGTGGCTAATAACCTTCAAATCGCAAGTTTGACATTCGATTTTGCATAAATCAGTTTACAATGTTGCTACTTTAATTTTTAACTGTTACACTTTGTTTGGAATAAGGTCAGATTACGCCCCGTTCGGAATTGAATTCCAAAAATATTTTCCATAACGTTTATCACCAGAAACACATTTAATAAAAAAAAAAAGTTTACTTAATGACCCTCCATTAACTTGACCTTAACCCAACAAAGAGATTTAGCAACATTATGACTATTACTATGACTATTACACAAAAATATATATCGACAGTATTTTATCCTAGTACTTGCATGTTTGGTTGTACATGTAAATAGGAAACATTCTACAATTTTAACACACACACGCACACAATTTCTTTTTCTGTTTTAATGAAATCAGAAATTAAATTGAGTTGACCTCATATATGCTTCTTCTTGCTATCAACCACACTTTGAAAGATATAGTAACTGTTTAACACTTCTGTTTCTTTTGCACGAGTAAAGTGGCTTCTAACGTTAAATTCCTTTGCAAATATAATTAGTTAGTGCTGCATAGAGTGTTAAAAAGATATTTTCACAACTATCTATGCGGTTTCATATTGTTACCAATTTGGACCTCAGAGGTCATCAATGTAGAAGTCTATATAAACGTGTACTTTTTTCGATGGGATTTTTTTTTAATATAGACTAAGCAGTCTACTTTAAAACCTAATGATGAACATACAATATCAAACAGGAACTAACTTGTATGTGGGGTCAAAAAGTTGCACGTATAAGAAACAATCCACCCCAGTATTTGTGTAAAATGCCCAAAGCAACAAAATGGGTTTATTTGTGCAAAACGTCCAAAGCAATAAAATGGGTTGCAAAGATGTTGCTATTATTGAAGTATATGATTAGAACTATGTTCGGAGTTGCTTGCAATATTCCATCATTTGCAATTTCAATCACAAATCCTTTAAAGGAAGAATTATGTGCTGCTTAAAACGAGTTCTGGCGAAGGTCTTGTAGGGAAAGTAATTTTGCAGGCCGGCTGCTAATAGTTTAACTGTACTGAGCGGCCAAAACACTAGTTGCTACCTGGACATGGACAACACAATGCCGTTAATGCCGCCGGCGACCGAGATGGCGATGAGAACAGGCATCACGTAGGAGAGAATTGTCAATGTCCGCTCTGAGAAAGTCTGTGGAGTACAAATTAAATGAGTACAATGCATCGACTTTTCCTGTCATCCAATTTACATTAGAATTTCATCACTCTCAAACCAACGAAGCTAATCAGTTTTGCATGGCAATCTGCGCGAAAAATGTCTTATGTCGGTGTCTGTGAGTATGAGTGTGTGTGTGTGCGTGCATGTATGTGGCTTTAGGGAATGGTACGGATGAATGGTGTTGAGTCACAACTACCAACTCACTTATGATATAAAACTAACACAAACGTCAAATAATAAATACATGAATGACTGTTATTGATAATAGTTAATCTGTGTGAAGATGATGATAATGGGGTTGGCAGTGATCAGTTATAGACTCGAGTTTTAAATCAAGTTTGGCTTTAAAACTTTCTTTTTTGCTACCAAATAGACAGATAAACCTGAATATACTTATAACTGACTTTACTAATGATTCGTTTTTGTTGATTTAAAAAAAAAAAATGGAATTCATACCACCGCGACAGCGCTAGACTGCAGCATATCCGAGGGTGACAGAACAGCGAAGTAGGCGATGTTGACAGCCAGGTAAATCAGAGTTACAATCGTCATGGAGATTGTAATTGCCAGCGGAAGGTTCCTGCTCTGACAAAAACTCTGCCGTTAGTTCGCCGTTTAAATACGTATCTGCTAACATCATTCCTCTTTTTAATGGATTATCTGAGGCTGTTTGAACATATTAGCTATTCTAAAACTCTCCTACCTCGAGCGAGTACTGCGTGCAATTGAAACTAATTTGCCCGACCGTTTTGGAGAGTGTTTGACAGAAAGACAGTGAGTCTCCTTTCCTTGTCAACTCCTGGCTCAAACAGCCGTCGTGGTGTTGCAGTTGACGTAAGGTGATCCTAACGCATTAAATGATTTTTGAATAGATATTCATCAACCTTGCAGTTGACCTAATTAAAATGCTACAATGTTGTTTCTGGATGGCAGAAAGTATCCTGCCTTACCTCAACAGACTAGTTTCTCATTGCAAACATTGACTCGAGTTCTTTACTCCAACTCTGACACAAAAAAATATCGACAATTTATATAACATTTACATCTAGAACTAGAGATAGGCAAATTTACTCCACCACAAACTGAATATTTTATTTTCTCACGTTATTACCCTTGAAAAGATGGTGGACATATAATAATCGATTGTAAATACTAATAAGAGGCTATGATAGACATGACTATCAGCTAAATAATGGTAAATAAGAAATTAAAATAGAATAATAAGTACTTTTTAAAAAAATATTGTAAATTTTAACAAGAGACCTATAAACATGACTGTCAGGTAATAATAGTAAATACAAAGGTTAAAAAATAATTAATTGTTAATATAAAGAAGAGACATAAATATGACTGTCAGCTAATAATAGCAACAAAAGAAAATAAATAATTGCACATTTCTTTCTACTAAAGGTGTGAACACATCATCAACTATATGTGAAATTATTAAATAGTGAAGGCATGCGACTTTGTGTGTTTGTGGAAAAGAGAGAGAAAGAAGAAAATATATTGTTACGTGTAACAGATAATGTCTGCCTTACTGCAAACTCTTCTAAGACAATTGTTTCTAGCATCTTGCGTTGCCAATAAAAGCATAACTTCCACTGCAGTGCTGTGAAAAGACGAAAGCTACAAAATGTGGTTTCAATAAAAAAATGTATTTATAATTTTATTTTAAAAAAGTATCAGCCAGTTGATTTAATTTTTTTTTAAAACACGCGAAAGAATAAAAAATTAGCATTATTTACCGGTGTGGGTTGATGACTTCATCAGTCAAAAAGTTCAGATAGTTCCTAAGGTTAAAAAGACAAAACAACAAAAAACACGAAAATCAATGGGTTTTACAGAATAGCAGGCAATTGCAAAAAAAGTAAATTATTATTTTCACCATCACTAAATTATTAATAATACAAATAACAATGGTAATTATAGTTATATTAATAATAATCATAATGGTGATGGCTTCATCAGAGTCTTTAACTCATAAAGCAATTTAAAGTATTTACACTAAATGCCTATAAGAAAAAGTCTTTAAACTGCTTAAGAACGCTAAAGATGAAAAGAATGATAAGAAACAAAATGACTAATCCGTACGCAACCTGATATGTATTTACAAAACGAAGTATATAATCACATCAAATAGATTTACAAATGTACTGTTTAAACAAACAATGACGCGGAACAGACAGTGAGGTGGAATAAATTTGCCTGTCCCTGTTTTAAAACTTAATTATTATATAGTTTGTTAAATGTCAACGTGACATGACCTTCAGGTAATGTGCATGATGATATTTTTGTAAGTACCAGAGTTAAAATAACAACTAAGGTAAAGAATATGCTAGAACTTGCTGATGTAATCTAAACCAGTTCTGAGTGGATGAGTAATTTTTGCTAACCAACAGTTTAAGGTTTACAAATAACGAACTAGCCTCATGATTTTAAAATGGGATATTGATATTATTCACTGCAACAGGGAGATAACTAGAGATGTTAACCTTGGAGCGGACACGAGTGAATGAGTGGTATATATATATAAATTTTTTTTTTAAAAGAAAGAATTATTTGTATTCATATGAGTTGCTTACTACACAAGTATAACGCTGCGAGTTTTTTCTGCTAGTATTAAGAAAGGTTAGGTTGTTTCATGAGTGATGTAAGCAGACACAGACATAATCAACTGGATGACTGACCAGCCGCCATAGGCCCAGAAACCAGAGTAGAAAGCCATCGCGATTGCTCCACCGCTGTAGTCGCTGTCTCCGAATGAATCCTGAAAGTTGCTCACTTCACCTGGATTTTAAAACAGCAGTTAAAGACAACAATAAAGAAATGTCTACTAGCAGATAAAACAACAATAAAGAAATGTCTACTAGCAGATAAGACAACAATAAAGAAATGTCTACTGGCAGATTAATTATCTTCTAAGCTAAACAGTAATCTGCTATTTAGATGCTATTTGATGAAGTACAGCATGTGTAAGGGTATTGCTAAAGTCCGAAAAGTTAGAGCCAATGGTTATAAAGTTCGTAAAAATCATTCTTAATGTCCAATCAGCGATGGTATACAAAGACTAAAAACAAGATGGGTATTCGCCCATTCGCATCGCCAACCAACCTCCACCTCCAACATCACCGCCAGCGCTCCCCGAATACTCGTGAGGGGAGCATGTCCCACTGGAGCACCTCAGGTCAGAGAACGTCTGAAGATGAAATAATCCACGAAAGCTCCAGTGGTGACGTAAAAAAAATTGTTAACGTAATCACCACCATCACCGCACATTCGTTGCGACAACACTCGCCGGCTACGGTTCACCGAAGAAAACGCTGGTATTTTCAAACACATCAATGACGACGGTATCTAGCCACCACCTCTACAACTGTACTAAAGATGGCTGCAGCACGTGTAGAGACATAGAGACCATGGAGGGATGATTTCCTTATCTTAAAAAATCAGACCCTCTGAACTATTCATGGCCATTGATAACACACTCCAATCACTCCAGGGCAATTATCTCAACCGGAAAATGGCCATGGTGGAAGCCAAAGCAGCCACGTACGAGTGACTCAATATTACGGCAACACAGGAAAAAAGCCGGCAAAGAAAGCAACCATAAAAACTCACAAGGAAAGTACACACAGACCGACACCCCGCACCAGAGGAACATAGCCACCCAAACGGAATACATAGCACCACTACAGAAAACAAGAAACAAAGCCACACTAACCGAGAAGACCGAAAGAAATGTAAGAAACAAACACCAGTCCACAAGAAAAAGAACAAATTTGTACAGAAACCGACACTCGGCACAGCAGATAAACAGACAGAAACAACCAGCGAGTCAATCACAACAGACACCCAAACAACGACTGAAATAGAAGACAAAAGAACAACAAATTGACCAAACGCCAAAAATAGATATAAACAACGATACTGGAATAAAACCAAACCAAATCGCCACCACACAGACGGAAAAAAAGAAGAAACCTCCCACCAAAGTGGATTAGAGAACAACAGAAATGCTAAACAGACAAAGACAACAACAGCACTACAACAACAGTGAAAATTCATCAACAAAAAGACAGCTGGTGGCTCTTCAAAACATATAATCAAATTTACGAGCCACCATGGCATCTAGGACCTCGCCAGTAGGGCTACCGATGGCGAAACTACAGCAGCGAGACAACACACTATGGAAAGGTACAGAATTTAGGTGGGGTTTGGTTTTTTTTTTTAACCCCCTCGACCGAGTACAACAGCAACAGGAGGGAACAAATCGCTAAAGTCTGAAACTCGGCGAAAAATCCCTTTTTTTCTGCAGCTGTACATACGCCTGAATGCACTGTGTGACATTATATCACCGCCAACTGATTTAAGAGAAAAGGAGACAGTAAAAGAGAGAGCAATTCATGAATTGGAATCGAAAAAGCCACCACCACTTTCATTCACTATCTTTTGTACGTAGTTGCGGCCCTTACCTTTCCCCAGATAAACAAAGCCGATGAGAACGACTGTGACAAGTGCAATGAGTTTGCAGGCTGTAATGATACTCTGTACTTTCGTCGCCCATTTGACGTTGATGCAGTTAATTATCGTCAACAATGCTGTGTATAGAAGAAAGAATAGTGATAGGATATTATATTTACAATGACCTGCTTTTTTTCTAAATTTGCAGAAGGCTAATAAATGTCGGTCGCGAAAAGCACAAGTATAATACTAGAAAACGAAATTCTGTCAAAAGTACAGTTAATATTATCAACAAAATGTACTCACACAGAGATGAAGATGTACCAATAATATCAACAAAACGTACCAACACAGAGATCAAAACGCACCAATAATATCAACACAACGTACCAACACGGGAGATCAAAACGCACCAATAATTGAGCACAGAGATGAAGATGTACCAATAATATCAACAAAACGTACCAACACAGAGATCAAAACGAACCAATAATACCAACACAACGTACCAACACAGAGATCAAAACGCACCAATAATGAGCGCAGAGATGATACGCATCGCCGATTCGGGCGCCTGGCAATGAGGGAAAACGGGTCTCAGGATATAGGTGGCAAAGATCAAACTGGATGCCGCATGGCCCACGGGGTTGACGATGACGAAGTTGGTCCACAGGCACAAGAACGCCGGAAAGTCGCCGAACGCGCGCATGATGTACATGTACTCGCCACCCGACTGCTGGAAGCAGGCACCCAATTCAGCGTAGCACAATGCGCACAGAGTCGAGTAGACCCCGCACACTGCCCACATGACGCAAGACATGCCCACGGATCGGACGTTGGTGAGTATTCCGACCGGCGACACGAAAATCCCAGAGCCGATGATGATACCAATGATGATGGAGACGCAGTTGAAGAGGTTGATCTGCTTGCGAAGCTCCACGCGACCTTGCGTCACGCGAACGGATGGTGAAGGGCTCAGGGTGGGCGAGGTAGAGCAGAAAGAGGAGGTGCTTGAGGAAGAAGAGCCTGCTCTGACTCGTGGCGATGTGGGACGGGCAGAGGGGTTTCTTTCTGCCATAGTTAGGCCCTGTTAGCGCCCATGAATATGTCGTGAGCGTAAGTCACAAATGTCAAAGTGTCAACATTCAGAGGAATATAAGTCAACATAGACACTTAAAACAAACAAACAAAGCCACCAAAATCCACTCTACTTATAAATAAATAAGCACAATGTGTCTTTAATTCAAAACTGTAAGTAGTCTGAAATTTGCAGAGATGCGCTTTAGGAAAAGAAAGAAACGGGATTTTAAAAAATGGCTGTAGTGACTGTAGTCTATAAGTGACTTCTGAACAAGACAGCCGCTTCATGTTCTGTAGAAAGCGTTAGACAACAACCAACGACCTCTCTGCTGGCCAATGGCAGCCGCAATGAAATGGTACATATTCAGAATAATAAGTATTTATTTATGTTTTAATAATAGGCTTTTAGTGCAGCTAATGTCAAAAATGGTTTAAACCCAACACGCTACTACTACATGGGTGAAGGTTGGTTCGGCCCAAATCCGTTGGCCACATTTGAGAATGCATCAAAGATTCTGGAACAGTTGTGTAACATACCTCTAGAAGGGACATATGGGACCTCACCTAAATATGAAAGGCAATGACTTATTGCAAACCATATGATTGTGAGACATACGCCGGTGGCATCTGCCATCTTTGAAAATGCTATGTGCATTACTTTAACTATTTCTCTAAGTCTAAAACGTTACTCTCATTTCCATGATGATATCTATGAACTTGATTATATATCTATGTTATTGACTGCTTATGTCTATGCTAGGATAAACTGAACAATTGTCCAACATTGAACATTGTTGTGATGTAAAAGTCAATGCTCTTTGATTATATTCATATGTTATATATTTGTTGTTGATTTAATAAATTTATAGTTATAGAGAGGACGGATGGGGGCTTAAGTAATTAAAGACGGATCAAAATCTATCCTTTAAGCAAGAAGTTCTCGTCAGTAGAATAACTTGTATGACAGAAGAATGATTATTTATGTGTATGCATTTAAATAATATTCTGAAAGTGCCAGGAAGATCCGGAAGATGGAAATTAGAGAAGAGTCGTCTAATTAGGGCTAGCATGTACATGTTACCCGCCCTCCTTTATTAACATGATTATTAATTGTTAGAGGTAAATATGGATAATAATTATACTAAATAGTCATAAGAAGCCGTCACACCATGCACTTTTATTCTAAGCTGCCAGGTAGGGTGTGCGGCCTGGAGAAATGTATGACATCAGATTTTGGTGAACTTTTCATACATCACAATATTCGAGCTTACATATATGTGTTTAACGATAATAATTATTTAGTGAAAGTAAATTGATGTGCAAGGGAGACTACTGACAGACGTAGAATGAGAGAGAGAGATGGAGAGAGGAAATGTAAACAAGAATACTGTATAATTTGCACAGAAAATGTGCAACAGCTGTGTATTACATTTATTCAGGAATAGGAATTAGAGAGGATTGCCATAATTGTACTGTTTGAAATAAGGAAGTGCCAGCTTATTTTAGTAAGAGTGAATTATAGAATTACAGACACGCACGCACACATACACACACGCACACTCACAGTTAAATAGAATCGTAAATGCTTTGTAAATTAAATTAAAAACTAAGAAGATATAAAAAAATAATGGAAACTAAAAAGAATCTATTTTTAAGCTTGAGCAAAATTATTAAGCAAAGTTTAAATTTGCTAGATCATTTTAAATGTTTGTGAATGATCTTTGCACGTCAAATTAATCCAGCATTTCATTGGATAGAGCGATTAATTAGGCTAAAGTATATCTACCAGCACCAGTACCACATTTGAATTACCTTCCAGTACCACAAGTGAGTGTAGGCCTGCGTAAATGCGCCTCAAAAGAGTGTAGCACTTGATTGTTGTGGTGCTTATAGCACACTAAATTGTGATTGGGTAGATACACTAAATGGTAGTTGGTTAGATACACTAAATTGTGGTGGGGTAGGTATATTAAATTGTAGTTGGCTAGAGACACTAAATTGTGACTGGGTAGATACACTAAACTGTAGTTGGTTAGATACACTAAATTGTGGTGGGGTACGTACACTAAATTGTTGTTGAGTAAATGGGTGATCCTCTGGAAAGGTGACCCAGATAGGTCATTAAAGGTTTACTTACTTAGGATGGATGTAAAAAAAAAATTATTTGTGTCTGAACCTTTGAATATCTGTTAAAGATAATATTAAACTAAGAAAAATATTTTTAAAAATTCTATGTTTCTTTTAATTTATTTTTGGGGTGACGAAAATGCCCAATAAAAACATGGTGGATTTGTGACATGATGCTGTTTGGTGCAAAAACGTATGATGCAGACATTTAATATATAAAAATGTACATCCAAACACACATAAATCGAAAAAGTACATTGATAATAGTCTACATATATGTTTATGGATTTAATAATTCCATCATATAATACACAATGATGCAACAAAAATTTATGAACTCTCGCAACGCTTCGTTACTGACCCTGTATAGTCTAACTGTATCAGGATTTTTTTCCACGGCGCCCAAAGCCACAAAACACCTAATTGCAAAAATTAGGAATATCCCGCGGCACACCTGTGAGTTAGGGAAACACTGTTGTAGACAATACATGACTATGATTAGCTTGTGATCTCAATACCACCACGAAGAGTTATAATATGGATAGAGTCTCTCAACTGATTGCAACTGGGACAACGATTGAACAGTGCAGCACCAGAATAACAGCTGGAGCTTGGTCGTTGGCGAAAAGATGAATAAGACATTCGTTGTTCTTTAATCAGGTCTCAATTTTATTACAACTTTTGGAAAGCAGCAAGAGAGAGGAAAAGAAGAGTAGAGAGAAAGAAAGAATAAAAATTGGAAAAGCTGTAGTTAATCGGAGCAATATAATATGATGTTTAGAGAGTACATTATATGTATTACCAAAATATGTGCACATTCACATAGCTAGAAATATATATATATATACTATAATATAAAAGCGAACGAGAAGGGGAGATTACTGAGAACAGAACTGAGAACAATGACACAGGAGAGGGAAAGTGTTTAGAGATATGCAAATGGAATAATATTTTTTTAAAAAATAACTCAGTTACATTTTTTACTTGCTAACGTCAATTAAGTTTAATATTTTTTTAAAATACAAAATTAAACTTACTTATAACATCCAAGAATAATGCAGACGACTCGTCATATTCTCCAAACCGTATTATTGGTCAGCAAACACTGCCAGCACCTATGCATCAGGGTAGACTTTCCTCTTTTGAAGTACCAGGAGTCGTGCACGTGCACCACACAGACCATCAAAGAAGCTTGAGAGAGAAAGCTGTTTGTGCGTATGCATAATTCCAACATCAAGTTGTAATATATATACATACAGCTGTTCCATTCTCTATATTATGTCCCTAATTTACTTGATACCTAGAGTTGCTGCCCCTAGTATCACGATACTCGCACACACACACGTATTCTAACCTACTGTCCCACATGATAAATATTCTGAGTTCTGTCAAAAAAAAAAAAAAATGTCTTCTCGTTAGTATAACAGATTCAAAACAATACATTTTAATGCTTCACGTGACAAACTGAAAAATCATGGAATTAATTAATTTTAATTAATTTCCACCTGTGTACCTAAATAAACTGGTCAACTGTTTTCTGTTCGTGACTTACTATTTCTAGTTACAAGTTACATCCCTCACCCTTCAGACTGGTCATTATTAAACTGTACAGCAAATCTATTTATAGTTTTATATTTTAAAAAAAAGAAACAAATGTTACGACGTAGGCACACATACAGCACACGAGAAGCACTGAGATGATGTTTTAAAGCTACATTGCCCCAGGAATTGCATCCTTTTAAATGATTAAATTATGTAAGTGTCAAGGCATTCTGCATCTTCTAAGTTTATTTTTATGAATCAAGAACAAAGAGCAATTGCTTTACAATAAAGATTGGAGGTTCTTTACATTTGTTTTAGGACATTTTTTTCTTTCTTTCTGAAATCTCTGTTAAAGAAGTTCACTGCAAGATGTGTGTTTCTGGGTTAGCTCCCTTTAGCCACTTTAGATTGTCTTATGACTACGTATAATTTAATTTGTAAGGGTATTCATTCCAAGGCGCAAAGCGAAATAAAACAGGACATTCATTTTAATATATATGCATGAAAGACGCCTACTAGATAGCCATATTCAAGTCGAAACCACTTCATTAGACTAAATAAAAGTTCGAATATTAAAAAAAGGTACTTTGACAACACATCATTTACAAATAGTAACATGAGCATTCACGACGGAAATAGGTGTCGTTGAGTTTCAGAATGGTTCACTGGGCACACGAACGTGGATGGCAAACAGTTCTGAGGTTCAGGATGCTGATAAATTTGGGGAAGTGCTTTCGGCCTGGACCGATTTCGCGCTGGGGAGGTGGAGCGGGATAGTGGGGACTGGGGTGGTGGGGGTGAGGAGGGTTGATGGCTAAGTCGACTTGGTTCGTGGTTGTCATATTTTTCCTATTCCCGTCTGTGACGTTCGTGACTGTCCGATAAAGGCATGCATTAATTAGCCCGGTAGTCCACGAGCTAATGTTGTGGTGGTTGGAGTTGCTGTTGTAATCGTAGTGCCCGATGTTGGAGGAGAGAGGGTGAGAGGGGGTTGTCTTACAGAGCCCAGACTAATAGCCTACCAAATCTATACCCAGTGCGTACACACGCCCGGGATGTTCAACCCTCTGTCCTCCTTACTGATGTTGTCATCTTTGTTGTCGTTGTCCGTTGAGATAAGCGTAGATTTGCTGGCGGCCAATACATATGGTCGAGCAGTAACTGAATCATATCTGCAATGGGGTTGTTAACCTCTTGCCCGTCACGTTAGAAAGTTACGCTATGCACCACCATGGCAGGTTGTTTTGCCGCTCAGCGATAATTGAACATGTTAAGTTTATTCTTCATTTTACTTTAGAAAAATGCGATTACTGGTTGTTGTTTAACTCATTTTGAATCAGCTACTGGCATCACATCGATATGTTATAAATGAACTGTTACAAATGTTCATGAGATGGTTACCTTAAACAAATGAAATATACATGTACTCCTACTCTCTCTTCATACATTAACTTGAAAAGATTTCAAAAACAACCATACACTTACCAACATATACGGCCCAATGGGTGTATCCAATCCTCGGGAATTCTATGAGATCTCCCGGGATTAGGTCATGATGACCATCTCTCTTTATTTCAACTCGCTTGATGCGATCCCGTTCAAGGGTGGTGTGTCTGATTTTTTAACTGCACCAGATGGGTTATAATTCCTGATAAGTTGAAAGTACATTTTATCATTTTTTCAAGAACAAATGAATATATTTTAAAACTGAAATGAATAGAAATATTTCATTTACAATTATTTTATGCAAAAATGATTATATATGTCATGTGGCACGACAGAGCACGCTGACTTTATTTACGATGTGAAGTGTTTTGTCAATGTTTTTATACCTGATTATGTCCATTACATAAATTGTATATTACTTATGATGAGATAGGGTTATATTTTAGTAATTCTTTGTTGTTGTTTGTCAGTAGAAACAACGTAACTAATTTAAAATAAAAAGTTTAACTAATTAATCCATTTACACGTTGAGTTTGGACTAAACAGCTGAAAATAATTCTCTACCTCTGAGCATTTTGGCCTTGCACATAATATACTCCTGATGTAGACTTATGAGCCAGTACATGAACTGTCGATTTTTTTTTTGCTTTGACCCCACTGCCATAATCCAAGCTCGCTCAGCTTTCACAGCGAGAAAAACACGTGCTAAGAACAATTCAGGTAAAAATAATGTCTCGAGAAAAGTTCTCAAGACAGCTAGCCACTGCTACTGCAGGACAATAGCTTTCACCGAAGTACCTACACCTCCCACCCCAGCCAACAGTGACCCCTCCAGAAACAAGCGAGTAGAGGAAGTCCCCCAGAGGAATATCAAGGTCATTTTGGATTCAATTAGGACAGACTAGAATAAATAATGATGAATTAGCAGCAAACTATGGTTATCCGTAAAGCAAGAGCGAATGCTAAAAACAAAATGTTATAAACAATGTGTCCGGGTAAAATGTAAGTTATTTTATAAGTAGCTTAGTTATTTGAGAGAATTAGAGATTGTTTCCAATGCAAGTTGAAATCTCCTTGAGATGGTCTATGGCAAATTATAAACAAATCTGGCCGCGAAGGTGTTACTGATTCATTGTAGGAAACACCATCCATCTCATTTATTTTTCGTTGAAACTGAGTTATTTTTTAAATAGAACTTTCTGGACTTTGTGACCTTTGGTCGTCTATCCTAGTGGTCTCCAAACTTTTCCTCGCTGCGGACCGGTCAACGTTTGATAATTTTACCGCGGCCCGAAGATGTGTGTGTGTGGGTGGGGGGACGTTGATTGTTTATAGTTTAGATTGTTTTGATTTAATAATTAATTTAATTGTATTTAAACGTGCCTTCAAATTAAAATACAGTTACACCAAAAAATGAATATAAAGTGATTTAACATTTTAACTCACTAGAACGCTAAATCAATGAGAACCATGAGCTTGTTTCTTTGCAACGAAACGTTCCATCTGGGGGTAATAGGAGACGGTTCACCGACAAATGCGCGAACGACAAATGCGCGCCGACAAAACCGCGATGGACAAAAGCGCGACGACAAAATCGCGATGATACATGTTAAATCGTACAAGAATGTAATAATAACATACCTATATATCAATATTACGATACACAAAGCAAAGTTAAGAGATACTGAGTGCAAATAATCCTCAAAATAAGGCAATGAAAAGAATGAAGCATATATCAAATCTTAAATAATTTTATTTAAAGATCACTATTATGAGATACTACGTGCAATTATATATTATTATTATTTTTTATTTTATGATGATGATGACGTCGACAACGATGGTGATGGTGGTGATGATGAGGAGGAGGACAACGACGGTGGTGTATGGGCATGACATAAGAGTTTAGTTACTTTAGGTAACCGTTTACTTAGAGTCGTACTTTGTATGCACGCAAGTATTATTTAACTAGTTACATATACCATTCAGTCATTTAGTATAGTACTCACACAATTATTATTTAACTAGTTACATATACCATTCAGTCATTTAGTATAGTACTCACACAATTATTATTTAACCAGTTACATATAGCAATCATTATTACATCGATCTAGACAGACTGCTAGCCATGTGCCCGCTAAAACACAGATTTACATTAAAGGTATCTATCACAAATGAAGTCCACTTTACTTATATAGAGAGAGTTTGAGAGAGAGATTAATATATATAATTATTTTTTTGCATTACGAGTTTGATGAGGTGAATGCACTAGAAGACTACTTTTGCCATTGTTGTTGTTGTTGTCACGTTTTCTTTGCTCCTGGTTGAGCGTGGTTGAAGGTTTTCATCAGCGATGTTCTCACCTTTGGAGGCGCTCTACCAGGGCTTCGCATCCTTCACTTTGTCCAGGGTGCGGGAGGGGGCCGACTCACGTTGGTCGTCTCGTCGGGTGGGGAGAGGAATTTTTTTTTTTTTCCATTTTTTTTTTTAATTTTTTTTTTTTTTTTTTTTTCCTCTTGACTTCTTTGCGGAGCCACTCTCCTTTTGGTACTATTATTGTATGGGTAGCGCTGTGTTGAATTTCGGGTCAGGGTTTGCGTTTGCTTATGTGCGGTTTGTTATATGGAGCTTATGGTGTTTGTTATATGGTGTTATGGTGTCAGTTAGGTATTTTTCCAGTGCTTTGTGTATTGTTTTTTGGTGTTTTGCTGGAGGATATAGGATCGTGTGTTCCGTGTAGGGTAACTCTAGGTTTGTAATCACCTGTTTCAGTTTTTTCCTTTCCTCTGCGTATTGTATGCAGCTTGTGAGGAAATGGGTGATCGTGTTGTCAGTGTGACATGTATAGCATCTTTTCGTTTGGGAATTAGGGTGGTGTGAGAGTCTTGTTGTTTTTAGTCTTAGCCTACTTATTGCTTGGAGTGCCAGCTTGTTCTTTGTTGCCGGTGGGAGGGGTGTGTTGGGCTTTTTAAAAATCTTATTAATCGCCGCTTGGATTTCCGTTGTATATATTGGAGTTGAGATGTTTTTTCCTTCTGTAGTGCCCCTCTTCGCCCCTTTATCAGCTGTTTCGTTTCCGTTGATTCCTATGTGGCTGGGGATCCATAAGAAGTCTGTAGTTGTCTGGTTATTTTGTAGTTTTACGATAAGCTGTCGGATGATGTCCATGTTGTATGCTCTCTGCGTGTTATATGGGTTGTTGAGGGCTTTCAGTGCAGAGAGTGAGTCGGTGACTATCAGGAGTTTTTGGGGTGGGCGGGGGTTGAGTAGAGCTTCTTGTAGAGCCATTTGTATCGCAACCGTTTCGGCGGTCATTATGTAGTGTGCGGTGTGTAGTTTGTATGTGTAAAGACAGTGGGGTGTGAGTACCGCTGCGCCAGTGCCTTTGCTTGTTTTGGAGCCGTCTGTATAGATTTTTTGGTGGTCTTTGTATCGTTCGTATAGGTGATTCAGTACGATTTGCTTCTTCTCTGCATGGTTGGTGTATTTGGTGCTCCCTGTTAGCGTTACTTTTGCCATTCTTTACTGGGCGATCTTTATCGCGATTTTGTCGGCGCGCTTTTGTCCATCGCGGTTTTGTCGGCACGCATTTGTCGTTCGCGCATTTGACGGGTCACCGTATTGGACACGGTCCAGCAAGTATTGCGTAAGACGGCTCGCCGTGGAAAACTCAGCTACGTAATTGCACGCATCGTAGGGAAGGGAGGAGGTATGATAACCACAGGCAGACACACAGGCAGAGAGAGAACATGAACATTATTTTGAGAGAGAGGGGAGAGGGTACATACGACAAAGAGAAGGTGCTAAAATTCTAATAAATCAACCACCTAATTGCATGTGAAATAATTTTGCAGCTGACAGTGGGGTGGGGGGCATTTTAGCCCTAATTGGAGTTTATCAAGTCATGTAACTACAGATAGATTGTACTGTAGAGTCTAGTCACATAATGGGTCTTATTTCAAATCACACCACGTCATCTTTTCTATTCAATAGATTGTACAGTTCAGTTAGAAAGGGTTGCCTGTCACGTTAAAATGCATCATGCTTGAACTTATAAACATACCTTACGCTTTACTGTTTACAGTTTCAAAATCGATGGATAAGAATCCAGGGTGCAGCCTCATCAGAGATCTCACCCATTACACTAGATCAAAACATCGAACACAGTGTAAGCATTCACCGAGTACTGTTACAGAATGGCTATAGCGCCGAGATGTGCTGCTTGCTGCAAAATCTAAGGAAACAAATCTCATCCTGTTGTTGATTAGTGCTGGTGGCCAGTACAGATGATCTAGTATGAGTTTGATCATGTCTGCAATGGGGTAGTTGTAAAAACCCTACTACGTCTATTTGCTTGCTAGAATAATAAAATGAAAATGTAATCCACAGACCAGTCGAATCCAGTGGAGCACAAATCCAAATGCAGAATGTTTTGTAATAAAAATCATTATCTGTAAAATTTAGAAATTCGAAAACAACTTGGCACGCTGGGCAGTAATTGTGTGTGTTTTTTTGTTTTTGTTTTTGTTTTTTTTTTGTATAATTTTTTGTTTTGCACAAATGCGAAATCTTTGTATTGGCTTTGGTTTAGTTTGATCAAGGTGAAGATGAAATTCAAGGAAATGTTGGCTGAACAGCCAAGATGGTGGTAATTCAGCAGAAGGGTGACCACCTTTGGAATGATTAACATCAGGTTATTTTTCACATATTTGCCTCATTACTGCCGATCCGAAATCTGGCAATAAGTTGCTTTATCTGTGTGTTTTTTGTAAACAGTGCGAAATCAAAATAGTGAAAGAAAACTTTCTGTACCATTTTAGTGATTTTACTTTTTTTCTCATGCTAGGATATGCAGTCCTTACATTGTGAAAAAAATCCACCCCTCCCATGTATTTGTTGTGATCACAAATTCATGCTAGTTTCAAAATTGTTTGTTGTGTTTTTGGTTCAAAATGGCTGCTCAACTTGAACAAAAGTAGGGGTTGGGGAGGAAAAAGTGCCCTTTCAATGACTTGCTCATTGTAATAAAGTATCCAATGATGGAATTTATAACAGATTATCTGCTGAATCAAAGAACATCTTTCCTTCACTCTGAGTGGTTATTTTGAGTGACTCGCATCACTTCTATCGCGCCTGTTGGACGAACAAGGTCAGTAAGACTTTGGAATTTTTTGACTGTCCGGCTGTCTCGCAGTTGGTTGCGTGTTGCAGGAGACATTTTGAAGAATCTTTGAAAATACATTCTGAATAGCGGCTGACTGATATTCCCTTCAGAGTAAGTTGATTTCGGCAGAAAGTGTACTCACAGGTATGTTATATACATATCAATATACATTTGTGACATTTTCACAAAAGAGTGCATTGATAAAAATACTTCATTGAAGTTATTTTAAAATATACTTCTTTTAACACAAATAATTATTTACTTATTGGTGATATATTGGATGATAATTATGAGGAGATTCCTTCAACTTAACCATTTTAAAACTCTTAAAATTTTACAAGTAGTTTTTAAGCCCTATTTATAAAGTATTACTAAACGGGAGTAAACCTATCAATTACTTACTAGTACGAGAGTAGTACTAGTAGGCCTACTGAATTTATCAGAAATAGTTGCTAATGAAATAAATAAAATAACTACATTAGGCCTACTTAGTAGATTGTTAAGAAACTGAGGGATCCTGTAAAGAAATGTTTTTACATGTATTCGTGGAACCATATTTGCGAAAGGGGACTAGAGTCTAGATTGACTTTCTCTGCAAATATATTTTTTTATTTTCATGGCAAACTACTAGTACTACATGAAATAACAGATTTGACTAATATTTCAGAAAATAAAACGAAACACTATAAATGCATAAACATATTTTGCGCAAATGAAGTATCGGGGGAAAAGTTTTTTGATTAAATTATTGTATGCCTATTTCATTTGAAATCTTTTGCTCGGTGTTGATTCCGTTTAATTAAATTTAAAGTCTAAAGTGTCATTGAAGAAAAGGAAGGGACATTTCACAGGTAGGTGTGTGTGTGGGGGAGTTAACACCCCCAATTATAATTTTTTTAATTATTACCAGTGCATAACATTTTTCCTTGACCTTATTTCTATTGTCCGGCGAAGCGCAGGATTTTTTGTCAGACAGTCGGCTACGGGCTAGAGATTTTTTTAAAAAGTTTAATCAGTGCTCAGTTTGTACACACTAACAAACCCTCGGTGTATTTCTTTAGAATAGCTCATAATTTTAAAAGCTGCAATGAGACTGTTGTTAGAAAATTTACTTTGTTACTTTATAAGTTTATGTATATAAAGTTATGTCGTAAGGTTTATATGTATGCGTGTGTACAAATATTTTTTTAGTGAAATGATTAAGGAAAATGGTTATTCAGAACTAACAAACCCTCTACATTTCTTTAGAATAGCTTATAATTTAGGAGCTGCATTGAGATTGTTATTAATAAAAGTATTTTGTTAATTATCATATCAAATATGCCTAAACAGTTTCACTTTCAGATGTATATGTGTGTACAGGATTTTTTGTATGGAATGGTTGTGAAGAATTGTTATTTTGAAATGCTTTTTGTTGACTGTATTATTTGTAAATTAAGAGTGACTGAGTGTAATTGGATTAAGGTGCCTGAGGTTGTTAGTAAAGTGTTAGAGATTCTTTTCAGTGCAAAACTACTCAAGGGAAGAGTTATTAGAAATGAAAATGATTTTTCACATGCTGGACCACTCAAACAATAAATAATTAGAAATGTGAGAGATTTATCACCTGCATATTATTGCTACTCCCACACCTCCCCCAGAGAGCAAAGGCGGGGTTTTGTGACAATAACATTCCACTGTTTTATGCATTCATTTCATTTTTGTAAGATTGCTACAACTGAAGACATTTTTATTTATAAAACTAAATCTACTTTGTAAATTGTATGGATATTGATATTCTTCTGTTGTATAAATATCTGGAGACTATGCTTTCACTGTTGATTATTACATGACTACAAGGTCTAATGAAATGTTAGAAATTGTAAATTAAAATACGTTAACAATTAAAAGTTAATGGCATAAGTGAAAGAATTATAAACAGAGAAACAATTATCTTTATTAATGAATGTTTTCACTATATTAGTATATATATATATATATATATATAATGTGTTGACAGATTAGCACGAGTCCTTTACAAACGATGGAAAATAAAAAGTTTCATGACAAATTTGGACAGGAGTTCAATACAGGAGATATAATTGAATTTAAAACTAAAAGTCTTTTCCATTCTCATTGGGGCATCTACCTTGGTAAGTATTTTTGATAATTAATATGTTTGATTTCATCAGTATTGCTTTATGTTCTTTTATTAAACAGACAATATTGAAGTATTATTATGTTCTCCATTTATCATGAACAACTGAATTCTGAAGAAAATGTTCCAGTCTGAGAAACATTGGCTTGAGATTTGATTACTTTAAAACATATGGAAGTAAACATTTTAATATATTTATTAATAATTTTATGATAGGAAGTTATTTCTCATGATAGAAAATAGTATGAATATATAGATAGCAAATGATTATCACATATTCGTGTTTTGTTCCTTAGAAAGAATTGTGAACTATGCACACAAAAAATAAGTGCTGACTGAAACAAAAGGTGATTAATAGTAATACAACTGTTTGGTTCCTATATCATATGTGAAGTAGCACTAGACATATAAGATTTTAACCTAATGCGAGCATTTGGAGTCAAGAGTTAAGTTGCTTAGAAAAAATACATTAATTCTGAAGTACACATCATCTGCTGAGGCATTCTGTACACTGTTGTTTGATGTAGGGGAGAAGAAATGGAAGAAAGAGAAATTATTTCATTCAAAAACTTAACATTTACTCTTTGTGACAGGTATTTTGTGCTAGGAAGTGTTATAACTTATACTTATAATCTCTTCCATATATCTTGCTAGAACCATGAATAAACATCAACAGTTCTTTGTGTGTAGTGTTTGTATGTCACATCTTCCTCAGGTAATTTCTCTAAAACAACCTGGTCCTGTCCCATCAAGAGTTGTCATGTTCCGGAACCATCTGTCGTGTAGTATCTTTGTACTAATGTCTTCTTGTAAAACGATTGAAAGTGGAACTTCGTGTTGCCTTCGTGGCTCTGTATTTCATTTAGCAGTGCAATACTTTTTGTTCCGACATGTTCTCTTTTATGTACACTTTTATTTCTTCTTCAACCAACCATAGTCTTTTGGTTAAGTCACAGCTGTCTACTAAGCATGTCATTACAAATTTCCCAGGTATCACCATTAATTTTTAAAAAAATGAATAGCCTAGTCTAACACTAATAATGTTAATCAAGTGGAATACAAATCAAATCAAAACACAAATCAAGCGATGGGCTGCATTGCAATGTGTGGTGACGGAGATTTTAAGTTTTACAATTATCACTAATTAATTCATTTAAATATTGCCTATTTAACTAATTATCACAAGTTAGATTTCATTACAATGAATATCAGAAACATAATTTAAATCACAATGATTCAATCAGATATAAAGAAATCAGAGAAGGAAGATATATATAGATCAAAATAACACATCAGGAGATCACAATTACAGCACAGATTCACTTATAACAATGTATATTTCTATTTCTGTCAAGTTCTAAACTAGTCTAAATTCCAAAGTTCAACACAATCGTTGTGATTATTATTTATTAATTAATAACAAAACTAATAACAAGTGATTGAGAATCTTAACTAATAGTTATTAATATTTCTGTTACCTGAATGTCTATCACTTCTTAGCACATTAAAAGATTAAAAGGATGTTATAAAACTATGCACTTTACACAATAATAAAATACACGTTTTATAGTCGCATGATATTTTCTATAGGACAAAATTCTTACTAAAACTGTAATAAAAATCCATCTTTTCTTTATATTTCACGTGCCGCCACCCGCCCCCAAATACATTCACTATTATTCCAACATAGGTTTATATATATATGTGCAAGAAGGTTAATATATTTAACAATATATTTATTAAATCAACAATCAAATATACAAATTATGATTAGATAATCTAAAGAGCTTTGACATTTACATCACTTCACAGTTACCGCCAGATAATTGTTTTCTTTTATCATACCATATACATCAGCAGTCAAATTAATATATATTCATCATTGAAATGAGAGTGGAGTTTCAGAGAGATAATGATTGTCGTCTGCAGCGAGTCATTTTTTATTTGTTGACAGTCCAACATACCCTTTCCACAACTGTTCCAGAATTTTTGATATGCTCACAAAGCACACAGTGCTGAATCATCAAGAGCTGCGCATGCATTAATTACCAGTGCACATCATGCAGAATGTTCTAAAATCTTCATGTGCACTACCAAAGCACACAACGAGGAATGTTGAAAATAATCAATGAACTCATGCCTCAATTTTTGCTCTTGATCGGAATTCACATGAATGAACGTGAAGCAACATCATTTCATGTAATCTGGCTCCAGAATTATAGGGAATGAGAGACTGCTGATGCTGACCTAGTCATTTGTAATTATAATGATTGAAAAATAACACGAGAACAACTCTATAGTAATGGAGATTGTCAAGAATGAAACACAATACTAAGATGTGAGTAAAATGACTCAGATAAATATTTTTAGATACCTTTATGAGACAAACTAGATAATCAGTTATTTCTACAATGCGCTGATATGCTCAAAGAAACTTTGTTTGTAGGCCCTGACTGAAATAGTTGAGAATTCAATTTTAGCTGTAAACAATCCTGTAAATTGTACTAACACTTTTAAAATTGAAACCAAGCTCAGAGCATTCTACAAATTACCTTTAGCACTGGGCTGTAGAGATCCTCACATTTGTATTGCATTAGCATTGTATTGGTCCTCATAATGTGGAGGAATATAGAATGCATGCATACTTACAAAATCTAATCATTTGGCAAGATTTAATAAGAGTGAAAATGCTGCTATAATAAAGATGTCAGTTTTAAAAATGACTGAATGAGTGCTCAAGTCGTAATAGATATTTTAATTTTTTTAGTAGGAAAAAAATCAATATTTAGATAATGTAATCATGATCGATATCAAGGATGAATGATTTAATTCCAAAATATAAACATTTATGAAGTTCAGAAAGAACTTTTAAAATGACAAAAATTTATTCAACTATAAAGATGGAAATTAAGAAAACAAAATATATTTTTAATTACATTTCTGCTAGGATCCTAATGTGCTATTAAAGTGTGTGTGAAATAAATCCCAGATGTTGTGAAATTAGAAATATTTTACACATTTAATGTCTTGAGTAATAAAATGTATTTCCCATTTTCACGACCTTAGTCGGACTTGCACTGAAGCTGTGAGACATTTAGTTTCTACAGTTGATAAACTTTGGAAAAGAAAAAAAATTATGAATTCTTTAAATGACAATGTTCTCAGAAACAGACCTCCACCCCTTGTTATTATTTTCAGATTTGAGTTTAAACAACAGGCATGTTTAAATTAGTTTACTTTGAATGTAATGGACAGCTTTTCACCTGAATTGCATCAATTTTTATGTGCATTTCTGTCAACCATTAAGACTAAGAGCAAATGGAGAGAAATGTGGATGACAATGATTACAGTACGACCACTACATCTCTATAGACTTTGAGTTTGAGTTAAGCAAGTAATAAGTAATTTGGTAACAGTTGTAGTTCCTAGTAATATTAATATCAAAACCTTTCATCTTAAATGTTGACCTATATACTGTGTGTTATCATTGACCCTTAATTATAATTGATTTTGTGATGCCTGATAAATATAAGTTTAAATTAAATACATAATAATTTTCATTTAATCCATTGTGGATGTTGTTTTATGTTTGATTAAACACAGAGTTAGAGCCATAGAGGTTGTTTGTCTAGAGTAAAGAATGATCTAACAATGAACAATTAGTATGTATATATTGTAAGAATGAGCATGTTGAATCTCTTAAATATCTACCTCTTTTCCAACAGTCACTGCACTTTATTATGATTTTATTTGGTTTATTATTTATAATGATTGTAATGATCATAATAATCACAATAATAGAAATGATAAAATAATATTTTTATACGATGAAATTGTAATGAAGTAATTCATGTTCTTACAGAATTATTATGTATATTCTTCAGTGGGCATATGTATTTGATAGTTTTAAAATAATATACTATAGTTTGAAATCTAGTTGTATTTCTCTAATGAAAACTAAAAAATAACTAAGGTAAATATAAAACAGGGATTAACACTTATCATTTATATGCATATTGAACTGAAGTAAAATAATTTAATAATAGTAAAAGCACACAATAATCTTAGGCATTCAATGCTAATTATTCAATAAGCAGTTAAATATTAATATGCATTTTGGTTGATTCTGATGTGTTGCAGGTTTGTACAGGATTTATATATAAACTTATGGATTTCATGACATTATACTGATTTTTTGTTTAATGTGTCTGCTCAATGTCATAGGGAATGGAAAGTATATTGACTCCGTTCAGGTCGGCAAATTATCTGATTACATACTTTTTGGAAGACGTGAAGTAATCCTGAAAAAGAGGAAACTGGACTTAGTGGAACAAGGAGTTCTGTATCGAAATAACTTTATGGATAAAGTTTATGAGTGAGTAGTGCTTTCTGCTGTGGTACTATAAATGTACTATTTATTTTCCAATTGGACAATACATTGTGAAAGTAAAATTCGTGCTTGCATATGAAACTATGCATATTATTATTATGTCATTCTTGTTTTGTTAGAAATGTGTGTGTGTTTTAGTGTTCAGGTAAGGTGATCATGTTCAAAAACAGAAAAAAGTGATTGAGTGCGCCACAAAAGCAAGCACACACACAGACTATTGTGAACCAATGCCACTTCATATATTATTATTAATAATTAACCGTATCCAAAAGTAATTAAAAGTCAGTGGAATCTTAATTTATTTTATTAATGATCCTCATGCAAAGACACCACTCGCCTCTCTCACTTGGCGCATATACAGGCACTGTGAACGTTTCTCTCTTCCATAACATAAAACAACATTTACGGTCACACAATGTTTCCGAGAGAGGAAAATGTCTTACTAAAGGAGAAGACGAATCCGTCCTTAATCTATATTTAGTGAGCCCCTCCTCCACACACTTTCATCTCCATCATAGAGATATCAATATACATAAGGTCAAGAAATTTATTAAATCAACAATCAAATTGATTACTTGACATTGATATTTCCCAAAGCACACAATGACACATTAGAGAATTTTGTGTTTACACAATTCTTATACAGAAAATGCAGTTCATCAGTATATCAATACAAATCACAGGATAAAGTCTTATCAGAGAACAGAAAAGGAGTTATTAGGATAAATGATAATAATTTCACAAATCTTGTTTAACTGCTGTCTCAATAGTCCTTCAAGGTGCCTTTGCAACGAAGACACAAATTGTAATAATTTACAAGAACGAGACCAGCCAATTGGCCGAGATCTAAAAGTTTACCTGAAGTATAGAAATCTAGACTTCTTCTTTGCCACATCAAATTCAAAGCAAATAGACAGTAGATTTCTGTACTTCAGGTAAACTTTTAGATCTCGGCCAAATGGCTGGTCTCGTTCTTGTAAATTATTACAATTGGATAATAAAATCTACTCACTGGTCTGCATTACATCAGCAATTTCCAGAACATTCTCGATTCAGGTTGTTTACTTCCAAATCTGATACTTTCAAACTTCATTTTTAAGGAGTGTCAAAGGTCATGTTACTCTGACAATTTAACAATTTATATATAACAATTAAATTTTAAAATAGGAATAGGCAAATTTACTCCACCAAAACTATGTATGTGTGTGTGCGCGCACATGTGTATGGAGAGAGTCATGATTAGCTTGCATTACAGAGAGTAAGTGAAAGAAAGTTGTTGAAGCATATACATAATGTATACATTTTTTGTTTCATTTTAGACCCAGAAAGCCAGACGAAATAGTGAAAACTGCTGTCGCTTTTCGCAGTTCATCAGTGCTTGAAAAACAAGATTTTCTATACCATGCTTTTGATAGTAAACATTTTGTTTTGTTTTGTCGCTATAAGAACGCACCAGAACCAAAAAGGACACTTAGAGAATTAGCATCTATTGTGCTCTATGGAGGAGTAGGAGTAAGTGTATATGCTTTGAGTAGAGCAGTAAAGTATATTCTTCACCGTTAAGAGCTGTATTTTCTACATTTTTGAGATAAATCACAACTTTTCAGTGCATGAACATAAAAATTATGAATATAAAGTAACTTATTAACCAGTGCTTTAATATAATAATCTATAGTTGTCTGTAAACATCAACGAAAGACAGTTTATACAATTAAATAATTCAACTGTTAGTCATAGCATTTTATTAAAAATTTAGATTCATTTCATAAAAATTCACTGCTATTAGCACACTATAAGAAATGTTTGAAAGTTCATGTAAATCATTTCACATAGTAGTTTGTGCTTTCTGCATTCTAAAGTCCCAGGTGGAATGATATGACTATCAAACTCAATTGTTCTGAATTAAAAATTAGTTATTTATAAACGTTTGCACAAAGGAATACATACTATTTAAGCTATGTAAAATGAATGAACAAGCAAACTTTCAGTGATGAGAACTTTTCAATAGTCATTTGATTAATTGAATCTAAGACATAATTTTCTTTTTGTTTGTCATAAAGAAATGTATTTAGTCTATTGTTTCTTTTCTAATTTTCTTTTTGTTTGTCATATAGAAATGTAAATAGTCTATTGTTTCTTTTTCTAATTTTCTTTTTGTTTGTCATATAGAAATGTATAGTCTATTGTTTCTTTTTCTAATTTTCTTTTTGTTTGTCATATAGAAATGTATGGTCTATTGTTTCTTTTCTAATTTTCTTTTTGTTTATCATATAGAAATGTATATAGTCTATTGTTTCTGTGCTATCTGGAGGTAAATATATCATTATTGCATAACTGTTTGCTTATGGTTTACGAATTGCTTACGTTATATAATTATGTGAGGCAGAGTGATATGTATGAATGTAATGATATTAAGGAATGTTCATGATAAAAGCAAAATCAACCAAAATCCAAATGCATTCTTTTTCATTTAAAGTATTAAATTTTATTAAAGTAATGAAAATGAAATTGGCAATGTGTAGAATATTAAAATAGCATGTTACATTTTTAATTTTACATTTTCCACAGTCCATCTACTCAATTCATGTTTTGAAAGTTCTACTTTCAGATTCATGTTGTTTTGTCAGATTGTTAATTACTTGTGAATGCAAGAGGAGAGAAAGACGAGAAAAATGAAATGTTGGTTATTTACTCTCCTGCACACTTCTTGGACACACGCCACACAAATAATAAACAAACACAAAGACGCACAACGAAGATAACATGTCAAAGCCACCTTTTTTTTTAGGGTAAACATGTAATAATCAAGAACTAGCTTGGAGCCCCAGACTCTCCCTTTGTGGATGCAATCTCTATAACTAGTACACATATGATGTAATGGGACAGTACATGGAAAGTCAAACTGAAAAGTTTAAACAAGATTTAATAAAGAAATGAAGTTAAACAAAGAAAGTAACCGACATAGTAAATATTCTGCTGGAAATAAATGAGCCTTTATACTGTCTTCAATATAAGGAATTAGTACACAATGTATGGTCTAAAGCAATATTTGGTAATGGCAATGTCTTTGGAGACTTGTAATTTCAACTTACCTGGATCAGAGAATAATCATTTAGTCAGCTTGAAGAGTCTCTTTGATCATGAGGGAAGTATGTGGTTGGCACCTGGCGTAGACATGGACCATGAGTATGAAATATAGGTGCAGGCCTTTCC
Organism: Sinotaia quadrata; assembly: GCA_028829895.1. Taxonomy (NCBI): domain Eukaryota; kingdom Metazoa; phylum Mollusca; class Gastropoda; order Architaenioglossa; family Viviparidae; genus Sinotaia; species Sinotaia quadrata. The sequence continues at coordinate 24,148,881 of CM054183.1, read as the reverse complement.
TTTTGAATTAGTCATAATGTACATTTAAGGGTGACAGATGAGTGAGCAGCCTTTCATTTAGCTGTGGTTTGTTGATTAGTGACAATTTGCCAGACTTGGGATGAAGTCATAAGCTTCCCCTTTTATACATCACTTGTAATTGGACAACTGAAGTGTGTCACTTGAACTCATTCAAACAGTTTATAGGGATGAAGAAAAGGTGGGCGGACATGGCACCTCCCCCCACAAAATTAATTAATCCAAGGGGATTCATTCCCATCAAAGATTACAGTTTTATTAAGAAAAAAATTTCTGAACTTATCCTTGTCCAAATCACATCTCAAAGGTTTAAATATATTTATACAAACTTTTAAGTTAAAAGTACAAGCTTATTAATTTTACAGCATAGACACTAACATTTACATGTTGAATAAACAAAGTTTTAAAAAGCAAGAGTTAAAGTCATCTATGATAAGTACATGTTTATGTACAAAATAATTAGAAGGTTAAAGTGAAAGTTTACATTTTTCAAAGATAGGCACCATTTTAGGTTCAGGATAAGCATAGCACTCATGTGTAAGCTAATTTAATGTCTAGAATCTCAAGCTTTTTTTTTTTTTAATCTGCCATTTCATTGTCTTGGTGTCAGCATCAGAACCTCTATCACTGTTTAGTTTACTTTCAACATTAAATCACTCCCAAATTCTAAACTGTTCCAATGTAGGAAAGCTTCCTTCTCAATCTCCTTGAGGTGTAACATTAACAATAGCATGTCACGCATTCAGTTTCATGTATACTTGTTTCTTTCTCCCTTTCATCATATCTAGATGTCAAACTTTCTCTATGCATTCTACTCTGAGCGGGTGCCATAATTTCTATTCTGTTTCAGTTCATTTTCTATCCCCTTTCTTACAAAGTCTATATGGGTTCCCTTTCAACACCGATTTCTCTTCCACATTCGGCTAACATTAGGAGTGTTGTTAGGGGCAGTTTTAGAATTATTCACATATAAATTATTTTATCAAAAAGATGTTTTGTAAAATAAATAAATATTTAAATTGGGTCATTAAAGGGAGAGCATTTCTACCTTAATTTCTTCTGCGATGGTGGTGGTGGTTACGCTAGCAAATGTTTTACGTCACCACTGGACCTTTCATGGGTCATTTTATCTTCAGACATTCTCTGACCTGAGGTGCTCCGGTGGGACATGCTCCTCTCACGAGTATTCAGGGACCACTGGCTTCTACGATTTCATTTATTACCTTATATACAAGACGGATAAATACAAAATACTCTTTGCAAAAGAAGACCCTAAAATAACAAAAAGCCCTTCTCTTTTATGAATCTGGACTGTAGTAGGCTGTTAATGGCACTCAATGTGACATTTTCATTGACTTTACTCCTTATAATGTACTTTTGCTGATTTCGCAGATGGACTGGACCGCCACTGGATAAATAAGTCGTATATAATATTTAAGCTCTCAGCAATGCGATGATTTTCAATTGAATAAATTACCAAACAAAACAGGTATATTTGGACAATTTTTTTAAAATGTTGTAATTATATATTGCCGACTGGTCTGCTGCTGTGCAAATAGTTTTGATTTCCATTTGTGTTTCATATCTGGCTGGTAGGTTAGGTTGGTGTTGCTCTTTTCTTGGCCACTGTGTGCTCCTGTTGGTCAGGTTTATTTTATTTTTATTTTTTTAACATGTTCAGCATCATTGGGATGAAATAGGCCGGGGCCCATGGGCCAGCTTATTTTTAGCATGTTTGACATTCTATTTTTTTACCAATCAGTCTGAATTAAACATGTGTTCTTAAATTAATCAATATGTCTATAAAAAGTAGTAATTTAAATTTTAAAAATCCATTAATTAGTACTGAATCTAAATTGCATATATAACAGAATTAAGTTTATGATAGTATTATGACTTCATTAAATTTATAATTATTAGAATATGCCCCCCACCAGATAAAAAGAAAAGACAGAGGGGTAAGGTGTAGAAAGGCTGAATGCCGACTGATTTTTAGTAATAGTAGAAAATAATCTAGTCAAAAGTATTCTGAATAATGAAATAGTTGATACGCGCATTGTAATTTAATAAATATGCATTATGCTATGATAGCTATGGACACTGTACAGGACCACAGCAAAAATCCATCAATAAATATTGGAAAAGAGGATATCGGACAGATCTGAAATACTAACAATAATTTTATTTTTCAGAACTATTTCATGCATCGATTTGATTCAATTATGCTAGTAGACCCCAACGCGATGAGTCTATTTTTTTCTCACAAGGGGAGAGAACCCTTTTGTACCTGCTGAAACTCGCTAGAGAAAAAGGTACATATTTAGAGAACGAAATGGTCTTGTGTTTTTGACACACAGAAATTTTATTTTGTGAGAGATCGTTAATTTGCATACTCATACATTACTTGATATAATTTTGTATTTCTAACTACCGCTTGAAATACTGAGCGATCATGTCATACAGTTCATATCAGAACGATGTGTCTTCTAGCGTGTAACAAGAACAGAAGAGAATAGACAAAGTTTATAGCAGGACCTATTACTGTCAGATACCATTTAAAACAAAAAAAGGGGAGATAACTTCGTGTAAAAAAAAATAAAAAAATTTGTGTATTGAATGAAATACAAAAAGTTTGTTGGCCTTAGGAAGAGCCAGAGTACGTTTTTTTTCGCGTTTTCAGATACCAAGCAAATTTTGCAATAACTGCATGAATAAGTAAGCTAAATTCTGATTGGTCCGTTAAAAAAAAGAAGAGAGATAACTCTCTACACTCGTATTTTTTTCAGACTTGTGTTTTAACAATTTAAGTAAAAAGTTTGAGAGAAATTTTGGGGGTCAAATATTTTTTACAAAGTCATTGGAAAAAAACATCATTTTATTCAGCATTTCAACATCTTTCCAAAAACATGATACAATACGGGATTATTAGTCCATGCAGTTTTTGCCAAATTCAAAACCCCGTAGCGTCTTTCTCAGTTCACGTCACAGTCATGGCTTTCATTTCTTGAGACACTAACGCTGATTATTCTGCCCTGTACGATCAGTAGAAACCATTTATCGTTCATATCTATTTGTGAGTGTTTACTAATGTTGATTTTATTTTCTTGAATTTTTTTGTAAGCATATTATTATTTTTCAAGAAGAATTATTTCCGAATCTTGGAGTTGGAGTGATTCTTTTGCAATATTATGAATATACTTTTATATTTTAATATATTACAATATATTTTCTTGAAATATTTAGTTTTAAAGACGCAGATCATATTTATAAATATTGTTTTATTTGCTCATTTAATTTTAGCTATGGGTGATAAATTTATTATGTAGAAAAAATAGTTTTAAATCATCGTTAATTTCAACAAGAAAAGATAATTCTAGATGCTAACATTGTAAACATCATTTGAAAAACATCAGCTCTGAAATGTTTCAGTTCTTTCAAGCGTTCTGTTTACTGTAACACATACTTAATAGTTAGTTTATTGTTTCGTCTGCATATATTAAAAAAAAATTCTTGTCCCATTTTGTTTCTTATTTGAACATAGTTTTACATTGTAAAAATCTCATTATTTTCCCCTGATTTGTAATTTCTTTACACTTCTATATAAATGGAGAAATAGCTTACTTAATGCTTACAAATGACGAACTAGCCTCATGATTTTCAAATGGGTTATTGATATGATTCACGGCAACAGGGAGATAACTTGAGATGTTAACCTTGGAACGGACACGAGTGAATGAGTGGTATAGATATATATATAATTTTTTTTAAAAAGAAAGAATTATTTGTATTCATATGAGTTGCTTACTATACGAGTATTTCGCTGCGAGTTTTTTCTGCTAGTATTAAGAAAAGTTAGGTTGTTTCATGAGTGATGTAAGCAGACAAAATCAACTGGATGACTGACCAGCCGCCATAGGCCCAGAAACCAGAGTAGAAAGCCATCGCGATTGCTCCGCCGCTGTAGTCGCTGTCTCCGAATGAATCCTGAAAGTTGCTCACTTCACCTGGATTTTAAAACAGCAGATAAAGACAACATTAAAGAAATGTCTACTGGCAGATAAGACCACAATAAAGAAATGTCTAATAGGAGATAAGACAACAATAAAGAAATGTCTACTGGCAGATTAATTGTCTTCTAAGCTAAACAGTAGTCTGCTATTTAGATGCTATTTGATGAAGTACAGCATGTGTAAGGGTATTGCTAAAGTCCGAAAAGTTAGAGCCAATGGTTATAAAGTTCGTAAAAATCATTCTTAAAGTCCAATCAGCGTTGGCATACAAAGAATAAAAACAAGACGGGTATTCGCACATTCGCATCAAATCAACCTCCACCTCCAACATCACCGCCAGCGCTCCCCGAATACTCGTTAGGGAAGCATGTCCCACTGGAGCACTACAGATCAGAGAACGTCATATGATGAAATGATCACGAAAGCTCCAGTGGTGACGTAAAAAAATTTTTTAGCGTAACCACCACAACCACCGCACATTCGCTGCGACAACACTCGCCGGCTACGGTTCACCGAAGAAAACGCTGGTATTTTCACACACATCAATGACGACGGTATCTAGCCACCACCTCTACAACTGTACTAAAGATGGCTGCAGCACGTTTAGAGACATAGAGACCAACATCTGGAGGGATGATTTCCTTATCTTAATCAGAGCCTCTGAACTCTACATGGCCATTGATAACACACTCCAGTCACTCCAGGGCAATTATCTCAATCGGAAAATGGCAACGGTGGAAGCCAAAGCAGCCACATACGAGATAACTCAATATGACGGCAACACAGGAAAAAAGCCGGCAAAGAAAGCAACCATAAAAAATCACAAGGAAAGTACACACAGACCAACACCCGCACCAGAGGAACATAGCCACCCAAACGGAATACATAGCACCACTACAGAAAACAAGAAACAAAGCCACACTAATCGAGAAGACCGAAACACAAATGTAAGAAACAGACACCAGTCCACAAGAAAAAGAACAAATTTGTACAGAAACCGACACTCGGCACAGCAGATAAACATACAGAAACAACCAGCGAGTCAATCACAACAGACACCCAAACAACGACTGAAATAGAAGACAAAAGAACAACAAATTGACCAAACGCCAAAAATAGATATAAACAACGATACTGGAATAAAACCAAACTAAATCGCAACTACACAGACGGAAAAAAAGAAACCGCCCACCAAAGTGGATTAGAGAACAACAGAAATGCTAAACAGACAAAGACAACAACAGCACTACAACAACAGTGAAAATTCATCAGCAAAAAGACAGCTGGTGGCTCTTCAAAACATATAATCAAATTTACGAGCCACCATGGCATCTAGGACCTCGCCAGTAGGGCTACCGATGGCGAAACTACAGCAGCGAGACAACACACTATGGAAAGGTACAGAATTTAGGTGGGGTTTGGTTTTTTTTTAACCCCCTCGACCGAGTACAACAGCAACAGGAGGGAACAAATCGCTAAAGTCTGAAACTCGGCGAAAAATCCCTTTTTTTCTGCAGCTGTACATACGCCTGAATGCACTGTGTGACATTATATCACCGCCAACTGATTTAAGAGAAAAGGAGACAGTAAAAGAGAGAGCAATTCATGAATTGGAATCGAAAAAGCCACCACCACTTTCATTCACTATCTTTTGTACGTAGTTGCGGCCCTTACCTTTCCCCAGATAAACAAAGCCGATGAGAACAACTGTGACAAGTGCAATGAGTTTGCAGGCTGTAATGATACTCTGTACTTTCGTCGCCCATTTGACGTTGATGCAGTTAATTATCGTCAACAATGCTGTGTATAGAAGAAAGAATAGTGATAGGATGTTATATTTACAATGACCTGCTTTTTTTCTAAATTTGCAGAAGGCTAATAAATGTCGGTCGCGAAAAGCACAAGTATAATACTAGAACACGAAATTCTGTCAAAAGTACAGTTAATATTATCAACAAAATGTACTCACACAGAGATGAAGATGTACCAATAATATCAACAAAACGTACCAACACAGAGATCAAAACGCACCAATAATACCAACACAACGTATCAACACAGAGATCAAGATGTACCAATAATACCAACACAACGTACCAACATAGAGATCAAAACGCACCAATAATGAGCGCAGAAATGATGCGCATCGCCGATTCGGGCGCCTGGCAATGAGGGAAAACGGGTCTCAGGATATAGGTGGCAAAGATCAAACTGGATGCCGCATGGCCCACGAGGTTGACGATGACGAAGTTGGTCCACAGGCACAAGAACGCCGGGAAGTCGCCGAACGCGCGCATGATGTACATGTACTGGCCACTCGACTGCTGGAAGCAGGCACCCAATTCAGCGTAGCACAATGCGCACAGAGTCGAGTAGACCCCGCACACTGCCCACATGACGCAAGACATGCCCACGGATCGGACGTTGGTGAGTATTCCGACCGGCGACACGAAAATCCCAGAGCCGATGATGATACCAATGATGATGGAGACGCAGTTGAAGAGGTTGATCTGCTTGCGAAGCTCCACGCGACCTTGCGTCACGCGAACGGATGGTGAAGGGCTCAGGGTGGGCGAGGTAGAGCAGAAAGAGGCAGTGCTTGTGGAAGAAGAGCCTGCTCTGACTCGTGGCGATGTGGGACGGGCAGAGGGGTTTCTTTCTGCCATAGTTAGGCCCTGTTAGCGCCCATGAATATGTCGTGAGCGTAAGTCACAAATGTCAAAGTGTCAACATTCAGAATCTTTCAAGAGGAATATAAGTCAAACATAGACACTTAAAACAAACAAACAAAGCCACCAAAATCCACTCTACTTATAAATAAATAAGCACAATGTGTCTTTAATTCAAAACTGTAAGTAGTCTGAAATTTGCAGAGATGCGCCTTAGGAAAAGAAAGAAACGGGATTTTAAAAAATGGCTGTAGTGACTGTAGTCTATAAGTGACTTCTGAACAAGACAGCTGCTTCATGTTCTGTAGAAAGCGCTAGACAACAACCAATGACCTCTCTGCCGGCCAATGGCAGCCGCAATGAAATGGGACATATTCAGAATAATAAGTATTTATTTATGTTTTAATAATAGGCTTTTAGTGCAGCTAATGTCAAAAATGGTTTAAACCCAACATGCCACTACTACATGGAGGAAGGTTGGTTCGGCCCAAATCCGTTGGCCGCATGCCTATTGATTCTCTACAGCATGCTTGGAGAATGCATCAAAGATTCTAGAACAGTAGTGTAACATACCTCTAGAAGGGACATATGGTACCTCACCTAAATATGAAAGGCAATGACTTATTGCAAACCACGTGATCGTAAGACATACGCCGGTGACATCTGCCATCTTTGAAAATGCTATGTGCATTACTTTAACTATTTCTCTAAGTCTAAAACGTTACTCTCATTTCCATGATGATATCTATGAACTTGATTATAAATCTATGTTATTGACTGCTTATGTCTATGCTAGGATAAACTTAACAATTGTCCAACATTGAACATTGTTGTGAAGTGATGTAAAAGTCAATGCTCTTTGATTATATTCATATGTTATATATTTGTTGTTGATTTAATAAATTTATAGTTATAAAGAGGACGGATGAGGGCTTAAGTAATTAAAGACGGATCAAAATCTATCCTTTAAGCAAGAAGTTCTCGTCAGTAGAATAACTTGTATGACAGAAGAATGATTATTTATGGTGTATGCATTTAAATAATATTCTGAAAGTTCCAGGAAGATCCGGAAGATGGAAATTAGAGAAGAGTCGTCTAATTAGGGCTAGCATGTACATGTGACCCGCCCTCCTGTATTAACATGATTATTAATTGTTAGAGGTAAATATGGATAATAATTATACTTAATAGTCATAAGAAGCCGTCACACCATGCACTTTTATTCTAAGCTGTCAGGTAGGGTGTGCGGCCAGGAGAAATGTATGACATCAGATTTTGGTGAACTTTTTATACATCACAATTTTCGAGCTTACATATATGTGTTTAGCGTTAATAATTATTTAGTGAAAGTAAATTGATGTGCAAGGGAGACTACTGACAGACGTAGAATGAGAGGGAGAGATGGAGAGATGGAGAGAGGAAATGTGAACAAGAATACTGTATAATTTGCACAGAAAATGTGCAACAGCTGTGTATTACATTTATTCAGGAATAGGAATTAGAGAGGATTTCCATAATTATACTGTTTGAAATAAGGAAGTGCCAGCTTATTTCAGTAAGAGTGAATTATAGAATTACAGACACGCACGCACACATACACACACGCACACTCACAGTTAAATAGAATTGTAAATGCTTTGTAAATTAAAGTAAAAACTGAGAAGATATAAAAAATAATGGAAACTAAAAAGAATCTATTTTTAAGCTTGAGCAAAATTATTAAGCAAAGTTTAAATTTCCTAGATCATTTTAAATGTTTGTGAATGATCTTTGCACGTCAAATTAATCCAGCATTTCATTGGATAGAGCGATTAATTAGGCTAAAGTATATCTACCAGCACAAGTACCACATTTGAATTACCTTCCATGTAGACCTGCGTAAATGCGCCGCAAAAGAGTGTAGCACTTGATTGTTGTAGTGCTTATAACACACTAAATTGTGATTGGGTAGATACACTAAATGGTAGTTGGTTAGATACACTAAATTGTGGTGGGGTAGGTACACTAAATGGTAGTTGGTTAGATACACTAAATTGTGGTGGGGTAGATACACTAAATGGTAGTTGGTTAGATACACTAAATTGTGGTGGGGTAGGTACACTAAATTGTAGTTGGCTAGGGACACTAAATTGTGACTGGGTAAATACACTAAACTGTAGTTGGTTAGATACACTAAATTGTGGTGGGGTACGTACACTAAATTGTTGAGTAAATGTGTGATCCTCTGGAAAGGTGACCCAGATAGGTCATTAAAGATTTACTTACTTAGGATGGATGTAAAAAAAAAAAAAATTATTTGTGTCTGAACCTTTGAATATCTGTTAAAGATAATATTAAACTAAGAAAAATATTTTTAAAAATTCTGTTTTCTGTATGTTTCTTTTAATTTATTTTTGGGGTGACGAAAATGCCCAATAAAAACATGGTGGATTTGTGACATGATGCTGTTTGGTGCAAAAACGTATGATGCAGACATTTAATATATAAAAATGTACATCCAAACACACATAAATCGAATAAGTACATTGATAATAGTCTACGTATATGTTTATGGATTTAATAATTCCATCATATAATACACAATGATGCAACAAAAATTTATGAACTCTCGCAACGCTTCGTTACTGACCCTGTATAGTCTTAGTGCATCAGGATTTTTTCCACGGCGCCCAAAGCCACAAAACACCTAATTGCAAAAATTAGGAATATCCCGCGGCACCCTTGTGAGTTAGGGAAACACTGTTGTAGACAATACCTGACTATGATTAGCTTGTGATCTCAATACCACCACGAAGAGTTATAATATGGATAGAGTCTCTCAACTGATTGCAACTGGGACAACGATTGAACAGTGCAGCACCAGAATAACAGCTGGAGCTTGGTCGTTGGCGAAAAGATGAATAAGACATTCGTTGTTCTTTAATCAGGTCTCAATTTTATTACAACTTTTGGAAAGCAGCAAGAAAGAGGAAAAGAAGAGTAGAGAGAAAGAAAGAATAAAAATTGGAAAAGCTGTAGTTAATCGGAGCAATATAATATGATGTTTAGAGAGTACATTATATGTATTACCAAAATATGTGCACATTCACATAGCTAGAAATATATATATATACTATAATATAAAAGCGAACGAGAAGGGGAGATTACTGAGAACAGAACTGAGAACAATGACACAGGAGAGGGGAAGTGTTTAGAGATATGCAAATGGAATAATATTTTTTTAAAAAAATAACTCAGTTACATTTTTACTTGCTAACGTCAATTAAGTTTAATATTTTTTTAAATACAAAATTAAACTTACTTACAACATCCAAGAATAATGCAGACGACTCGTCATATTCTCCAAACCGTATTATTGGTCAGCAAACACTGCCAGCATCTATGCATCGCGGTAGACTTTCCTCTTTTGAAGTACCAGCAGTCGGGCACGTGCACCACACAGACCATCAAAGAAGCTTGAGAGAGAAAGCTGTTTGTGCGTATGCATAATTCCAGCATCAAGTTGTAATATATATATACATACAGCTGTTCCATTCTCTATATTATGTCCTAATTTACTTGATACCTAGAGTTGCTGCCCCTAGTATCACGATACTCGCACACACACACATATTCTAACCTACTGTCCCACATGATAAATATTCTGAGTTCTGTCAAAAAAAAAAAAAAATGTCTTCTCGTTAGTATAACAGATTCAAAACAATACATTTTAATGCTTCACGTGACAAACTGAAAAATCATGGAATTAATTAATTTTAATTAATTTCCACCTGTGTACCTAAATAAACTGGTCAACTGTTTTCTGTTCGTGACTTACTATTTCTAGTTACAAGTTACATCCTTCACCCTTCAGACTGGTCATTATTAAACTGTACAGCAAATCTATTTATAGTTTTATATTTTAAAAAAAAAGAAACAAATGTTTCGACGTAGGCACACATACAGCACACGAGAAGCACTGAGATGGTGTTTTAAAGCTACATTGCCCCAGGAATTGCATCCTTTTAAATGATTAAATTATGTAAGTGTCAAGGCATTCTGCATCTTCTAAGTTTATTTTTATGAATCAAGAACAAAGAGCAATTGCTTTACAATAAAGATTGGAGGTTCTTTACATTTGTTTTAGGACATTTTTTTCTTTCTTTCTGAAATCTCTGTTAATTAAAGAAGTTCACTGCAAGATGCGTGTTTCTGGGTTAGCTCCCTTTAGCCACTTTAGCTTGTCTTATGACTACGTATAATTTAATTTGTAAGGGTATTCATTCCAAGGCGCAAAGCGAAATAAAACAGGACATTCATTTTAATATATATGCATGAAAGACGCCTACTAGATAGCCATATTCAAGTCGAAACCACTTCATTAGACTAAATAAAAGTTCGAATATTAAAAAAAGGTACTTTGACAACACATCATTTACAAATAGTAACATGAGCATTCAAGACGGAAATAGGTGTCGTTGAGTTTCAGAATGGTTCACTGGGCACACGAACGTGGATGGCAAACAGTTCTGAGGTTCAGGATGCTGATAAATTTGGGGAAGTGCTTTCGGCCTGGACCGATTTCGCGCTAGGGAGGTGGAGCGGGATAGTGGGGACTGGTGGTGGGGGTGAGGAGGGTTGATGGCTAAGTCGACTTGGTTCGTGGTTGTCATATTTTTCCTATTCCCGTCTGTGACGTTCGTGACTGTCCGATAAAGGCATGCATTAATTAGCCCGGTAGTCCACGAGCTAATGTTGTGGTGGTTGGAGTTGCTGTTGTAATCGTAGTGCCCGATGTTGGAGGAGAGAGGGTGAGAGGGGGTTGTCTTACAGAGCCCAGACTAATAGCCTACCAAATCTATACCCAGTGCGTACACACGCCCGGGATGTTCAACCCTCTGTCCTCCTTACTGATGTTGTCATCTTTGTCCGTTGAGATATTCGTAGATTTGCTGGCGGCCAATACATACGGTCGAGCAGTAACTGAATCATATGGGGTTGTTAAGTGAAAAGGATAGAAAGATAAATATGGCTCATAATAAAACATAGTAGAATTTCTAAATAGTGTAATAGAAAACGGAGGACAATAAAGACAAAAAGAGGGAGAAAGGGAAAGAAAAGAAGGGTGTTAGGGTTTAAAAAAATAAAAATAAAATAAACCCGACCAACAGGAGCACACAGTGGCCAAGAAAAGAGCAACACCAACCTAACCTACCTACAAATGGAAATCAAAACTATTTGCACAGCAGCAGACCAGTCGGCAATATATAATTACAACATTTTAAAAAAATTGTCCAAATATACCTGTTTTGTTTGGTAATTTATTCAATTGAAAATCATCGCATTGCTGAGAGCTTAAATATTATATACGACTTATTTATCCAGTGGCGGTCCAGTCCATCTGCGAAATCAGCAAAAGTACATTATAAGGAGTAAAGTCAATGAAAATGTCACATTGAGTGCCATTAACAGCCTACTACAGTCCAGATTCATAAAACAGAAGGGCTTTTTGTTATTTTAGGGTCTTCTTTTGCAAAGAGTATTTTGTATTTATCCGTCTTGTATATAAGGTAATAAATGAAATCGTAGAAGCCAGTGGTCCCTGAATACTCGTGAGAGGAGCATGTCCCACCGGAGCACCTCAGGTCAGAGAATGTCTGAAGATAAAATGACCCATGAAAGGTCCAGTGGTGACGTAAAACATTTGCTAGCGTAACCACCACCACCACCATCGCAGAAGAAATTAAGGTAGAAATGCTCTCCCTTTAATGACCCAATTTAAATATTTATTTATTTTACAAAACATCTTTTTGATAAAATAATTTATATGTATAATTTAGTGAATAATTCTAAAACTGCCCCTAACAACACTCCTAATGTTAGCCGAATGTGGAAGAGAAATCGGTGTTGAAAGGGAACCCATATAGACTTTTGTAAGAAAGGGGATAGAAAATGAACTGAAACAGAATAGAAATTATGGCATCCACTCAGAGCAGAATTAGTGGAATGCATAGAGAAAGTTTGACATCTAGATATGATGAATGGGAGAAAGAAACAAGTATACATGAAACTGAATGCGTGATATGCTATTGTTAATGTTACTACTCAAAGAGATTGAGAAGGAAGCTTTCTTACATTGGGACAGTTTAGAATTTGGGAGTGATTTAATGCTGAAAGTAAACTAAACAGTGATAGAGGTTCTGATGCTTACACCAAAACAATGAAATGGCAGATAAAAAAAAAAAAGCTTGAGATTCTAGACATTAAATTAGCTTACACATGAGTGCAATGCTTATCCTGAACCTAAAATGGTGCCTATCTTTGAAAAATGTAAACTTTCACTTTAACCTTCTAATTATTTTGTACATAAACATGTACTTATCATAGATGACTTTAACTCTTGCTTTTTAAAACTTTGTTTATTCAACATGTAAATGTTAGTGTGTATGCTGTAAAATTAATAAGCTTGTACTTTTAACTTAAAAGTTTGTATAAATATATTTAAACCTTTGAGATGTGATTTGGACAAGGATAAGTTCAGAAATTTTTTCTTAATAAAACCGTAATCTTTGATGGGAATTAATCCCCTTGGATTAATTAATTTTGTGGGGGGAGGTGCCATGTCCGCCCACCTTTTCTTCATCCCTATAAACTGTTTTAATGAGTTCAAGGGACACACTTCAGTTGTCCAATTACAAATGATGTATAAAAGGGGAAGCTTATGACTTCATCCCAAGTCTGGCAAATTGTCACTAATCGACAAACCACAGCTAAATGAAAGGCTGCTCACTCATGTCACCCTTAAATGTTGTACATTATGACTAATTCAAAAGGAAAGGCCTGCATCAATCATCACACCTATATTTCATACTCATGGTCCATGTCTACGCCAGGTGCCAACCACATACTTCCCTCATGATCAAAGAGACTCTTCAAGCTGACTAAATGATTATTCTCTGATCCAGGTAAGTTGAAATTACAAGAGTCTCCAAAGACATTGCCATTACCAAATATTGCTTTAGACCATACATTGTGTACTAATTCCTTATATTGAAGACAGTATAAAGGCTCATTTATTTCCAGCAGAATATTTACTATGTCGGTTACTTTCTTTGTTTAACTTCATTTCTTTATTAAATTTTGTTTAAACTTTTCAGTTTGACTTTCCATGTACTGTCCCATTACATCATATGTGTACTAGTTATAGAGATTGCATCCACAAAGGGAGAGTCTGGGGCTCCAAGCTAGTTCTTGATTATTACATGTTTACCCTAAAAAAAAGGTGGCTTTGACATGTTATCTTCGTTGTGCGTCTTTGTGTTTGTTTATTATTTGTGTGGCGTGTGTCCAAGAAGTGTGCAGGAGAGTAAATAACCAACATTTCATTTTTCTTGTCTTTCTCTCCTCTTGCATTCACAAGTAATTAACATTCTGACAAAACAACACGAATCTGAAAGTAGAACTTTCAAAACATGAATTGAGTAGATGGACTGTGGAAAATGTAAAATTAAAAATGTAACATGCTATTTTAATATTCTACACATTGCCAATTTCATTTTCATTACTTTAATAAAATTTAATACTTTAAATGAAAAAGAATGCATTTGGATTTTGGTTGATTTTGCTTTTATCATGAACATTCCTTAATATCATTACATTCATACATATCACTCTGCCTCAGATAATTATATAACGTAAGCAATTCGTAAACCATAAGCAAACAGTTATGCAATAATGATATATTTACCTCCAGCTAGCACAGAAACAATAGACTATATACATTTCTATATGATAAACAAAAAGAAAATTAGAAAAGAAACAATAGACTATACATTTCTATATGACAAACAAAAAGAAAATTAGAAAAAGAAACAATAGACTATACATTTCTATATGACAAACAAAAAGAAAATTAGAAAAAGAAACAATATACATTTCTATATGACAAACAAAAAGAAAATTAGAAAAAGAAACAATAGACTATATACATTTCTATATGACAAACAAAAAGAAAATTAGAAAAGAAACAATAGACTATATACATTTCTTTATGACAAACAAAAAGAAAATTATGTCTTAGATTCAATTAATCAAATGACAATAGGCACGGGCATGACTATTGAAAAGTTCTCATCACTGAAAGTTTGCTTGTTCATTCATTTTACGTAGCTTAAATAGTATGTATTCCTTTGTGCAAGCGTTTATAAAAAACTAATTTTTAATTCAGAACAATTGAGTTTGATAGTCATATCATTCCACCTGGGACTTTAGAATGCAGAAAGCACAAACTACTAAGTGAAATGATTTACATGAACTTTCAAACATTTCTTATAGTGTGCTAATAGCAGTGAATTTTTATGAAATGAATCTAAATTTTTAATAAAATGCTATGACTAACAGTTGAATTATTTAATTGTATAAACTGTCTTTCATTGATGTTTACAGACAACTATAGATTATTATATTAAAGCACTGGTTAATAAGTTACTTTATATTCATAATTTTTATGTTCAAGCACTGAAAAGTTGTGATTTTTCTCAAAAATGTAGAAAATACAGCTCTTAACAGTGAAGAATATACTTTACTGCTCTACTCAAAGCATATACATTTACTCCGTTGAGCACAATAGATGCTAATTCTCTAAGTGTCCTTTTTGGTTCTGGTGCGTTCTTATAGCGACAAAACAAAACAAAATGTTTACTATCAAAAGCATGGTATAGAAAATCTTGATTTTCAAGCACTGATGAACTGCGAAAAGCGACAGCAGTTTTCACTATTTCGTCTGGCTTTCTGGGTCTAAAATGAAACAAAAAATGTATACATTATGTATATGCTTCAACAACTTTCTTTCACTTACTCTCTGTAATGCAAGCTAATCATGACTCTCTCCATACACATGTGCGCGCACACACACATACATAGTTTTGGTGGAGTAAATTTGCCTATCCCTATTTTAAAATTTAATTGTTATATAAATTGTTAAATTGTCAGAGTAACATGACCTTTGACACTCCTTAAAAATGAAGTTTGAAAGTATCAGATTTGGAAGTAAACAACCTGAATCGAGAATGTTCTGGAAATTGCTGATGTAATGCAAAACAGTGAGTAGATTTTATTATCCAATTGTAATAATTTACAAGAACGAGACCAGCCATTTGGCCGAGATCTAAAAGTTTACCTGAAGTACAGAAATTTACTGTCTATTTGCTTTGAATTTGATGTGGCAAAGAAGTCTAGATTTCTATACTTCAGGTAAACTTTTAGATCTCGGCCAATTGGCTGGTCTCATTCTTGTAAATTATTACAATTTGTGTCTTCGTTGCAAAGGCACCTTGAAGGACTATTGAGACAGCAGTTAAACAAGATTTGTGAAATTATTATCATTTATCCTAATAACTCCTTTTCTGTCCTCTGATAAGACTTTATCCAGTGATTTGTATTGATATACTGATGAACTGCATTTTCTGTATAAGAATTGTGTAAACACAAAATTCTCTAATGTGTCATTGTGTGCTTTGGGAAATATCAATGTCCAGTAATTAATTTGATTGTTGATTTAATAAATTTCTTGACCTTATGTATATTGATATCCACTTTCAATCGTTTTACAAGAAGACATTAGTACAAAGATACTAAACGACAGATGGTTCCAGAACATGACAACTCTTGATGGGACAGGACCAGGTTGTTTTAGAGAAATTACCCGAGGAAGATGTGACATACAAACACTACACACAAAGAACTGTTGATGTTTATTCATGGTTCTAGCAAGATATATGGAAGAGATTATAAGTATAAGTTATAACACTTCCTAGCACAAAATACCTGTCACAAAGAGTAAATGTTAAGTTTTTGAATGAAATAATTTCTCTTTCTTCCATTTCTTCTCCCTACATCAAACAACAGTGTACAGAAAGCCTCAGCAGATGATGTAACTTCAGAATTAATGTATTTTTTCTAAGCAACTTAACTCTTACTCCAAATGCTCGCATTAGGTTAAAATCTTATATGTCTAGTGCTACTTCACATATGATATAGGAACCAAACAGTTGTATTAGTCACCTTTCAGTCAACACTTATTTTTTTGTGTGCATAGTTCACAATTCTTTCTAAGGAACAAAACACGAATATGTGATAATCATTTGCTCTCTATATATTCATACTATTTTCTATCATGAGAAATAACTTCTTATCATAAAATTATTAATAAATATATTAAAATGTTTACTTCCATATGTTTTAAAGTAATCAAATCTCAAGCCAATGTTTCCCAGACTGGAACATTTTCTTCAGAATTCAGTTGTTGTTCATGATAAATGGAGAACATAATAATACTTCAATATTGTCTGTTTAATAAAAGAACATAAAGCAATATTGATGAAATCAAACATATTAATTATCAAAAATACTTACCAAGGTAGATGCCCCAATGAGAATGGAAAAGACTTTTAGTTTTAAATTCAATTATATCTCCTGTATTGAACTCCTGTCCAAATTTGTCATTGTTTGTAAAGGACTCGTGCTAATCTGTCAACACATTATATATATATACTAATATAGTGAAAACATTCATTAATAAAGATAATTGTTTCTCTGTTTATAATTCTTTCACTTATGCCATTAACTTTTAATTGTTAACGTATTTTAATTTACAATTTCTAACATTTCATTAGACCTTGTAGTCATGTAATAATCAACAGTGAAAGCATAGTCTCCAGATATTTATACAACAGAAGAATATCAATATCCATACAATTTACAAAGTAGATTTAGTTTTATAAATAAAAATGTCTTCAGTTGTAGCAATCTTACAAAAATGAAATGAATGCATAAAACAGTGGAATGTTATTGTCACAAAACCCCGCCTTTGCTCTCTGGGGGAGGTGTGGGAGTAGCAATAATATGCAGGTGATAAATCTCTCACATTTCTAATTATTTATTGTTTGAGTGGTCCAGCATGTGAAAAATCATTTTCATTTCTAATAACTCTTCCCTTGAGTAGTTTTGCACTGAAAAGAATCTCTAACACTTTACTAACAACCTCAGGCACCTTAATCCAATTACACTCAGTCACTCTTAATTTACAAATAATACAGTCAACAAAAAGCATTTCAAAATAACAATTCTTCACAACCATTCCATACAAAAAATCCTGTACACACATATACATCTGAAAGTGAAACTGTTTAGGCATAATTGATATGATAATTAACAAAATACTTTTATTAATAACAATCTCAATGCAGCTCCTAAATTATAAGCTATTCTAAAGAAATGTAGAGAGGGTTTGTTAGTTCTGAATAACCATTTTCCTTAATCATTTCACTAAAAAAATATTTGTACACACGCATACATATAAACCTTACGACATAACTTTATATTTATGATAAACTTATAAAGTAACAAAGTAAATTTTCTAACGACAGTCTCATTGCAGCTTTTAAAATTATGAGCTATTCTAAAGAAATACACCGAGGTTTGTTAGTGTGTACAAACTGAGCACTGATTAAACTTTTTAAAAAAAATCTCTCTAGCCCGTAGCCGACTGTCTGACAAAAAATCCTGCGCTTCGCGGACAATAGAAATAAGGTCAAGGAAAAATGTTATGAACTGGTAATAATTAAAAAAAAAATAATTGGGGGTGTTAACTCCCCCCCACACTCACCTACCTGTGATGGAATTTATAACAGATTATCTGCTGAATCAAAGAACATCTTTCCTTCACTCTGATTGGTTATTTTGAGTGACTCGCATCACTTCTATCGCGCCTGTTGGACGAACAAGGTCAGTAAGACTGGAATTTTTTGACTGTCCGGTTGTCTCGCAGTTGGTTGCGTGTTGAATTGTGGGGCGTGTTGCAGGAGACATTTTGAAGAATCTTTGAAAATACATTCTGAATAGCGGCTGACTGATATTCCCTTCAGAGTAAGTTGATTTCGGCAGAAAGTGTACTCACAGGTATGTTTTAAACATATCAATATAACATTTGTGACATTTTCACAAAAGTAAAAAAAAGAGTGCATTGATAAAAATACTTCATTGAAGTTATTTTAAAATATACTTCTTTTAACACAAATAATTATTTACTTATTGGTGATATATTGGATGATAATTATGAGGAGATTCCTTCAACTTAACCATTTTAAAACTCTTAAAATTTTACAAGTAGTTCTTAAGCCCTATTACTAAAGTATTACTAAAAGTATTACTAAAGTATTACTAAAAGTATTACTAAACGGGAGTAAACCTGTCAATTACTTACTAGTACGAGAGTAGTAGGCCTACTGAATTTATCAGAAATAGTTGATAATGAAATAAATAAAATAACTACATTAGGCCTACTTAGTAGATTGTTAAGAAACTGAGGGATCCTGTAAAGAAATGTTTTTACATGTATTCGTGGAACCATATTTGCGAAAGGGGACTAGAGTCTAGATTGACTTTCTCTGGAAATATATTTTTTAATTTTCATGGCAAACTACTACATGAAGTAACAGATTTGACTAATATTTCAGAAAATAAAACGAAACACTATAAATTCATAAACATATTTAGCGCAAATGAAGTATCGGGGGAAAAGTTTTTGATTAAATTATTGTATGCCAAACTCAACGTGTAAATGGATTAATTAATTTAACTTTTAAATTTAAATTAGTTACGTTGTTTCTAATGACAAACAACAACAAAGAATTACTAAAATATAATCCTATCTCATCATAAGTAATATACAATTTATGTAATGGACATAATCACGTATAAAAACATTGACAAAACACTTCACATCGTAAATAAAGTCAGCGTGCTCTTTCGTGCCACATGACATATATAATCATTTTTGCATAAAATAATTGTAAATGAAATATTTCTATTCATTTCAGTTTTAAAATATATTCATTTGTTCTTGAAAAAATGATAAAATGTACTTTCAACTTATCAGGAATTATAACCCATCTGGTGCAGTTAAAAAATCAGACAGAAAGACACCACCCTTGAACGGGATCGCATCAAGCGAGTTGAAATAAAGAGAGGTGGTCATCATGACCTAATCCCGGGAGATCTCATAGAATTCCCGA
Source organism: Sinotaia quadrata (assembly GCA_028829895.1). Taxonomy (NCBI): domain Eukaryota; kingdom Metazoa; phylum Mollusca; class Gastropoda; order Architaenioglossa; family Viviparidae; genus Sinotaia; species Sinotaia quadrata. The sequence goes on along the minus strand of CM054183.1, from coordinate 24,129,132 downwards.
GGATTGGATACGCCCATTGGTCCGTATATGTTGGTAAGTGTATGGTTGTTTTTGAAAGCTTTTCAAGTTAATGTATGAAGAGACAGTAGGAGTACATGTATATTTCATTTGTCTAAGGTAACCATCTCATGAACATTTGTAATCTGTCACAGTTCATTTATAACATATCAATGTGATGCCAGTAGCTGATTCAAAATGAGTTAAACAACAACCAGTAATCGCATTTTTCTAAAGTAAAATGAAGAATAAACTTAACATGTTCAGCGTCATTGGGATGAAATAGGCCGGGGCCCATGGGCCAGCTTATTTTTAGCATGTTTGACATTCTATTTTTTTACCAATCAGTCTGAATTAAACATGTGTTCTTAAATTAATCAATATGTCTATAAAAAGTAGTAATTTAAATTTTAAAAATCCATTAATTAGTACTGAATCGAAATTGCATATATAACAGAATTAAGTTTATGATAGTATTATGACTTCATTAAATTTATAATTATTAGAATATGCCCCCCACCAGATAAAAAGAAAAGACAGAGGGGTAAGATGTAGAAAGGCTGAATGCCGACTGATTTTTAGTAATAGTAGAAAATAATCTAGTCAAAAGTATTCTGAATAATGAAATAGTTGATACGCGCATTGTAATTTAATAAATATGCATTATGCTATGATAGCTATAGACACTGTACAGGACCACAGCAAAAATCCATCAATAAATATTGGAAAAGAGGATATCGGACAGATCTGAAATACTAACAATAATTTTATTTTTCAGAACTATTTCATGCATCGATTTGATTCAATTATGCTAGTAGACCCCAGCGATGAGTCTATTTTTTTCTCACAAGGGGAGAGAACCCTTTTGTACCTGCTGAAACTATCTAGAAAAAGGTAGTACATATAGAACGAAATGGTCTTGTGTTTTTGACACACAGAAATTTTGTTTTGTGAGAGATCGTTAATTTGCATACTCATACATTACTTGATATAATTTTGTATTTCTAACTACCGCTTGAAATACTGAGCGATCATGTCATACAGTTCATATCAGAACGATGTGTCTTCTAGCATGTAACAAGAACAGAAGAGAATAGACAAAATTTATAGCAGGACCTATTATTGTCAGATACCATAACAAAAAAGGGGAGATAACTTCGTGTAAAAAAAAAGTTGTGTATTGAATGAAATACAAAAAGTTTGTTGGCCTTAGGAAGAGCCAGAGTACGTTTTTTTTCGCGTTTTCGGATACCAAGCAAATTTTGCAATAACTGCATGAATAAATAAGCTAAATTCTGATTGGTCCGTTAAAAAAAAAGAAGAAGAGAGAGAACTCTCTACACTCGTATTTTTTTCAGAATTGTGTTTTAACAAATAACACAAAATAAGCAAACACAAATTATTCCATGTCCCTGAAATTTGGTATACTAGTTCCTCATACATATAGTTAAATGGTTATGCATGGATGAAAGCAAATATGCTTTAGGTTTGTTTTTTTAAAATACATTTTTAAAATTCTACGTTTACTCCCAAAAATATATTTTAGATTGGATACAATAAAAAAAAAAATCACAACTTTTTTCTTAAAATTTTTAACAGGCATATGTTCCTTTTTGTGGCTTGTCCAGTAGATAATAAAAAACTAAATATATTTTTTTTAAAATTCATTTAGGAAATATTTAATGAATTTCTGAAAAAGTGAAGATCATGATGCAGTACTTCAATGGCTCATTATTCTGAAATGTGAAGATCCTTTTTCAAATGAAGTCTAAAGAAATACCTTGACCAATGTATTTTTAAATAAAACTGCCTAGCACTTGGTATGCTTGACAAAAATTTGTCTAAAATAAACAGTGAAATGGAGACTAGACAAATCATAGGCAAATTGTTGTGCTTTACATAAATCATTACAAAATTTGGTAAGTTCATTTATAAATATTAACATTATTTGTTGTTATATTGCATTTATTTTATATTGTTGGTATTTCTATTAAAATGCCAGACTGCATAAAATCTGCTGGTTTCCATTAAAAATCTGCTGGATTTGGATCATTGATCTTCTAGTTTCCTGAGTTGGGGGATAGGCAGGTCTGCAATCATTGTTATATTCAGACCATACGTTATTTTCTAAGATGTTGAGTAATACTTAGCAGCATGGTGATAGTAGATTTTTATTAGAAACCGCCTGTGTTCCATATATCTTCCTATTACGTGGAACATTTCTGTATGTATGTACAGTTACAACCGAAAACTGCTATTCAGTCAGCAATCCCTTTTTCGGCACACCTATGTTTCGCTGCTGACAATAAATCACTGAATTGTATAATCCAGGAAATCCCACCAATTCCAAAACTTATAATTAGTCTGTAAACAGTACTATGAAAGGCGACTTCACTCTCTCTATAGGAGATGCTTATGTGGGTTCATAAAGCAGTCTAAAGTTAAGTCTCTCTAGTATGCCTTATTTACATTTTCTAAACAGCTGTTGTCCCTGTTTAGTTTACTTTTGTTGAAACTTTGTGCATCTAGTCCTAAATGTACACTGGCCAAGGGACATGGGCCCACTCACCCACACTTAAGATTTTATGCACACTTTTATCAGCCTGGAGCAAACCACAAGCTCGACCAGGGATGTTACTGGTGAGTTGTGAAGCTCGAAGCTAAGTTTAATTAAAGTGTCAGAAATTAAAGGCTTCAAATTGAAAACAGCTATTTATATATATATATATATAAAGATTTACAGTATTAAAGTCAAACTACTGTGATTATTTAAATTATTGTTATGAATTGAGATATTTTAATCATACCTTAACTTTAATAAAAGAATTGAGAAAGGGGAGGCATGCCACAGATGTTATGTTTACTTGCACCCTTGAACAAATTTCCACCTTGGATCATTATTGTAAAATGCATTGTTCAGATGCATGTTACAAGATTGACTGCTATGTAATTGCTCTCACAGAATGTAGAGGTGGTCAAGATTCAATTGAATCTGACTAAAGCACATTTGCAAAATAGCAAACAGTGAAATGAAATGTTAAACCCTAAACCAGCCAGTAACTAAATGGACACTCACTCTTACCTCTGCATACACACACATATATATAATATCTATCTATCTATATATATATATATTTGTTTCTCAGGTGACAAGTATGTTGTCCATCTAACCACAAATCCGGAAGATATGCTCACTCTCTTGCAAGCGTGGAACTCCAACAGAAGCATTTCTGTTGGAGGAGAATACTTTAAAAAGGCCTTCGTGCGAAAAGAACTTCTTTGGACTGTGGCGGGCGCTTCTAGTGCATATCGTAACAACGAGAGGGATGAATTCTACCGGTGAGTAAAATTTATAGAGTATTTTGAGTAGTTGACAAACAGAATAAAGGAAATTGGTGGTTTAGTAGAAATTCTATCAATAAGGTATTTCATGGTGATAAAAAATTCATGCAGTTTACACTGATATATTTTGGGACTTGAAATTCCTGTATGTGTCCAGATTTACAAACAGATCACATTAAGAGGAAAATGACTGTTGAAAATCAGCCTTTGAAAAGTATTAGTATTCTAGGTAAAGTATTTGTCTCCATGGAGTAGTGTATGTCATTGATTTGGGGTCATGTTTTGAGTGTTTGCATTGTTGCGCTTGCGTAGTTTTACATGTGTGAATTTGAGTATGCATATTACAAAGTATGCAAGTGGTCGTTGATGCACTAAGGGTGTGTTTTTTAAAGCATAATGTTATATAATCTACTGAGTCACAAATCCAGTTACCTTTCTGGGAGTTCATCCACGCTAGAACTGGTCCAATGTGTAGGAAGTACAATAATATTAACAGTATATTTATTGCTATCATTAGGTTACAGATTAGCAGAAGTATTGATGTCAGATAATCATTTCATTATATTTGTTATATATATTTTTGATTGTTGATTTAGTAAATTTATTGACACCATTCTCACATATATTGATAACCATATGTTGGAGAGATAGTAGGTGAATAAGGGTTTGCTAAAAATTGATTAAATATGGATTTATTTTCTGCCTTTAGTCAGAAGTTTTCCATAAAAGGAAATATGGTGTAACAGTAAATGTTTGTCTTTAATGTTGTGGAAGATAGAAAACATTTACAGTGCCCGCATATCCACCAATTGAGATGAGTGGTGTCTTTGGGAGAATTATTAATAAATGAAGATTCTCATCACTTGTAATTAGTTATGGATGATTAATAATGATAATAATTATAACCAATAATTAGGGTGGCGTTGTGTTACAGTAAGCATGAGCAATTAAGTAAAACATCAATACATGTTGACAGAGAAAACATCAGTCATGCAATATTGAAACAAAGGAATAAAGTTTCAATGATCTACGGATAGATTAAAATAGATACTAGTACTTATATATTATAAGACACAATATATGTTCAAAATACAATTAATATACAGCCAAAATAGTTGACCTGATTAGCATCCTTACACCTAACCAAATGTGATTGATATTGTCCTTTTTGCCAGTGGATCTTACCCACCTGGGGTAAGTGTAATAATTTTTATTTTATATTTTGTCTGCGATATATATGTATCACAATCCATCATTTTGCCTGTATCAAACATTCATTAAATTTCAGAATGTAATCATCTAGACTGAATTGTGTTTGGAGCTGTATTGAAATTGCCGAGAATTACATTTCAGAAAGTAACTGAATTACTACTTAATTAGCAGATAACATATACATTTCAAATTTAAATCATAATATGTGGTAAAATTCACTAATTATTACAAACCAGCATTTCTGCAGTTACATGTAATAACCACTAATTACCAATGGTTCCAAATGGAACCAACTACAAAACTGTCTCATTCAACAACTGTTTCAACAAAAAATGGTGGTAAAACTATCAGAAAGGGAAAACAATACCTATTTGACTTGAGAGAGTTTTCCTGATGCAGTGAAGCCTTTGGAACTTTAAAATTTAAAGCTAGAACACTCGCAGTAAAATTTCAAAATGACTTCTAAAACAAAAGCACAGCCAGTGGCTCCACCTATTAAGTTAGTGACTCTAAACTGAATATAGTATTTTATTATGATAATAGTAAGTAAGAAAATGACTTCTGATGTTTACTGGTTTTAATCCCCAATCAGGTTTTACAAGAAAACTACATGGGTTCCAAATGGAACCATCGGGTATGAAAGGGTTAAATGAACAATCAAATATACATATGGCAATTACAATAAAATAGATTTCTTGACATCAATATTCTACAAACTCATGTTCGGATAATTTTATGTCTAAAGATCTAATCATCTACATATATAAAATAATAAAATTACAATTCAACAATAAAGTCTGGTTAGTCCTATCAGAGAATTGAAATTGAGTTCTTAGAGATAGATTATTATAACCTGATTTAAGCACTGCTTCAACAGTCTTACACTTGTCAAAATGTCTGTGTGACAACACTGTTTTAAGCCACATGCATGGAAAATACTGATGCATTGTTTCTCTCAAACCAACCTGGGCATTCTCTTCAATGTGTCAGTTTCTTCGAGCAGAACATAACAGTAATTCTGGTAACTTCACTGTACTGATGTATTTAGCATCCTTTGCATTGATACATCAAAAGTGCATAGCATACTCCCTTATGCTTATACACACTGCAAAAAACATTTCCCGTACTTCCAACCTTCCAGGCGAATGCATGGAGGGTAATTGTAAACTGTAAACTTGAAACTCAACACTCAGTACTTAAAAGGCTCCCTGTAAAATATAATTAAGGAGCAAACCTCAGTTTCCTGTCCATCACAATATAACTCCATTCTATCTTGCACTCCATCCTCAACTTACAATTTCCTGCAATAGTATTCATTAGCCCGATGCACATACTTGGTACAATAAGTACAGCATATAAAAACAATGTCAAGTATAGCATACTACACTCAAACATCTTAGTTCAAACATTAGTAGAAATAAAAGTCAACCCACATAGTACATCTCTATACAAGTATAACATATCAATATATCAATAGCGAAAATGCATGAAATATTCCTAAATCCATTCTTTCTCAGTCATTTTAACTCACCACCAAGCTTACGGCTGCCTTACGACTCCATTCTCATCTTAATTCAAAGTGATCAGAGAGTAGAATTTCCCATAGCTAGTGAATTCTTAAATCTCAGCCACTGCTAGTCTCGTTCTTGTAAATAATAATCATTGGATATGAAAAAACTACTCACCCAGTTTGCATTATGTCAGCAATCTAAAATATTCTTGCCTCGAGCTGTTTACTTCAACTAAGACACTTTCAAAAATACTGGCATTAGCATAAGGAGTGCCCAGGATTGGGTTACAATGACAATTTGGCAATTTATATAACAATTTAAATTTTAAAATAGGGTTAGACATATTTACTCTGTCACAGATAGTATCGAGAAATATAGTGCAGGACAAGGTAGCATTACATAACTGTAGCTGCAACTGCCTTATTTATCAAGGTTTAATTATTGCATGGATGGGCGAAAAACAGAACAATAGCTAAGGAATGTAGTTGTTTTTCATTTCATAATAACTCCATTGTAAAACTAAGGCGCAAATTACAATTGATGTCACAGGACAACATTCTATAATTGCTTAGAATATTGTATTGCAAAGTTGTTAAACTATATTATTTTTTAAATATCTTTTAATCAGATGTTGATGTTCATGTATATATGCAACATTTAATAATAATACTGATAATCTGTTCTTTGTTTCAGTCCTCGTGAGTCTGGTAAAATAGCAGAGTGGGCATTAGACATGTTGATAGAAGCCAACAATAATCCTGTATGATACAGTTTGAAGTATTCAAATTGTGAACATTTTGCCACATGGTGCCGCTATGATAAATGTTCCAGTGGCCAGGTGAATGAGTCTCAAACTGTGGCTGATTTCATTAGTATTACGTTTATGGCTTTTGTAGCAGGTTTTCAATTGGCAAGGCACTGGAAGGGCAAATGAACTTTGCGCTTAACCTTAAATCTCTTTCATTATTCTGTCTTACACTTAAATGTATTGAAGAAAATGTGTATGAACCTAGGTCAGCCATTGAAATATGTTAAATGAATAGGCTTAGCCATTCTGATTATGTATTTTTGCAAAGATTGAAGACATATTTTAATGTAAATGATCAAAAGCATGATTTTTTTTATAAGAGTCTTACTCTGACCATAAAGTTATTGCAGGCAAAGATAATGATGATGCACAGGCTACATAGGCACTCTTTTATTTTGAAAATATGGCACTTGATGACATCAAACTAATGTGTTGTTTGTTGCTGTTGCACTGATATCTCTACTACAGTAGAAGCACAGAAAATGCCTTTACCAGGGATTATAACTGATTATGTTGTCTTATTTGCTGTCTGGTGGTTTCATTGGTAACTGGTATTTTGTGCATCAACAAGTGCTTTGATTTTTGTTGACTTTTCAGCACAAGAACATTTTAAAAGTTGTTAACAGTCTAGACTTTAAAATGTTTTTTTTTAACATTTCCCCTCAAAGGCTTGATCAAACTATACTATAGCATTTGTCTGTTTCTTTTCAAATTTCAAATTCATGATCTGCCAAAAAAATTAAAAAAAGATGGCAAAGGTTGTTTAAAATGGTGTCTGTTTTACGTGTTTCACTTCCAGTATTAAAATGTTGTGTGTGTTTTGTTATTATTCAGTTTTATGAATTTCAATTTATATTGTTTTGATGTTTTTGTTAAGAAGAAACTTTGGGTTTTTTTTATTTTGTTTGTTTTACCTTTTTTTTTTCTTAACTCTCTTTACCAACTTTTGTACATACCTATACCTGCCCCTGTCAGTGCATACTGTGCATGTTGTCTATGCCAACTTTCTATTGTGATGGTTGCACCATCAAGACTGGTGTCCCAAATTATGTTTTTCATTTTCACTTCACCATAAAATATAATCATATGTTATAAAGAAGAAACTGAAACAATTCTAACTTGCAACAAATCCTGCATAAATATATAAAATTAAATTTGTTTTTCTAGGGAGGTGGAGAAACACATACATACTCACATGCATGCATGCACTTATGCATGAACACGCACACAGACACACACACATACTTGGCCTGAGTGACTTCTGAAGACTAACTCTAGACCTTACTTTTGAAGGCTTCTTTAGTATTGTAGTTAAATAAAAATCAAAACCATATTTAGGGTTAAAATATTATTGAAAGCTAAATTATTTGTTTAAAATTGAAATATAATAAAAAAATTAAAATTTAACATTACACATACAAAGTGCAGACTACATGTATAAATTTCTGCAGTCAGTGTGTATGGAGAACTGAAAACCACATACTTAAAGTAACGAGAACAGTCATTGCAAGTCACTCACTCTATAAGTATTATTTAGATATAAGCAAAGCAGTGATTTGTATATAAATGAATATATGAATCAGTGATTTGTAAGTTTTAAAAGATAACAGAATTATTATGTCTAAAATTATATAATAAAAATTTAACATTACACATTCAAAGTACAAACATAAATCTCTGATATGAAAAACATTTATTAACATGAATTAACAATTTCATTTTCTTGAAATGCAAACAAAAAAAAATGCACTAAAATTAACTATTATTTTTTTTTTTGTTCCATATTCAAAGATTTACACTTCATAATATAGAATAGTAATATAAAACAGTTCAACTTAACATAAATTGAAAGAAAGAAATGACATTTAAAATACATTGTCCTACATTTTGAAACTAATCTCTCCAACATTATATCAAACATAAAAGTTAACACGTTTAAATCCATTAAAAATCTGCATTTATTTCTTGCTGTTTAAAGAACTAAAAGTATGCAATAACAACATTTTTAAAATACTTTTTATATAGTGTCAGAAATTATGTTGAAATGGATATGATAGTCCTACCATGTATTACTTTTAACATTTACTAATGCACAGAATCAAAGATGATCTTTAAGATAGTTATTTAATATATATTTCTTGTATATATCACTGTTAACAAATAACTTTTTTTGTCTTTAAGTATATGCTTTTGGAATGATTAAACAATTACTTAAAGTAATATATTACTATAACATGAATATAATTTATCTTATACATATCTTATACATACATATCTGCCTATATATAATTTACAAACAAAATAATTAAGTAATGAGTCACTTATGTAAATTTCCATGGTAATGGAAATGCACAACCAATCAACATAATGTGCTAAATTAGCTAACAAATATACTGGTGTTGAAGGGTGAGAATAATTTTATGATTTTTTACTGTCTCCTTTTCTGTATAAATATCTATATATGATTGTATGGTACCCACTTATCTATGTATCAGGGATTTTTTAAAAATTAGTATTTATGCTAATGATCTAAAAATACACTTAAGAAAATAACTTATAGTGAAATGACTATTAAGCATGTTGAAAGCAAAGAAATTATGGGGAAATCTTTTATAAATAAGAAATATTCAAACTATTTGAAGCTTACTAATTCAAAGAAAATTATTTAAATTAGACATACAGAAATGTTTTCCACATTGTTCAAATCATTAAAAATATTTATGTTTCCTACTAAGTTCTATGCATGCATACAGATTTAGTTACATAATATTCACCTCTTCCTAAGTCATATTAAATGTTAAAGAAAGTTATGGGTGAAATATTCAAATGCTAAAATTAATCTTAAGCAATCTACAATAAGATTTGGCTATAAAAATTTTCAAACAATAATTTATTCATAAGTGTGTAATTAAATGTTAATAAGCTGCTTGAGTTTAAAAAAGGAGTGATTCATAAGTTCACTTATGAACTTCAACTGCTCTTCCTACTATAATAATAATTAACATTAGTGTTTTAAAACACTGATGATGTTTTTTTGGGATGTGTGCATCAGACAGAATACTGTCGTTAAAGAGTTTAACATGGCAGGAATCTGACAAATGTGCCTTGCAATAAACTGCAGGTAACCAACTATCTCAGCATTTAGTATGGATACAAGAAGAAATACACTGCAAATATCCAGATATGCTTAATTTCTTGGGTGGATACAACAAAAAAATAATTAAGCTAGTGCTTGGTAAAACAGATTTACAATAAAATGCCAATATCAAAATAATGCTTAGTTCAGTATGGATATAACAATAAACAATTACAAGACTAAATCTTGATAAAGAAGTTGTCACGGGCATGGGGTGTTGTTGCTGGCCTCTCTCTCCTCTTCGGTGGGTGGGGCGTCAGACCAGCTGCCGGGATGTACGGGATCACATCGAGTGGCCAAATGAAGATAACCAACTCTCGCACTCAGACACCACGAGTGTTCTTGTGGGGGGGATGGGGTACCTTTATTCTGAGATACGGGATAAAATGTGAAAGTCGGCGTATGAATGTTGTGTGAGGGATATATGGAACGAACAAACAAACAACCGCACCATGCACACTTCCGCAACAGAGAAAGGAAGCCCAACTTAAAAAGAGTTAACAAAGAATTTATTCTAAAAGAAAGAAAAACGGGGCTAACTTTCATATGGTGTTAGTCGTTCATTCTGAGGCATCCACACATGACATTCAGGGGGCAGGGGAACAAGAAATGATGAAGGTGAATAACTAAAGTAAAAATGATAGTGAAATCAATGATGGGGCACAGTGGTGATAACCGCAATCAATATTGCCAAAAATTGAGTGGCACAATACTCTGGGCGTAGCCCCAATACAACCCTAACCACAAAGCGGTATTGACTGCAAAAATTATCCACTATGCTAATGGTGATTAACATTATAAAACCAACACAGATGATAAACGACCAATTAATTGTAATCAGTGGTGCTAACTGCAGAAAAATATCAAACCTTAAGAAAAATCTATGTCTTATAAATAGTGGGTGAAAACCCAATGTCAATGGATGTTAATTTAGAACAGCGGAAATAACCGCAAAAATTATCCACTAAACAATTATTTGTTAAAGTTAATGTTTATGCAAAATAGTTCATGATGCAAAACTCAAAATGTTAATGATGATAATATTTATTTTATAACTACCCTACCTAAGTAAAGCACCTCTAGAAAGTTTTCCTACTTACAAGTGTTCGACATAAACAATGAAATGTCAATGCAGGAACACACATCTGCACGAAACAAAGTGGTCACACTTGCCAACACACTGGCAAACACAGAAAGCCAGTTACTGACATCTGGCAATAACACGCTTGATGACGAAACACGACCCACTGACAGTGAAGCACGTATACACTTGCAATACTTGTCCCACTTGAATAACGCTGGAACCCTCTGTTCTATGCTGAAGAACACGGACGGCTGTCTATGACAACAGTACCAAAATGTAGATCACGGACACCTGTCTACGGCAACAGTTCCAAAATGTGAGTGGCGTAGAATATTCTTCTCCGGTCCCAATCTTGATCCATCAGTTCTTGTCCCTGACAACCAACCACTGCCGATGCTTCGGATCCAACTAGAGTGCTGACAATGCTTTACAGGTTGCCATAAAAGAATTGAGTGTGACAAAACACACGTCTAACCCTATACAATACGTGGAGAATATTCAAGTCATTCCTCTCCGGTCATGACGAAGATAGAAAGATTGTCCAAACTCGGTGTAGGCCAACAATATGTGGCCTCGCACCTCTCTGTAGTCCAGACCATACGCACACTGAAGTTAAATAGTAGTTGTTACGTTTTCTTTACTCCTGGCTGAGAGTGGTTGAAGGCTTTCATCTGTGATGTTCTCGCCTTTGGAGGCGCTCAGCCAGGGCTTCGCATCCTTCTCTTCCTCCAGGGTGCGGGTGGGGCCGTCTTCCGTCTCATCGGTATTTTTTTTTTTAATTTATTTTTTCCTCCTCTTTTCTTCTTTATGGAGCCACTCCCCTAGTTGGTATGGTTGATGTGGAGCGAGCATTGTAGCATATTTCGTGTTTTTGGGTTTGATGTTGTATCTGATTGTGTGCAGAGTTTTTTTTTAAAATATATATTTAAATATAACTTATGGTGTTTGTGTCTGTTAAGAATTTTTCAGTACTTTGTGTATTGTTTTTTGGTGTTTTGGTGGTGGATACAGGATCGTATGTTATGTATAGGGCAGCTCAAGATTTGTTATCACTTGACTCAGATTTTTCTTTTCATCTGGGGGATTTTTCCTTTCATCTGTGTACTGCATGCAGCTTGTGAAGAAATGTGCAACCGTGTTATCTGTGTGACAGTGGTGGCACCTTCTAGGTGGGAATTAGGGTGGTGTTACTGCCCTGTTGACTTTAGTCTGAGTCTGCTCATGGCTTGGTATGCCAGCTTATTTTTTTTGTTTTTTTAAAAAAAAAAATCCTGTTTATCATCGCTTGTATTTCTGATGTATATATTGGCGTTGAGACGGGTTTTTCCTTTGTAGTGCCGCTCTTTGCCCCTTTGTCGGCTGTCATTTCCAGTTATTCCTATGTGGCTGGGGATCCATAGGATGCTTGTTGTTGTTTGTTTGTTTTGCAGTTTTAAAATGAGCTGTGTGATGTTGTTCATGTTAAACGCTCTGTGTGTGTTATATGGGTTGGGTCTTTAGTGCAGAGAGCGAGTCGGTGATTATTAGGAGTTTTTGGGGTGTGTGGGGATTACGTAGGACTTCTTGTAGCGCCATTTGTATCGCTACAATTTCGGCGGTCATTATAGAGTGTGCGTTGTGTAGTTTGTATGTGTAGAGGCAGTGAGGTGTGAGTACCGCTGCGCCTGTACCTTTGTTGGTTTTGGAGCCGTCAGTATATATTTTTTGATGGTCTTGGTATTGTTCGTACAGGTATTTAGTACCATTTGTTTCTTCTCTGTGGGGTGGGCGTATTTTGCGCTCTCTGTTAACGTCGTGTCGGTTAGTGGAGCGGATGCGTTCCGGGGGGGGGGGGGAGGGGGAACGGTTGAAGGGTGGGGGAAGTCCGTATGAAGTCTAGGCTGTTTTTTTAAAATAATTTTTTGATGAGCTGGAAGGGAGGTAGTCTTTTTTCTGTCAATTTCGTTTGTTTTACTCTTTTCGTTCGGAATGTGTATCCTTTCTTGTCCCATTTTTTTTAATTGTAGAAGTGTTGTTTGAGTGTGTGTCGCTGTGGTTAATTCGTTGGCCCATAGGCGCAGAATTTGTCTGTCACGTCTTTCTATGAGGTTAAGTTGACCTGTTTGTTTATATAATTCTGTGGGGACTGGTTGTGGGGGGGGGGGAGTGAGGAGGGCTGGTGGCTAAGCCGACTTGGTTCGTGGTTGTCATATTTTTCCTATTCCCGTCTGTGACATTCGTGACTGTCCGATAAAGGCATGCATTAATTAGCCCGGTAGTCCACGAGCTAATGTCGTGGTGGTTGTAGTTGCTGTTGTAATCGTAGTGCCCGATGTTAGAGGAGAGAGGGTGAGAGGGGGTGTCTTACAGAGTCCGGACTAATAGCCTACCAAATCTATACCCAGTGCGTACACACGCCCGGGATGTTCAACCCTCTGTCCTCCTTACTGATGTTGTCATCTTTGTTGTTGTCGTTGTCCGTTGAGATAAGCGTAGATTTGCTGGCGGCCAATACATATGGTCGAGCAGTAACTGAATCATATCTGCAAAGGGGTTGTTAAAGCATCTCCCCTGAGGAGACTGTGTACTGTCGTTGTCGTTGCTGTTGTTCATTTTTGTTTTCCGTTTTTGGTTCTTTATTCTCTGATTGTTTCTGATCTTTTTGGCGTTGTTGATGCGGTTATTGTGGCTGCTGCTCTTGTTGTTTTCGAACTTGTGGTGGTGGCGTCACAGTCTAGGGAAAATGTTTGGTGGAGAGATGGGTGACAGTATAGGAGCTATTGAAAAACTATCAAAAAATTTATACATACCCCTCTGCTGTTCCTTCCTCATCTGGTTTTGTAGTCTGTGTCTCTAATACTTTTCGGTTTGTTGCAGTGATGGAATTGTAGCTGTTAATTTCTGTTTGTTTGTTTTTTTTTAATTTGTGTTAGCTTTGATGGTTTGAGTGTTGGCAATTTGTAGCTTTATCCTCTGTATGTGTGTGTATTTCGTTTCTGTTTTCTGTGTTGCTTGAACTTCAATTTCAGCTCTTGTTGTTGTAGGCGTCTATGAGAAGGCTTCTTTCGACTTAGTTGTTGTCGTCAGTGTAGAGTTGATTTTTGTTTTGGGGGGAATTTTCCACATTATTTGCGTATTCATCTTTTTTTCGCAGTTGCTGATGGAGTTTGATTGGGTCCCTTTTCCTATAGCTGCATATTTTTCTGACACTGGTAAGTGTTCCAAAGTCACTTTATGTTTTATAGGTGTCTAGTCATCGCCTTGGAAGATTGAGAGGAGTATAACATTCCAACAACACTGAAGTATTTCGTTGTTGATTTTTATTTTCAGGCTTTGACAGCCACAATTTTCGTAATTTAAAATCAATATTAAATTCGGCTTTTCTAGCCATATTGTGGCGTGAAATCTCGGCTTGATTTTTCAGCCTGGAAAGGGCCGGAAAGGGCGCTGGTAGGTTGTCAGCTGTTCCGTCTTTCCCTCTCCACCTCGGTAGTCAAACTGAAGGGTGAATGTGAAATGTCTCTATGAAGACACTGGTCAAATCAAAAAAGTTTTCGTTTGTCTTTTAATCTTTCAAAAGTTTGGCATTAAAAACGAACAAAGTACTTTGTCACAACTGCTGTATTAATACGCTTGTTTCATGACGACAGTACCTTTAAAGGATTTTAAAAAAAAATTGTTTATAACCACTTTAAAAGGACGGAAATGCTTTTTTTTAATTGTTTATAACCACTTTAAAAGGAGGAAATGCTTTTTTTGTTTTATTGTTTATAACCACTTTAAAAGGAGGAAATGCTTCCTTTGTTGTGTTCTTTTTCTCCGGTTATTTATAACAAAGATCGTTTGAATCGATATGCTGTGTTTGATAACAAGTGTGCCTCATAACACTGTTAAAACCCTTTCGTATTCCTCGTTCTTGGCGATTTGTTAAGCGTGAAAACAAGCGAATTTTACAAAATTATAATGATGGTTCAATGAAATTCATCCTAAAGGGCAATATTGATAAGAGCTCAATCTGCCTTGTTTCATGAGAACTTAACCCCACATCGACAGTTCAGCCAGAGAAGGATTCACTTTTTCTACAGAAATCAAGTGAGTTAATCTCTTCAGTCTATTGTACCTTTTCCAAATAATCCCGTTTCGCACATCTTTCTAACGTTTTAATTGCCTTTAGACCGGGTAAGCAAATCAAATGACTTTGTTTTCATCTCAGTGCGTGATTTTAGTGACTTTATTAAACAACATTTTAAGTAGTATTTAAAATTATTACCAGTTCTATTATTTTTCGAATGAAAGATTTTTTTATCAGAGAAACTGCTCTCTCTGTCTGAAGACAGAGTGGAATTTTCAGAGCGAAAAGATTCAATACGCCTCCCTTTGGTGGTGGCGGGCTTCGATATTAAGCGGTCCACCTGGTGTGATCGGAACCCAGAATACAGAGAGGGGAATCATGCAAGTCCCTACAAGACCAATTCATACAGTGAGATCGTCTCTAACCGATGTAAAGTTTTCGATGGCCTTGGAGATGAAACAGCTCGTGCAACACATCTGTCTTTTGAAACATAAAAGAAACGCTGCATCTGAATATAATAATAAATAGCAAAACAAACAAGCACACAAAATTTGCAAATCTAGGAACGACCCGTCCGACTACTCACTACTATGATGACGACAAACATGATGCGCCTCCCAAGTATCGTGTAAGGGGAGGCAAATTCTCTACAGAACAACTCAGGGCCGAGAACGTCCAGAAACAATCGGATTCGCGCAAACTCTGAAGGAAAAGGAAGCCAACGTAACCACCATCTCTCTCTCTCTCTCTCTCTCTCTCTCTCTCTCTCTCTCTCTCACGCACACAGAGCTCTTCAGTGATATTTACTTTAATACTGAAAAAGTATTTTCATCAACTCCTTTTAAGTAATTCAATAAAGCAACAACAAAAAACCCCACTCAATAAAACAAACAAACAAAACGAAGTTTCTATGTCAACCACGAATATTAAGTAAATTCTAAGACCTAAAGCAGTCCTTCTTAGCCTTGATACCCTGGAGGAATCCTTGAAATAAAATTTTCAGATCCCATATACTCCTGCATAAAAAAAATATTATTTATATAATGATTTTTTACCCCACCAAATCACTATCTCTTGGAGAAACCCTAGTCTAAGATCTTTAATTTAATCTACATTCATCTAGTTTTCCATAATTTTAGCCAAGTCTTAAAACTTCTTATATATTTTTTAACGAATAGGGAAAATTAACTCAATTTTTCACATACAATTTATAACATCTCTTACATGTAAAAGTATGCACTCTTAAAAAAGTTGTGTTGACATCATACTCTATAACAGGGGCGGGCAAACTCTGGCCCGCGGGCCAAACCTGGCACGCGAAGCATTTTTTGTTGGCCCGCCAAGCTATTCACAGTTAACATTGCTTTTGGCCCGCCAAGCTATTCACAGTTATTGCTTTTGGCCCGCCAAGCCATTCACACTTATTGCTTTTGGCCCGCAAAACAAAAGTCACTAAAACAATTGGGCATTGTTATACACTGTCAAACAGCCACGGCTAAACTAGTCTAAAGACTACATGTAATTTTAACAGTTTGAATTACTCACACAGAATCATGTGCACATGTACAATTTATGGCTGCGGTTATATATATTACACTAGCATCTCTTTATAGTTCGTTGACTTTTGAACTCTCCTAGGCCTAGGATAGGTCTACAATAATAATGTATGTCAGCATCTGTACTCTGCCTCAGTCGTGATCTGACCTTCACCATTACAATTGGGTGAGAGGAAGGAGGGCTAGAGGTGTGCGAATTTGAAACTCACAGTCTTCTGCCATCACAACCAAACTGGTTGTTGCATTTCTGCTATTTCTTTGCCATTATTCCCCCCCTCCCCACAATCATGTCTTCAACCCCAGCATCCTAAAAAATTTAAAGTGGATATGGAAAGTCGGACATATTTAACTCTGAGTGGACGAGAAGTACTTTTTCATAGAACGATTTGGACAAGCTCAGTGTCTGATCTGTTTGAAAACTGTTGCTGTCTTCAAAGAGTTTAATGTGCGCTGTCACTGGGAAACAGTACACTTAACTTCGAAATTCGGTTTAATGTCTGCCTCTGAGAAAAAGAATACTATTGCTAAACTCACAGGCAATATAGAGAAAAGCAATTTGATGTTTCATAAGCAAACATCTGTGCATGAAAAAGTGACACGTGCCAGTTATGAAGTTTCACTACTCCTTGCTCAAAGAATGAGTTAAAAGCAAAGTTCCGCACTTCTTCTCCTCTTTCTTTTTTTCGTGATGTCATCCTACCATCAGGCAAGTTTCCACATTTTATTAAACATGCTCCCCGCATTGTAGCTATGTTCGGAAGCACATTTTGCTGTGAACAACTGTTCTCAAAGATGAAATATACAAAGAGTCGCCTTCGCTCTCAACTCTCTGACCGTCATCTAAATGACATTCTTCGCTTGTCAACCTCATCAGTTAAGCCAGACATTGAATCACTTATTCATTGTAAGCAACACCATCCATCTCATTAATCATGAAACAGAGTAAGTTTTATAAAATTACTTTTGTTCTCATTTTATATTCTGAACTTGCTGGACTTGTGATATTTGGTCGTCTATCCGGCCCGCGAACTGTTCCAACAGTTTTATCTGGCCCGCGGTCTCAAAAGTTTGCCCGCCCCTGCTCTATAAAGTCCGATACACAATGTAAACCTAATATAGGCTTGTACCTGAGCCTCATATAAAATGAAGACGAGAAAAGACTGGTTATAAATAATTTTTGATAGGTGGACATTTATCATGTTTGTAAACGAAAGTGGCAGATACATGATTTATAGAACCTTTACATGTGTTTTTAAAAAAAGATTAGGCCTTTAAGATCAATTCAAATAATAATAATAATAAAAGGAAAATAGTGTAGTCGGTTGCTTCATTTGAATTCTAGAAGGCTAGAGTTGTCTCCCATTTAGAGTTTCAGGTATTCGTGGAAAAGTGAAAATCATGATATCGGAATTTTTAGTTTTCTGCTCACCGACTGGTTCTTGAAATCAATTACAGTGTAGCTGTACTCAGCCTGTGGGGTCATTAGTTACAATACTGAAGTTTTCTTCAAAACAGTTAATGATGTTTAGCTTCATAAAGTATAACTGATTATGCTATCGTCATTAATATGCATGTTTAGTCAACTATGGCAAAACTTGGAGAGAGGATTTGAATCCGAAATGAGTTTTAACTGGCTTCGGTTCGCAGTGTTTGTTTGCGTATTTTGAAGGTGGCATGATTTATTTTTTCGACTGATAATTAATCCTATTGTCAAGTCATACCAATTTCACAACTGTTCCAAAACGGCATGCAAAAAGGAAACGTTTTTAACTCTGTTGTCCTGACTAGCACGTTTGCACACGTCACTTGCAGATCGAACCATATGATACCGACCTGGTCTTATAATACAGTATCCTAACGTGTGACTTCCTGACTTTACACGAGGAAGGGCGGAATGAACTTTTAAAGGGGATTCCTGCCAGAAATCTTGTATGAAAAGTAATTTTGCACTTTATTCGCCGCGCCGGCTTCGCTGATAAGCTTTTCGTGTCAAAGCAAACGTCAGTGTTACATAGTAACCTTTAAACGAAAGGAGGAAAATTAATTTCACTGACAAATATATGAAACATGTATTTCCTTAGACAACTACCACACCTGCTTCAGTTGATTTCAATACACGTGCATTAGTACTTATTTTTTTACTTAATGGAGCACTTTAAAGTGGGAATTATCACAAATGTTATTTAAAAAATATTTGGGGACGTATTCATTGACTTTAATGTTTTGGAGATAGAGATGCATTATGAAAGCATCTTTTAATTAATGTATTTAACTAAAATAAATTTCATTATGAGAAAGAAGGGACAACAACCATGGCCTAAATCTTTCTGGGTCTAATCCTATTCATTTCGATCAGAACTGATTCCTCCCTTTGCGGTAGCCAAGCAGAGAACATACGTGTACATTTGGTCAGTCCGATATGTAAACTAAACATTTCTGTTAAAAATGTTTGTGTTTTCGGCAGAAAAGGGAACAGATGTGTAACGGTCATCAGACTGTTTAGACTTTAGAGTTTAACAGTCACTGATGATTCATTCTATCAGACAGATCGCGGGCGTGGGGGCTGAATGAATATCAATGAAATCGGCGGCATAAAAAAAAAGTGTCTTGGAAATAAAAGAAGATATAATCTATTTGCTTATGAGTAGATGTCTGGGGGAGGGAAACAATATCATTAAATGGTATTACTTCAATTATTGTGACTAGACTGCTTTAATAACATTTTAAAAGTTCATTTTAAAATAAATAAATGCATATAGATATCCGTACTGTGAAAGGGGGGATAATTTAGGTGCCCGGAAGTATCCCGAACACCATTTTTACACTTATTTAGTCTTCATAGATGCGGTTTTGTACCAATTATTTTCTTTTTCAAAGGTAAATTTATAGTGCATTAATTAACGCTACATAATGTTTGTAAATATAAAACCTGACATAAAATTCACTTAGTGAGTAATTTAATTATGAAATGAACATTTAGAGATAGCTTTTTAGAATTAGGAGTACTAGTAGACGGATAGGTGCGGTATATTATTAAATGACTCATTCGGTAGACTTCTAATAGGAATGTTGTAATAGTAGCATCTAAACAAAAATAGTAAATCTTGTTCTCATTTTGTGTATTCAATATTATTACAGTTATGCCAATCAGCATACTCATATTTTTCAGCGTCACTTTTAAATCTAAACAAAAACAAATCATAGCATAGTAACACAAAATTATAAGAAATTTTGAAACGCGTTCATCTGTTGATGTTAGTTACATCCATTAATTTACACTGCTTACTGAAGGAATAGCCGTGTTTGTGAGCGCGCGCGTGTCCTTATCATAATAATTTGCTTTGGCTAATCACTAGCTAGTGACGTATAGTAAATAAAAAAGTACTGCAATTAGTAGTAATAAATAGTAACACCAGGAGTTTCATAATTAAATTATTTTTATTTCATTATTTTATTTAGATTTCATTAGGCCTAATTGGTTCTAATTCGTTTTTATATTTGTTTAAAGTTCTGTTTATAAGTTTGTATTCTTGCCTAATTTTGTGACAGAAAAATAACTTATTATTTTTGTTTGGTGCCTAATACTAGTATAAAACTTAATTAGTATTTAATTTAGCATTTAATTTAGTCATGAAATGATTTTATTTTTTTGTATACTTATAATATTATAGGCCTACTATAAATTATAATAATGCTGAGGGAAATTAATGATCATTACAATACAGTAAACCACATTATTTCAACAGAAAATATATTTTTTTTATTAATTGAAATGAATGATGATACTGATATAGTGATAATGATAGAGTAATACTACACATGTACTTAAAGTTATGCTAAACTCTAAAGTTTATAATCACAAAATTATGATTGTTTAGATTGTTTGGAACTTTAAATAAAATTATTAAACAAAAAAGTTTAGTGCACATGCGCTTATTGAATGTAATATTTAAAGAGTAAATGTTTTATTAGGAGTATTTTGAAAATAGACTGTCTCAGATTAATATTACAATTTACAGTACTCTGCAGGTTTCAGTTAATTCATTTAAGCTGCACACTTTGATATATCTCATCCAATACTCACTCCCCTATAATTATTTAAACTTGCCTATGTACTGAACATGCATCATTGAATCATTGAACTTGTATTATATTTTAAAATGCTATTTAAGTTTAAAAAATACCATTAAATAATTTATTAATGAAATTATAACTTTAAATGTATTCTTTATTATAATATATTTATTTCTGCACATAAGGAAGAAATATATTATAAAGATAATTTTATTTAAAATAGAGATTTACAAGTCTGAAATTGCAATATGTATATAATTACTATATGGCAGTATATGGCAGTATATATACAGTAAAATAAAAACCAAAAGTCCTTTGTTTATACTGCAGTAGGTCTAATTATGCAGGTTGCTTGATTCTAACACACTAATTGCAGAGTACAGTGCTGAATAGTAATATTTTTACTTTGAATTTTAATTGATTATTAAATGATCACAATCAAAACTCATATGATGCTGGAGAAATTATAAAATATTAAAACTATATGTACTGATTAAAAAGTTATAGAAATGTTTGTTGATTGAAAAAAGTACAGTAATCACTCACCAACTGTGGGGATTATGTTCTTGAAAAGTGTAAATCACAGTTAGGGAATACCACAGAATATGGTTAGTATTTAATAAGGGATTGAGTTCACTGTCTGGGTGATACCATTTATCAAAGTCTTCTATCTTCACTAAACATAGGTGAAAGACACAGATACATAAAAATAGTGTAAAAAGTATATGCTGAAGCAAGGAAACTTCATGTAACAGCCAGCTTTTCACCTTCCATTACTCCAGTTTCCAAGTAAAATTTACAGTATACAAACACTAAAGATGCATGTGTGGTTGTTTTTTTAAAAAATAAATAAACATCTTTATTTCTCACCCATATATTAGTCATGATCAATACACCAATGACAGTGACAATGTGACAGGTACAAATTACAGTGTGCAAGCACTTTTAACACATCAATTTAAAAAAATAAAACAACTCCACATATATAGCAAGGGTCCAATATAATATACATGTATTTGCATGGCATTCTTCACCCATTACCTACATCAGTACATGCATTACTGCTTCTCTTTTGTCTCCTCTTAGGACCACAATATAAACATACAAAAAATAATCCTACAATACATAGAACAATTACTCTTATGCTAGTTCATAATTATGAAATTGCATACACCTTAGTTTTATTACTAAACTTTTATTACTGCTAAAAGTGCTATAGAAAATTTGACACTAACATTTACTCCATTTTCAAACTGTTGTCTCACTGCCTTATGTTTAAATTTTAATGAAAAAATTTACTTGTTACTTGTACTTGAAAATTATTTGAACACAATACCAGAGAGAGAGAGAGCACTATGCTTGTACAGGATGGTGTGACTGTGAGTAAGAATCATAAAAGGTGTTTAAGGGTGTTTTTTGACTTTGTAAGTTGAAAGTTCTTGTCTGTGTAAAATTGCTTTTCTGCATTATGCTTTTATTCTGTAGTTGACAAATGGGTATAAAGAAGTGATGCACTTATACTTTAATATTCTGTTTGGCAAAACTGCATTTTGAGAGAGATAACTGTACACCCACTTTTGTAGTAAATGAATACTGGATTAGTTTCATTTGGTTCATATACTATTTTGTTGAGGACTCCTATTTCATTTATCTGAGAACCACTGTATGAAATCAGGGCTTTAAAATCATACAGTGCAAAGTACTATAAGTCTTAAATTAAATATTTTTGGGCACAGTATAATTATTAATTAAATTACTTGATATTGATATCATTATCTACAAACATTGGTTACCATTCTCCTAGAATATATTGAATAAGCTGTATAGTTTACTGTCTTTATGAATTTGTAATACTTGTAAAAAAAATGTTTGTCATGCTCTATATATTTATTTAGAAAATTATTAATTATTTATTTTTTAAAATGAGTTAATTTAATATTACCTTTTATCAGACCAAAGAATACCTCTAGCTGTAAAAAAAAAAAAAAAATCTAAAATTCCTTGCTTTATTTTGCATACAATTAGAGCAGTAATATAGTTTTTTAAGTCACTAAATTAATAATCCTTAAATTTGTTAAAATTCATATTTGCACTTGAAATGGTATAATTTTCACATTTTTTTTTTCTTTTTTACAGGGTGTCATTACAGTTAACTGTGGCTTGAGTCTCTTAGTTTAGTCGCCATGTCTGCTGGAGGAGACAAGGTGACGCTGACCAATGCATTAGAGAATGTGGATGTGCTTGATGAACTTGTGCTTCCTGACCAGCAGCCCTGTATTGAGGCACTGTCTGCAAGCATCCATTATCGTGCCAACTTGGACACCAACTTCACCGATAAATCTGCTTTTGTCAGTGGTCAGGCAAAATACATTGAACAAGCAACAGTGCAAGCTGATCTAGTGGGTTTTCAGTGAGATTTCTGACAGAAAGGATGGATCCATTTAAGAGAGTGTGCACATTTTGTGTGTGTGTGTGTGTGTGTGTGTGTGTGTGTGTGTGTGTGTGTGTGTGTGTGTGTGTGTGTGAGAGAGAGAGAGAGAGAGAGTGATAGAGAGTGTGCACGCTTGATAGATATCTATATTTCTTTGCATGTGTGCATGCATCTTTTTGTTTATGTGAACAGCAAATGAATTTACCATTGAGCAATTCCTTTACAGTTTCTAAACAGTCTTATATATGCAAGTGTTTTTCTTTCTATTTTTGTTGTTATTGTGAATCTAGGACCTGTAAAGCTTGCAAATGATGTTTTACAATAAAAAATATATATAATATGTCCATTTTGTTTATTGCTGTTACTGTTAGGCTTTAAAAAAAATAAATTATTATTTTAGAATACCTTGCTGGAAGAAGGAGAAGATTATGCTGTAATGCTGTATACCTGGAGGTGCTGTTCTCGAGCTTTACCACAGGTATGTATTTTTTCTCTTTAATTTATGTGGGGAAATTTTAAAATGTTAATAAGTAGAAATGCTGATTAGGAGAGCTGCCATTTTTTTGTTTTACTATTCATAATACTAAAATTTAAGGTGCAGAGTGTCACAACTCTAATCTGATACTTAAAGGAGAAAATGGTTGTTTGTATGTGTTTGATTCATGGCTGCAGGGAGAGAGCTAGGAAGCTGAAATTTTGCATGTGTGACTATTAATCAAATTCTCCACCACAGGGAGATAGCTACAAAGTTGATATCTTGATTAGAGGCTTGGCTTACCTCCAGGACAGCGTAGGGGATTGGGGCATGCTTCCAGGACCCTTATCCACCCACATACGTAAAATAAGCTATTAATATGGTTAATATGAGGAGAGAACTAGGAAGGTGCAATTTGTATTGAGGCATGCTTTGCTCCAAGGACAGATCCTTTCCTGGGCAACCAGCACAGTATTTTGGGATAATTGTTTTCATGACTAAAATTTTAAATAACAAGTCAGTAGTTTTAGTGCAATAGTTTAATTGTACACTGTTCATTCTTCTGAATGAACATTCTGAGAGTGAATTTGGTTGGATTATTTTTCACTTGTTTGTTCCTTTTTTTGTAGATTACTAAAATATTTTATAATTTATAATAGTAAAACAAAATATATCAAGTCAGCTCCTTTAGAATTTGTCAGGTTTATTATAGATGTAGTAATACTTTGTAGTTAATGAGTAAACAGCACCATAATATATTTTAAACAATATTTATTCTGTTGACTTCTCAGCTTGTCTTAAATAAGTGTCTGTAACTTGTTTTTCATTATGATGTTCAGCATTTGTTTTGACTGTATGCTTCTGTTTGAGTACTGTGCTTTTATTTGATAGTGCATATTTTAAAATAAAAATGTGTATTAATTATTATTGTGATGTTTTGCTGAGAGGTGGGCAAGATGTTAATTCTCCACCACCCTGGGCCACCAGTAACCTTAGGCTAATTCCCCAAACACAACTTTCTGGCTGGCCACGTTAGAAAGATAAACAATAGGTAATGTAGAATAGAAGAGTGATAATTCTTCTGGAAGATAGCTCGAGCCCCCTCCCCCCCTCCTGATACATATAGCAAGAGTAATAAGTAAATACAGGTGACAGACCACAACATATAACATGTAAGTGAGTCATGCTAGTGGTCTAAGTATCAACTAGAAATAATGAGTGGTCTAAGTATCAACTAGAAATAATGTAAAACACCATGGTTATATATAGAAAATATTTCACCAGTTAACAATTAGAGTTTATAAATAGTTGTAGTACTTAATTATGACCTTGTGGTGTCGTAAGAGAATGTTTGTTTGAGTCCTATGGCACTGTAGTAGTAAGTTGAAATGTAAGATAGGATCTTGTAATCCAGCTGAGAACAAAGTGTAAACAAAGGTTTAGTAAACGGTTTTGATCTCTTGTTGCCTGCTGGCTAAGTTTGAGGTTTACATCCATTTCCATGCATTGATTTTGCAGCGCCTGCTGTACCAGTGGAGAGTTTCAGGTGAAGAGATAGTAAAAGCCATTGTAAACAGGAGATGAAAGATAGGAGGACGATTGGGGAGGGGGATGTAGTGTTCCAGATCCAACACATTATTGGTTCTCCATTGTGTTATGCTTGCATGTCCAAGAGAAAAGAAAGTGCATTGATGTTTTGGTGCTCACTTGCTTTGTTCACCTGCACTGGTGTTATGGTGCTCACTCGATGCTTTCACTTGTACTGGTGTTTTGGTGTTCACTTGCTGCATTCACCTGCACAGGTGTTTTGGTGCTCACTTGCTGCTTTCACCTATACTGGTGTTTTGGTGTTCACTTGCTGCATTCACCTGCATTGGTGTTTTGGTGCTCACTTGCTTCATTCAGGCTCATCTTGGGTTTTTTTTTTGTGTGTGGTGGCTCTATTTTCCTGCTGGTGGTCAAACTGCTAACTACTTCTACTTTTACTTCCCAGGGACTGTTGAAGTGACAGGTATTTCTTCTCCTTGAGGGGTATTGTCACTTCAGAAGTATGGCAGTTGAAATTGCTATATTGACTAGGAAAAAGATGATGTGGCATATTTTGTATCAGTATTTTTTAGGCTTCATTAATTTCTTATTTGGATGATGATCTTTTCCTTGTTTTCGTTTCTGTTGCAGATTAAAAGAGCTAATTTAATTCCTTTGGGAAAACTTGGGAATTTGAAGGCTTGACATGCTTTAATGTTATTTCATATTATAAATTTTTAACAGCAGTATTTTGGCAGTTAAAACATTAGTTTATGAAGTATAATTTTGTTTAACATGTAAATTTTGTCATGACAGGTGAAAAGCAATGAGCAGCCAAACCGTACTCAAATTTATCAAAAGATTGTGGAAGTTCTGGAGCCCCATGTAAATAAATTGATGCAGTTTATGTTTTTTCAGGTGAGTTCTGACTTAACAATACAACTAGGTTTCTTGCTCTTTGTGAACCTCACTTAGTCATAGTGTTAATAAATACCAGAAAATATTCTTTCTTTGCTTTGCTGTAAGATAATCCAATCCATGCTCTTATCCGACATTAGAAAACAGTCATAAAAAATTATTTTGCAAGAGGATGCTGGCATAGCTTCTTCCTCAGTATTTTTTTGTGCCATGAATACATTTTATTTTATTAATTAGGATTAAGAACTAATAGTGTGAACAGCTTTGTTCACTGCTTTTTAAATGTTATCACACACTTAATTGTATTTGTAATTCTATTTCACTTTATAACAAGTGTCCAAATGGAAATGTTAACTACACCACAACCATTCATGTTTGTGTATATAACAAGTATCCAAATGGAAATGTTAACTACACCGTAACCATTCATGTTGTGTATATAGATGGGCATCACAGTATCAAAGCTCCATAAATAATCAAAGGCTGAATTTTGTTACATTTGAAAATTTAACATTATTGCCAAATACAATGCAAGTTAATTATTCACACAATTATTACTGTTTGGCTGTGGAATATTGTAAATTAGCAAAGGCTACATGTATACAGACATTGAACTCTACTTTATAATTTTTAGTTGTATTTAAAAGAAATAAAATCTTTGGCCTGTTATTAGTATGTAACTGTAGTGACCTTTCTTTCTTTCTCTTAGATACATATTTTAATTTATAAGAATATGGGTTTGCCAATTGTAGATGCTTATTGTATTGTGTGTTATAGTCTGCTGATTATAAATTATGTATGTTATTGATCATAATTTGTGAGCTTTGCTGTGAGTAATTCAGTTTTAAAAAAAACAACAGATGTTTGCCTTCCAACTTTGCTTTGTATTTTTGTATCTGTAATAGTGAAAATATGCAATTTTTATGTTAAATACTTGATAATTTTGAGCAAAAAAACCCCCCAAACAATGTTGATTAGAGAGGTTATGGTGCAGTAAGCATTTTGAATACATTAATGAGGCTGAGAAAACACTAATGATATGAAAAATTTTAGTTCCTATAAGTCTGGGTTCAAAAATTTTTTGGATGCAGATATGGTTGCCAATGCATACTGTGATGCCTATGCCACACTAGTTATTGGTTATGTATATATTATATAATCATCCATAACTAATTACAAGTATGAGAATTTTAATTTATGTTATTAATAATTCTCCAGAAGACCCCCTCATCTCTCTCATTTGGCAGATATGCAGGTGCTGAAACGTTTTCAACAATATTAAAGACAAACACTTACCGTCACAAATATTTCTGTAGGTGGAAAACTTCTTAACAAAGGAGAAGACAGTTTGTCTTTTAATCTAATATTTAATGAGCCCCCCATCCACCCACTGTCTCTCTAACATATGGTTATCAATATTTGTAAGAAAGTCAATAAATTTGCTATAAATTTATTAACCCGTTCGCCGGCGGCCATGTTTTGACGCTTAACGATAACTGAATGGGTCAGTGTGCTAAAAAATTTAAAGCGACTGTAATTATCAATGGATTTTAAAAATTTAAATTACTACCTATTATAGACATACTAAGGAATCTTAAAAGTATTTTTTAAATTTTTTTCGAATTCAAAAACAAAGAAATAATACAAAGATTTCTGATCTTTTTGTTGAACTTGGGAACATTTTCACCGTTTTTTTTTTTTAACTAGTCTACTAAATAATTAAAAGCAAGCATAATTCGTACAATTCTAAAATGATTTTCAAAATAAATATTATGGGGGACATTTTAAAAATATTTATTTAATTTTTTAACGTTTGCTTATTATTATTTTAAATTCAAAAATAAATAAATAAATAAAAAGTTTTCTTACCTTTTTCTTGTGTTGACCTTCGTCAATTTGTTAGATGTTTCCTTGAATAAAATCCGAAAGAAAACGATTTTTGTTGATTGCCATTTGAATATATGGTATAAATAATAATTTATCTTGTGTAAATAAATATTATTCTGGGGAAATTGGTTGATTTTGAACAAAACGAAAGAGTCATATGAAAACCACGAGGGTTCGGTTTGAGACTGATCGGTTTTTTTTTTTTTATTATCAAATGGTCACATCCAAAAATTCAGTAGGCCTGTCGAATTTCATCTACAATATATTAAATTAATTTACACAATAAAGTTCTTTAGGTAGGATCAGGCAATCAACTAAAAATCGTGTTTGAAACGTGCAATGTATAATTCCAAACCGGTTCAAAATGGCGGCTCAGCTTCTTTTCAAGCGAGGGGTGACTCGGGATTTCTGAACTTTGTAATGGAAAATACCTTTCTAAAATTAGTTAGCCAATGATAAAATTAGAGCAGATTGGCTGCTGAACACAAACATATCTTTCTCCTTGACCTTGATTGGTATTTTTTTAAAAGTGGCTATCGATAAAAATAGTATCATAACGACGTCATAACGACGTCCACGAGGGTTCGGTTTGAGAGCGATCGGTTTTTATTTTTTATTATCAAATGGTCACATCCAAAAATTCAGTAGGCCTGTCGAATTTCATCTACAATATCTTAAATTTATTTACACAATTAAGTTCGTTAGGTAGGATCAAGCAAACAACTGAAAATGGTCCTTGAAACGAGCCATGTGTAGTACAAACTTAGGTTGAAAATGGCGGCTCAGCTTCGATAAACGTGAGGTGTCTGGGGATTTCCGAACTTTGTAATGGAAAAAACCTTTCTAAAAATAGTTAACCAATGATAAAATTAGAGCAGATTGGCTGCTGAACCCAAACATATCGTCTGCTTGACTTGATTGTTATTTTTTTTAAGTGGCTATCGATTTAAAAAAGTGTGCGCATGCGCTAACCTAACTCGGTAGCGGGCCGGCGAACGGGTTAAATCAACAATCAAATATACAACATATGAATATAATCAAAGAGCATTTACATTTACATCACTTCACAACAATGTTCAATTAATGCTGGCAATCATTCATTTTATCCTAGCATCGACATTAACAGTTAGTTAACATAAATACATATTAAGGGAAATGAGAGAAATAATGAAGGTCAAATGCACACAACCTTTTCAAAGATGGTGGCTATTGCTGGCATGTGTTCACTGTTTGCAACAAGTCACTGTTTTTCTTATTCATGCGATGGTCTCACATGTCCCTTCTAGGCACATTACACAACTGTTCCAGAATTTTCAATGAGTTCACAAAGCACACCATAGAGAATCATCCTAAATTTCACATGTGCTACCAAGCACATCAGTAGGAATGTTCTCAAATCTCTAAAAATAATCCTCATGAGTTCTTGAGACCAAACTCAAGCCACCATTTCCATTGTATTGACTCTCGAACAGAATTCACTACAGGCAAATATTTTTGGAAAACTCTTCTTTCTGAATCATTGCATATTACAAGTATGGTAAAGTAAAGAGCTGTTGAATAGTAACTGTATTATTTTTCTGGTTATATGCAATTACTGAAACGTGCTAGAAAAACTGTTATTTATATAATAGTATATAAATGAACAATGGACACATACTGAATTGTTTGCTATAGATATATACGTGCATTTTTTTGTTGTTGTTCTGGACAGAGAAAAGCAATTGACAGTTTCTGTGCGGAAGTGAAGCGACTCTGCCACAGAGAAAAACGAAATGACTTTGTCTCTGAAGCATATTTATTGACTTTAGGAAAGTTTATCAACATGTTTGCAGAACTAGATGAACTCAAGAACATGAAATCTAGTGTTCGCAATGACTACTCAGCATACAGAAGGTAATTGATGCACTTTCCCTTTAATGTTGAAGAAAAGGAATGAAAGTCTTTCCTTAACTTGCACTGAAAATAGAAGTATTAGGTCAAATTGATCCATTACTTTTACACTTTTCATGCGGACATGGAAATTTAATCTTCTGACATTCTTTTTCAAAAATTTTCAAAAAATCTTAAAATACACTAATTTGGATTTGCCATTCTTTTGCAAAAATTGTCTCAGAAACTTAAAAAAGTACATTCATTTGCAGGTTGTTGTTTGAGAATGAACATTCTTTTACAGGTGTACATTTTCATAAGTTCATTTAGCCCACTGTTGATCTTTAAGATAGAACTCTGTTGTAATAAATACTACATAGTTGAATAATCTTCATTGTTTTCTCAAGAAGTTTATAAGCAGATCAAATTTAATTTGTAGCCTTGTGTAGAATCTTTTCAAAGTGAGTATTTTAATTTTCACCAGGTGTTTAACCAGTGTAGAAAATTAAACCATCTCATTTTTGTGCAGTTTGGAAGTAGATTGAACTAATTTGAAGAATTTATTGACCATAGAATATAATTATAAACTTTTGCTATTTCCTAATGTCCCTCAGGGCAGCACAGTTTCTAAAAGTAATGTCAGATCAGCAAGCCTTACAGGACTCACAGAATCTATCCATGAATTTGGCAATCCAAAACAAAATCCGAGACACTCTAAAAGCCACACTTGTAGAGATACCTGGTTATGAAGAGCTGCTTTCAGATGTCATAAATATCTGTCAGCATATGTATGAAACACGCATGTACCTCCAGCCAACTGAAAAATACATGCTTGTTAAGGTGAGAAATGTTTTACAAAAGATTAATTACATCACTTATTGAATGTAAGCCTCTAGTAATCTATATGTATTTTGTTGTATGGATAAAATGATAAGACAAGCAGATCTGATCTGTTTGATCAGCTGTATAATGTCAGTCAAGGACCAGTGTCATTGTGAAATGTCAGAATTTCACTGGAAATATTTTATATATAAATGTTTATACCTTTTTTTAAACTGTCTTTTTTTTTAACTACCTCTCAAACTTAACATTTGTTTTTAGCATTTTCATGTGATCGCTTAAAACATTTTTTCTAAAATTAAGGGAAAAAATGTAATTTTTATGTTTGTTTTCTTTTTAGTATCTGGCCTACCTGTCAGTAATTTTTGTTATTGTATTTACATTTAGTAGAATCATGAGATATTGGATCCCTCTCATTTGAGATTTCATTTAGTCCATGGTGACGGTCCATTTTTAAGCATTTGGATGTCTTTATTTATTAGAGCTGCTTTCAACCTGTATTAAGATTGTTTTTATTATTTAATTAAGTGTTATAAGTTTCCATAAAATACCATGAAGAAATTGAGCACAAAAATCAAGGAAAAATGTCTCAATTGGAATTACGTCTGAAGCTTTGAAAAACCAGGACATTGGAGAAACTGTATTGTCTAAGCTTTTTGGAAATTTGAGATTTGAAATTTGGTTCTGTTTACTTCAGATTATCAAATTTCTGTTATATATTTTTCTTTTGCAATATTATAAAGCTCAATAAGTCATCATTCTTCTGCATTTTTTAATTGCTTATAAGTATTTTATAAATTAGTATGTCTGTTGCAAGTAATGAAAGAAAGTATTAGCAAAGAACCGATCAGAATCATTGTCTTCATGTTTGATATTTTGTTGCATCTATTTTTGCTTATATCAGATTTTAATAGTAAATTTTGCAGTGTGGTGTTTTAATATTAAATTAGCATGGAATTTTAATAGTAAATTTTGACAGTAAATAGTTTATCTTAATTAGTTAATAAGCAAAGTTTTTATAATTGTTTTATGAAGATATTGTGGGTTTGGGGTCCATTTGTATATATATTTTTAGACATATTTTTATTTGTATTTTATTTAAGTTGATCTAGTACTAATGTTTGCTTAGTACTTTTTGAATCATTATCTCATTGAAATATTATTAAAATCTGCACTTTTTGAACCTAGCAGTCATTGTGAGTGCACTGTATTGATGTTATAGCTTATTCCATTATTGTTATTATACATGACAGGTAATGGCATTTGGGCTATTCTTGATGGATACAAAGGATGGCGTCAACATCTATAAAATGGATGCTAGAAAAAGAATTAACATGAGTAAAATTGACAGAATTTTGAAGGTTTGACTATATGAATTTATTTTGTACTATTTTTAGTTTTTTTGAATATATGCCTTTTATTTTTTTTTTATAACAATTGCATTATGTTCCTTTTTTTGCTAATATTAATTTTTAAATTGCACAAGTTAGACAACTTCTTTTTTTAAAGTTTGAGTAAAATGATTTTTTGGTTTTTTTTTAATGCTATACGTTAAACTTTTATTTTGAATTAACGATTTAAATTTTTTTTTCCAATCATACATCCAGATGTGCATACAATATGTATATGGATATGTACTTCCTCTAATACTTGTCCATATCTGAAGGCCACATCTGAAGGGCTCCATGTACACCCATAGTAGGAGATGACAAATGGAGTCAACAAATTATTTATCCCTTGTCAGAATGTAACTCCCATTAGGATTCTTGTGTAAATATGACAGGGATGTGCAATTTTGATACTGCAATCACAAAAGAGTGTCATGTTCGTTGCTTTGTTAGCAGGATTTGTAAACAGGCCAGAACAATACATTTCCGCATGCAGCATAGAGGACAATATTAAATTAATTGGCAGTGGTCAAGGACAGTGTGTCATCTACAGAGGGTATATATTTGAGCCTCTATGTTTCGCATACTGAGAATATATATTTGAGCCCTCTATATGTGTCATCTACAGAGGGTATATATTTGCACCCTCAATGTGTCATTTACTGACCTTGTATTATGTGTGTGAGTGCATACATATATTTGTTTTACTTATGAAATACCTTTAAATGAATTACATTTCTGTTTAAAAAGTTTTTTTTTTAATTCTGTAAAAAAATTAAACTGTTAAAGATTTGACTATATGATTTTTTTTTTTGTGGTAAAACTGCTAACTTGTTTGTGATTTAATTTGCTGCAGAATCTTGAGATTGTTCCTCTCTATGGAGATATGCAAATTTCTCCATACCAATACATCCGAAATGGACCCAACTTTGACTCATCAAGGTGGCCATGCTGTGAATCTAGTGCACCAAGCCCACAGTCCAACTTGTTAGTCAACTTAGAAGCAATTCGGGAAGATCACATGCAATACATCAGTCAACTGGCACGTCACAGTAATGAAGCAACAACCACCACAAGAGAAGTGCCAAGAAATGATGAAGAGAACAGAGAGCTTACAGATTTGGCTTTGCGAGGACTGCAGTTACTCTCTGCCTGGACCCAGCAAGTCATGGAACTTGTGAGTTCTTAAGATCCGATCTTGTTTTCTTTTTCATTATGATTTGTCAGGTGATTTTTAGACAAGTCTTTTCTTACCATTTTTTTTGTCTCATGAATTTATATTTTACAAATTTTATTGTTGTTGGTGGTGCAGAGTGTTCCTGTTGATTTTATGCATGTTTTATCTGCTGAGTTCATTTAATTTTATTATTTTATTATTTTTTTATAAAGCCCTCGTATTAATTATTCTCATCATTACTTTAGTTGGTAAGTTCACTTTTTTTTCTCACAGTCATATGTCATCTGATGTCTTCATTGAATTAATTTTCACCATCTTATTTTATTTGTGAGTAATTTTTTAACAGTGGTTTACTTCTGCACATTTATAGATTTTCAAGGCAAATCATAAGAGAATTTTTTGTTTACAGTTTATTTGTAAAGAATCAGATTTTATATTTGATGCAAGTACCATTGCATATTTACAATGTATTTAAACATGATGATTTTCAGTATTGGGATGAGTATTATAGGCTGAAGATTTGATTTAAAAAGAATTTAAATCTGCTTGGCTAAAACAGTTTACCTCCCCTATAGTTTTGATTATTTCATTAGTGAAATAATAGGGTAACTTCTCTCTGTTCAAAAATAAATGATTTAAATGTGTGGAAAATGTTTATTGATAGTGTGTAGTATGTGCATCATGTAGAAAAAAACTTGTGGGAAATTACTCTGTTTGAATTCTTGCAGTGGGCACAATTAATTGGTACACATAGCACTGTTATCTGCTGAATTGTAGAGCAAAATTCCATCTGCATAATGACTTCAGAAGTCAGAGAAATTTTAAATTGATAAAGGCACAAAACAAAACTAATTGAAAATATTTCCATTGAAGCTCTCCAATTGAATTTTGTTGGCTGATCCAGAATGATTTTCTTTTCAGAAGTTCTGTTATGTTTGAGAGGTACTGGTAATAGAGGAAGTGATATTTGAGTAGTTGCACAGCTCCTTTCACCCCTTCCTGCTCATTTTATTTATGTATAACAGCCGATGGACATAAAATTCAAGTTAGGGTGCATATTATACATAGATGCACATGGCACACTTATGGATTAGATAATTTTAAATTTAATGATAATTATGACAAATTTATAAACAGCAAACTGAAAAATAATTTTGAATTCATGTTTTTATATAGAGGATAGTTGGAAATATGCATAACCTTCATTACAGAGGGAGATAATTCATAATTTTTCATAAGTAATAATATTTGACTTCAATACATTCATCCTTTCATTGCCCATATATCCATTTAAAACCTATTTTTATTTATGACAACTGACTTGCACTTACAGCAGTGTATTTACTTTACACTGTTCGCTTAATTGGTTTGCATAATATTTATTGAATATGATGGTTGTGTCAGTCTATACAGATAACCAATTTATGTTATTATGCAATTTGAGTAGTCTGTATAATTTTATAAAGATGTGAATAGGATCAGCCAGATTGTACAACAGCGACTTACATCTTTAAGCAAAAGACTGATAAGTGGAATTCACTGTAATATAATCACAATAAATTCAGAACAAATTTGCAGATATCTGAACCACTTTGAGTTCAAAATTTATTACCACCCCACTTCATCATCTCTCTTCTATCAATTTTGTGGAACTTTCAACATGAAAAATTCTTCAAGTTGTTTTACAATTGTGCAAACAATAGTGTGTGTGTGTGTGTGTGTGTGTGTGTATGCACATTGTTTTGTTTGTATTTTTTCATCAGTAAGACTTTGATTCTCAATTGTTTCTTAGTATTCCTGGAAACTCTTAAACCCAACAGATCCGCACAAGAATAAAGAGTGTCCACATGATGCTGAAGAGTATGAACGGGTAGGTAATCTACTATTCTCTAGATTTAAATTTAAAAGAAAAATAATATAGAAGCCTAGTATGTATGCTTGACAAGAACTTAAACAAAAATTCTATTGTTTTGAGAGGCAGTGTTTTTTAGTTGAGTAATAGTAAGTTTTGCTTTATTTGTGAGTGAAGAAAGTATATACTTAAAATTTTTTTGTGTTTAAACAGCAGTGCCTAGAAATGATTGAGTGAGTGAAGAACGGTAGTGCTTTGTAATGATTCAGTAACAGCTAGTTAATCTTATTTTTAAAAAAAGTTTTAAACATCAGTGTTTGGAAATGAGTGTATAACAGCTAGTTTCTTTTTGTCCAAAGAGTGAGATAATCATATGTTAAAGAAAACGTTTTAAATAGCAATGTTT
This sequence comes from Sinotaia quadrata, assembly GCA_028829895.1. Classification (NCBI taxonomy): domain Eukaryota; kingdom Metazoa; phylum Mollusca; class Gastropoda; order Architaenioglossa; family Viviparidae; genus Sinotaia; species Sinotaia quadrata. The sequence continues at coordinate 24,093,591 of CM054183.1, read as the reverse complement.
GGAAATGATTGTGTAACAGCTAGTTTTTTTCTTTGTCCAAAGACTGAAATAATATGTTAAAGAAAACATTTTAAACAACAATGTTTGGAAATGATTGTGTAACAGCTAGTTTTTTTCTTTGTCCAAAGACTGAAATAATATGTTAAAGAAAACATTTTAAACAACAATGTTTGGAAATGATTGTGTAACAGCTAGTTTTTTTCTTTGTCCAAAGACTGAAATAATATGTTAAAGAAAACATTTTAAACAACAATGTTTGGAAATGATTGTGTAACAGCTAGTTTTTTTCTTTGTCCAAAGACTGAAATAATATGTTAAAGAAAACATTTTAAACAACAATGTTTGGAAATGATTGTGTAACAGCTAGTTTTTTTCTTTGTCCAAAGACTGAAATAATATGTTAAAGAAAACATTTTAAACAACAATGTTTGGAAATGATTGTGTAACAGCTAGTTTCCACTTTGTTCACTGGGTGAGATAAGCTGAAGCAATTGCTCTGGCATTAAAACATTATTTTCTTTTTTTATTTTTTATAACTGTTTATATGATTTAAATAAACAAGCAAATCCCAGCCCCCAATGGAATAAATATTGCTGCCTCCATTAAAAATGGTATCACTATTCTGTTACTTGTTTTTCTCATGATTTAAAAAAAATAGGCCACAAGGTACAACTACAGTCGTGATGAAAAATTTGCCCTCATTGAGGTCATTGCTATGATAAAAGGCCTGCAACTTCTGATGTCGCGAATGGAGTCTGTTTTTATGGATGCAATCCGGCGTCACATCTATGCACAATTGCAGGATTTTGTACAGCTATTTCTTAGAGATCCTCTTCGCAAGTCCATCAAAAAGAAGAGTGACATCATCAAAGTGTGAGCGCCATTTATTAATTTTTTTGTATGAATATATTTTTCTTTCTGCAAGGTTTGGTGCTCCCTTTGCTTGCTTGTTCAGAGATCATGTACACTGTAATGTAGTTGAATTTCTTTATGCATTTGTGTATGTGTGCTCATTTGTGTGTGTGTGTGTAGGTTTGAGTGTAAAAGTTTGCATAGATGTGATGATTTTTTTATATTATATACCATATTATTATTAAATTTCAGTTTGTTGACTAACTTTTTTGTTGTTTGTGCTTGTTTGTCTGGTTATGGTCTTTAATAAAAAATACTATTTTATTTTTTATCCTGGCGTTTATGTTTTTTACTAAGGCCATTATTTTAACACTTGGAATAGTGCATTAAAGAATGCATTGATCTTAAAAACAGTACTCTTAATCTTGCTTATGTTGTAGAAATTTAGGAAAATGAAATATAAAAATTGGGGAACTATATTACATCAGAAATAATAGAATATAGGGCGATTGTTTTTGTATAGTTGTTAATAGCTGATCATGCGACAAGTGTAGATGTTTAATAATCATTGTAAAATAATAATGTCAGAGTTTATTTTTTCAGTCTTTTACTTTGTTGCTTTATCTTCCATATGAAGAAGAGAGAGATAAAGGCTGAAATATCTTAGTCTCAAATACACACTCTACAAATAAAGAGCACAATACATGTGAATGAAGTGGGCTTTAAGGATATAACTACGGCTGTGCTACTTTTTGTATGTTATAAGAATGTCTCACTATCCTATACAGCACTGAAAACTAGAACAAGTATCTATAAGAGTGCAAAACTTGTTTTTAGTTGAAACACTGAAATAGTTTAAACTGATATTAACATTTTAATAAATGATGTTCTTAATTATTTGGCTTTAATATACAGAAATATTGAAACAGGGAAAGACATATAGTTAGAACCATTCTCCCCACTTCATTTAACAAATATAGACACAGGAGTCATGTTTACATACATATATTAAGAGCAAGAAAAGCAGAGCACTGACTTCTCAAGGAATTCAGTTTTTGGTTGGAGTGAAAAAAAATTAAGGGTGACTTTTAACCACTCCATAATTTTTGATGGTGAACTTGGTGAATCAACATTTCTGATAAAATGCATTAACAAAATATAACAAAAATGAGATATTTTATATTGTAATGTAGTATGTAGGTGTATGTTATATAGAATGTTTGGCTGTTGGCTTCCCTTTCTTGAAAAATATATAATTTTAAAAATAAATTTTAAATGTTTGTTTCTCTTCAGGATTATCATGTCTGTGCGTGACACTTGTGTTGATTGGTTGCGAGGCACAGAGCCAATTGAAGATCCAGCACTGAAAGGCAAAAAGGATCCTGATGAAGGATTTTGCATCAAGGTTCCTCGAAGGAATGTTGGCCCGTCATCAACCCAGGTAAAATAAAATTGTCACTGTTTGAAAAAGTACTAATCTTTACTAGGTTTTTTATGTTTAACAGAAAAATTCCTTAATTATGTTAAATAACTAAAATTATGTAATAATGTTGAAAAAAATTATATTAATTCAAAAACTGATTTATCACTAATTTTCTCCTATACCCCACCCCAATTTATAATGTTTGTTCAAGTTTGTTTGACTTGTATTATTGAGGCTGTTTTTATTAAAAGCAGTTTTTAATTTTTCATTAATTTAATTAAGTTTAATTTTAATTGCACAGCTTTACATGATTCGAACCATGCTGGAGTCACTTATTGCTGAAAGAAGTGGTGGGAAAAAAACGTTACGCAGAGACATTGATGCTCATCATCTGATGACAATTGATGATTTTCACAGACGTTCCTTTTTCTGGAACTACCTTCTCAACTTTAATGGTGGGTAACTGTCAGTTTGTGTGTGTTTCTATTAGTGTTTTATCTTGCTGAGATTCTTCATGACTTTATTGATTGAAAGCATTGTGACGCACTATTGTTAGTTCTATTTATTTTATTTGGATGATAATAAGAAATTTGGTATTGTTTAATAAATAGTATTATAGACTATGTTATGGCAGGTTTGGTGGTTTTGTTTGAGAGTGTGTACTTTCTCAGACATGTGCTTGCTTAAAAACATATACTTGCTCAAATGTTATATTTCTTATTTGGCAGTCTTATTACTTGGGGTTTCTTTGATGGTTCTGCTGGGCAGTTGTGTGATGGGATTTATGAGAGTATTGTCTCAGTAATTTGTGAGGGTATTATAAGAGAGTGGTGTTATATGATGTTTTTTTGGTGGTATAGTATAAGAATGTTGTTGACATAAGTTGGCAATGTGATGTGTGATAGTATTGTATTTCAGCATTATGAGATAATACTGTGTTGGTAATGTATGTCACTGATGTGTCATGATGGCATTTGTATAACAGCATTGTGAGATAATATTTTGTTATGGAGGGTAGTCTTCAGAATAATGTGACGTGTGATGGTACTGGATGGCAGCATTGCATTGTGTTGAAATATTGTTTAAGTGATGTGCCATGATATGTGATTTTAATGTACATCAGTATTGAGAGATGTCAAAATTTAATTTGTCACAATAATTCTGTTCAGTTCCAGAGCAATAATATTATTTTAACAGTAGATTCTCATTAAAATCATAGAATTCAAATTTGGAATAATAATAATATTTTAAATGAAGATTCTTTTTATTTACAAACAAGTCATCAGCAAATAATATAATTTTTAAGCTTCTCTCCATTGCATTAAAGTGTAATTTAAACCGTGACCATAAATACATGAGCCTTTATGTTTATTTACAGAATCTCTCTTTAACTGCTGTGATTTGTCACAATTATGGTATCGAGAGTTCTTCTTGGAAATGACGATGGGGAGACGAATCCAGGTAACTGATCACATTAGTAACCAAACATTAATGTATGTTTTTAATTCAGATCAAAGATTTTTTTAGTTTTTTAATTTAAAATTAAAATTTCTTTTAATACACACATTTTTCTTCCACTTTTCTTTTTTTTCTTTATTGATTGTGGACAAGCAAGGTATGATAATAGGCAAGTCAAAAGACAGTTAGATTTTATATTTTCACTCTTTTGATTTTATTCTTCTAGCATTTTGGGGAGCTGAATTTATTTATAGTTCTTTAATGTATGGCTGAAAATGATCTCAGAGAATTATATTTTCTCTTCTAAACCCCACTGTACAGATATGGGTGAACACAGAATAAATCAACATTTAATGATTTATTGGATATGGTAATTATTATGCTTTTGAAGAATGCTAGAAGACTACATAAAATGCATGTTATAGGACAAAACATGAATAATTAATTTGTTGGTTATAAAATTTGACAGAGATGTAAAGATACTCTTGAATTTTGTAATTTTCAACCTAAGATTTTAAATTTATATTAATTAAAAAATTTAAAAAATAATTAAACAAAACAACTAATCTTTATTCCTCTCAAATTTCTCACTTTTGTTTTTAAATATTTTCTGTATGGCAGTAAGATTGGAGTAATAGTGCTTGAAAGAAATATTTTTTCTCTTGTCATACAGACAGATGTTTACTATTGGAATGAGTAGCAAATAGATTGTATTCATGATAAAGGATACCTCAAATGCTTGTTGTACTTGACATATATTTTGTATATTAAATAAAACAGTATTTTACTGCTTGAAGCAAAATAAGTGTTAATCAAATAAATCAAAATACACGTGATTGTATACTATGACGATGTTTTTAAAATGAAAACACAGTAGAGGAAATTGAGTACTCTGCAATCTGTAATATATCAAACACAAATGTGGATTCAGTCTTTAGTTTTCTTTAAAAAGATCAAAGGTTACAACAACAAAATGTTAATTAACAGAAATATAGAATAGATACTTGATTTATAGTTAACAGAAAAATAGAATAGATACTTGATTTATAGTTAACAGAAAAATAAATTTTTAATTTACCACCTTTTTGTTAGTCCTTTGCGAATCAAGTGGAGTTGGTCATTCATAACATAGTAGTTATTAGTATTGCATGCACTCTAAATTCATTAGATTTTCGAAATTAATATGAAACAAATTATTGATACATCTCTTAGAAAATACCTGAGTTTTTTAACAGAGAGAATATTCTTATTCATCTGCATAACCTCTATACTGTATCAAATACCAAATGTAAGAAGATTTTTAACTATGTTGAATGTAAATCTAATACCACAGTATTTTAACTATTTACATTGTATTTTCAGTTTCCAATTGAAATGTCAATGCCTTGGGTTCTGACAGATCATGTTTTAGAAACTAAAGAACCTTCTATGATGGAGTGAGTATCGATTATTGGTTTTGATGGTTGTTACATTTTTTCTTGTTCTTTTTTATTTATTTTACTGTTTATTTCTTATTAATAGAATTTTTAATTTCTTTGTTTATGTAGTTTTACAAATTCACTTTTACAAATTTTTTAACTTGTTCCCTGCCAAGAAGTTTATCCTCTTCATTTCTCATGTCAGTATAAAATTAACTTGTTTTTTTTTTTTTTTTACTAAATCTTATTCGAGTATTATAAATTCCTGGGGCAAAAGAGAACAATTATGAACACTCACTTCCATTGCTTCTGCATGGAGGTAATTATGTTAAAGAATTATCAGTGCTTCTGCATGAAAGCAAAGAAACAGTGTTACTGCTTCTGCATTATTATATATTCCAGATACATTATCAGACACAGTGTCAGTTCTGCACGAGAGCAATTATATATTCCAAACCACATTATCAGGGCTTCTGCATGAGAGCAATTATATGTTCCAGATATATTGTCAATGCTTCTGCATGAGAGCAATATGTATTGTCACAATTTCATTGCTTCTTCATGAAAGCAATTATATATTCTGACACTGTCGATGCTTCTGCATGAAATAGTTAAATGTTCTGAAACTGTCAATGCTTCTGCATGAAATAGTTATATGTTCTGACACTGTCAGTATTTCTGCATGAAACAGTTATATGTTTCAGACACAATGTCAGTGCTTCTGCATGAAACAGTTATTTGTTCCAGACACAATGTCAGTGCTTCTGCATGAAACAGCTATATGTTCCAGACACAATGTCAATGTTTCTACAGAAGAGAAATTATATGCATCTGTGGTACACTATTTGCCATATTGTTAAGAAGTCATACATTATGACAGCATGGAAAGGATCCTGGACCATGAATAATTTTACTTTAATTTCAAAGTGATAATACTATTGGTATTTCCCCTTTGTTCCTTAAAATACATTTACATTGTGTCTTACGAGATTTCAGATCTGCTGACTGACATTTTATCTCAGGAGATGTTTTGAAGACTATATTGATTTAATTTCTTTTAAAAGTCTAACATTACCTGGTGCTTTTAACTTCAAACAACATGAAGTCATTCACATATTTATTAAAGATCCACAGATCCACATGTTGATTAAAGATCCACAGATCCACATGTTGATTAAAGATCCACAGATCCATATATACATGTAGATTAAAACTTACATAACAAATATTGTTTTTCCTTTTGTTGCTGTTATTTGTCAGTCAAATGTTATTCTTAACAGCATTTGTGTTTTTACTAATCAGTGTCAGTATATGACCACAACACTGTAGATTTTAGAATAAACACGAACTTTCATTGCTTTTACCTTAGGCTATGTAATACTTATTTTAGTGGCAAATTATATATTTAGTGATAATTCTGATATGTTTTTGGTCACTTTTATACTTTCATTAATGAGAATGCCAATATATGATTATTATATATGGAACTATTTATTAGTGGAAGATAGGTGGTAAAGGGCATCTTTTTTCAGTGATGTTAGTTTTAACTTGTTGCATATTACTAACATCTCTTAATAAGCATTCTGGTAACTATCCTTTTACAAAAAATAGCCTACATTTGAGTACCTACAGTTTATTTGTGTATAATATTCTATACAGTGTCCGAGTATTTAATAAATAATAATCAGATGAAATACTTCACATCACTTCAGATTTTAGTCACTTTTATCTAATATTTTCTCAGACTCCTGTTCCAGGAGCATTATCTGTTCATTGGATTAGTCACTTATCTTTTTTTTTTTTTGGTTGTTTTCATTTTAGGTACATTCATCGACTAGTTTATCCATTTTGTTTTTCTTTTGAATATATTCTCCATGTTTATCTACTTGTTTACATTTTAGATACTCTATTGTCTTTTGACTGGTTTATCATTTCCTTTTTTTTTCTTCCTTATTTTTTTTTTAAATTTAATATTTGACATCTGCTGGTTATCCACTTTTGTGTGTTTTCATTTAGGCATGCTCTCTGTCCACTACATTATCCACTTTGATACATTCTCTAGTTCATCCATGTATTTATTTCTTTTATTTGTTTTTATTTTAGGTGCTTACTGTTTTCACTGATTCTTCGCATACATTTTCATTTGTTTTTGATATTAGCTCATTTTATCTACAATCACGCACAGGTGCATGCTACATCCTCATTCCACTAGATTATCCATATACCCATTTTGTTTGTTTTCTTATAGCTATATCCTTTATCCATATTTTTGGTTTGCCATTTAAGTAAATCTACAATTTGGGTGTGGATTATCCACATCTTTTTAGTTTATTTTCCTTGTAGATACAACCTCTATCCACTGGATTAGCGATATTTTTATTATCCTTTTAAGTACATCCTCTATCCACTGGATTATTCACATACTTTTTTGTTTCTTTTCCTTTCAGGTACATACTGTACCCATTGGATCTATACAATGACAGTGCCCAGTATGCTCTTATGCGCTTCAAGAAACAGTTTCTTTATGATGAAGTTGAAGCTGAGGTGAGGTTAAAACATTTTCTGACTGTTAAGTATATCTTTTTCATTTTTTATTTCTTTAATGAATAAAAAGAAACTTAGCATAATAATTTAGAGAGAACGTTGTTCATGCTAATTTTGATGCCACTGTTCATTGCATTCATACAACTAGCTATCCTAGCTATCTACAGCTAATAAACATCAAGTGCTCACTAGACATTAGATTCCTCTTAATCCTTAAAATGAAGCAAAGGAACAATAGTGCAGTTGATCTGCCCCTCTAACACCAGCTCTTGTATCAGTACCTTTTGGGTACTTGGGTTACCAAGCTGTGTGATTTTCAGAATTTCAGTATGTTGGTTTCCATTCATATGTTCAGTTTTGATGGGTTCTTTAAAATCCTATCATCCTATTATTTTCTGGTAAGTATCATATTTTAAAGTTTTCTATGGTTCTTTACTGTCTTTTTTCTTTGTGTAGTTAAAGTATCTTACAGTATCTGTACTGATCAAATGCAAATCTAGGTAGTGCAGTCTGCATTTCAGTTGGAGATTTCCCTTTACTATAGTACCATTTAATGTAATATCCATATAAGCTTTGAACTTATGTAATATATGATACATATATTTGGTTTATATACACTTTCCACACAGATACACATGCTCACACACACAACTAGACAACCACACAACCATGATACCCACACCCACTCACAGTATTGAATGGCTGATATTATTTTCAATTTAATTTTTATTTATCATTTTTTTCAAATTTATGCTGAGTGTTGACTTAAGAAAGTACATAACAATGTTTTTCTAAATATAATAAAATAGAAGTTCAGAGGAACTAACTAAGTAAATGTTTGCCACCATAATCCTTCTTCAGCACATATCACCACTTCTGCTCTGAAGTAAAATACATATAGTTTGATGTGAACATGATTGCCATCTTCAAAATTTGTGATACAAGAGCTGTTCATTGACACCATGTAGTCTCATTTCAGTGGGATGGAAACTTACGTCTTTTAGGTAGTCTGCTACTTTTGTTAGACTCTACCTAAAAGACATGTTTCTTCATACTTTTGACTCATTTCCATATTTCATTATTCCAAGGGTTATGGTGAGCCCTGATGGCTCTGTTGAGCATTTGCCACTTGCAATTGCTTTCCCTTATTTCATTATTCCAAGGGTTACAGTGAGCCATGATGGCTCTGTTGAGCATCTGACCACTTACATTGCTTTTCTTTATTTCATTCTTCCATGGGTTATGGTGTGCCGTGATGGCTCTCTTGAGCATATGATCATTTACATTGCTTTTCTTTATTTCTTTCTTTCAATGGTGTGCCGTGATGGCTCTGTTGAGCATATGGCCACTTACATTGCTTTTCTTTATTTCTTTCTTCTATGGGTTATGGTGTGCCATGATGGCTCTGTTGAGCATATGGCCACTTACATTGCTTTTCTTTATTTATGTCTTCCATGGGTTATGGTGAGCCGTGATGGCTCTTTTGAGCTCTTGACCACTTGCTTTTCTTCATTTCTTTATTCCAAGGGTTACAATGAGCCATGATGGCTTTGTTGACCACTTATATGCCTTAAACTTTTTTGCCCTCCAGTAATTGTAGACATCTTGCAAAATATTCAATAAAACATATTTACATAAAAATTAATTTTTATCTTTCAGGTAAACTTGTGTTTTGACCAGTTCGTATACAAGCTGAGTGACCAAATATTTGCCTACTACAAACATTTAGCTGGCAGGTAAAGGATCTCCTCCCCATTCAAATTCAAATTCAAATTTCTTTTTAATTATAAGTAAATTTGTTATAAAATTTGCTCCTTTTTTTCCTTTCTCATAAATTTAAAAAAACTCAAATATTTTTTTGCAAATTTAGTGCATACTAGAATCCTGCTGTATAAAGTAAAAAATTTTTTTTTTTTTTTTTTTAGAAATAACTATCTTCTAATACCCTTTCTCCTGACACACATTTATGTATTCATGCATGCACACACATACATACACACCCATTCATGTACACAGGCATTGCATGCACACTTTATTGCAAACCACAGTAACATGATTAAGGAGACTTTTTTTGATTAAGCATGAGTTCATTGCTTTATTTGTTCGAACAAATGTATGATTTTTATCTAAAACAATAATAATATACTTTTCATTTTTGGAACATCTTTTGTGATTTCTGACAACACCACTTTTCAGTCATAGACACCTTTAATGAACCGCTTGAACTTGGCACGAATGGTGTTTCATTTTTCTTTGTAATTTTAACATCTCAGTGTCTTTAGTCAGTCATTTACATCCCTTCATTGCATTAAATCAGCATATAATTTTTAAAGTTAAAGAGAGAAAATTTATTTTTCGTATTTAACTTGATTCAGCATTTTTCTTCTGAAATTGCACTTTCAAATTTTGCAGTTTCACTTCTGTTTTAAAGGCCAGAGTTCAGGTATTGATTTAGGCATAAGAAATTTGGTTCGTTTGAGCAAGAAAATATTAATTATTAAATACTAATTCAAAATATTTATTTCATACTAACAACTGTCACATGTACATTTCAAGTATTTTGCATATTCATTATTTTTGTTATTAGTCTTGCTTTTAAATTTTTTGGTACTCATGCTTTGGATAGAAGTATATTAATATTGTTTTGCTTATTAATAAATAATTGTATATTGTTATTTCATATTCTTTTCATTGTTTTATTGTTTGAATAATGATGTAAAAAGATAACTTATTCTAAGATCTCTACATAAAATCCACAAAGGATCATTCTTCAATCTATAATCTATCCACCAATAATAGAATCATTTATTTAATCAGATTTTATCAAATTTAGTTGACTTTGCTTTGAAAAAAGTACCACTCATCCAAAAAACAACAAAAAATAAAAAACCAACAAAACAAAACAAAGATAGCTAATATAACTAAATAAAATATTCTCTACATACAGAGCATAATGTTGGCACACCATTAACTATTAGCATAGAGATTTCAGATGATAATATAGTCCAAGTTTAAGTTGTTGGGATTTAAAAATTTTTTTTGTACAAACTATTTTATTATATCAGTAGCATGTGTTGAAATCTACCTCTTTGTCTCAAGCATCCTTTTGGACAAACGATTCCGAGCAGAATGCATTAGTGCTGGTGAAAAAATACAGTTTCCCACAGCGAATCGCTATCATACACTTTTAAAGCAACGACATGTGCAATTATTAGGTCGTTCTATTGACCTTAATCGACTAGTATCCCAGAGGGTCAATGCTGCCTTGCAGAAAGCTTTGGATGTTGCAATCTCACGCTTTGAAGTTGGTGACATTACTGGCATCATTGTGAGTTTGAAAACTTTTTAACATGGTCTGTTTCAGTTTATTATATTTCATATATTTCTTCTGGAAAAGTTTAAATTGAAGGCTAGTAGATAACTGGCATTAACATTCATTTTAAGGCTGTCTTTTTATAATGGTTTTTGATAATGTAATATTATGTTTTTTTTGTAATGGTTTATAATATTGCTTTATCATTTCTATTGTAATGTTTATGATAATGCATATTATCCTTTTTTGAGCACTTTGTAAAAATTTCTTTTAAATTTTTATGTGTTTGAGTAATATTTAAAGATTTTACAAATAAACAATTACATTTAGTTTTTGTGCATGTTAAAGCTTATTTACTTTTATTTTACATTAATTTTAGGAATTAGAGGGTTTAATTGAATGCAACCGGTTGGCACACAAGCTATTAGGGGAATACCTGACACTTAACGACTTTGATGCAATGCTTCGGGAAGCTAACCATAATGTCTCAGTTCCTTATGGACGCATTACATTGCATGTTTTCTGGGAACTGAACTATGACCTCCTGCCCAATTACTGTTATAATGCTGCTACTAACAGGTATGTATCATTTTAGAAAAGTCCACATCTCAGTTAAAAACGAAAAAGTACCCATAAAGCTTTTTTCCCCAAAGATTGTTTATGAAGTTTTACATTTTGAAAAAATACAGATTACAGAAATATTTATATATTCAGTTATTTTTATTTATATAATATAGGTCTAAAGTTTAATATACATAGTGCCCCAAAGAGTATACTTGCTTCCATAGCCAATATTTGTTATTGAAATTATATTTTTATAATTTTTAATATAATATAATATTTATATTTTTATTTTTTAAAAAATATTCTGCATGTATCTCAAATAATTAAATACTTAAAATGTTTATCTACAGTTATTATGCATTATTTCAGAATCATACGTTAAAGACCACTGAACCCTATGAACTCTATCATCAAAAACATCAGAAAATGCACATCATCTGTTCAACGTTGTTCTCTAAAGTGCACATTTTAATTTTTATTATATCACTTTGCTATTAAAACAGTCGTATTATTGATATATTACAATTAATTTCTATTCTGTCGCACTTTAGATACTATAGTGAAAGCACAATTTGCCATCACATTTGTAAAAGCCATATTGACCATGAAAGAATGTGAACATTTTTTAATTTTTTGCTTTGCATAATGACTTCTTCTTTGTATGATGATACAGTTAATTTTATTTTCCTCTCTTGGTCATTGATTTCTTTTCATGTTTAATTCTGATACTTACACATTAGTACTATGACATCAAATTAGTTAGGGATTCAATTGTTTTCAAGGCTGCTCTTTGTTTATTTATTTATTATAAACACAGCCTACATTTCATCTTATAGCTATAGCAAGGCCAGGAATGTAAAAATGATTCATAAGCCTTCTGCGAAGAGATCCAAACTATCATGGGGGTTGATATTCTTCTTGCTTTAACCAAGTGCATACGATTTTTTTTAGCACTAGGTGGGTTATTTTCTTTCCATTTCTTGTTATTGCTTATGTCACATGTCCTGAGAAGTTACCTGACTAGTTATTTAGGACTTCATGCAAGTCGTGCTATCATTTCGCAGTTGTACCCAGTGGGGCCTACTTCTGATATCAGTTTACAGTTTCAGTTATACATAATGAGTATTAATATAATAAGTTAGAGTAATCAGAAGAATCAAGATTTCCTAACAGCTTACCATATCCTCATGCTTATATTGCTCTTAGTGAAGAGTAATGCATGATGTTATTACTATTTCTGGCATGACAATATCTGCATTATACTACCTCCACATTTTTTTAATTTGTTTTTCAAATATTTAAATTTTAAAAAAATTTAACTTCACTAAAATTTATCCCACCCCCCACCCCCCTTTTATTTCAGCAGTGCAGTTTGAAAAACATTGTTATAGTAGTTTAAAAAAATATTTTACAGACTGTCATTACTTCTTGCAAAGTGTTTATCATGCAATTAATCCTTTGTTCATAACTGCAGTGCAGTTTAAATGTTCTTCTTTCTTTATATTGTTGTGTGAAATATTAGTATTACTCATACATGTCACAGATTTGTCAAGACACAGTTGACCTTTGAAAAAGAAACCAAGCGAGACAAACCACCCAATCCCTCTGCTTATTACATTTGGGGCAGCAAAGTAAGACTTAATTGTTTGTATTTTTTCTTTTAAATAGAGACATTTGTTTCTTAAGTCAATTTAATAGACCATTCATTCCCTTGGCTTACCATATATAAAGGGGCAGCAAAGTGAGACTATTAATTGTTTATATTTTTTCTTTTAAGTATATACATTTGTTTCTTTGAGTCCTCTTAGTAGATCACCCAATCCTTCGGCTTACCTCTTAAGGGGCAACAAAGTAAGACTCGTTACATTTTTCTTTTAAGTATATATATTTGTTTCTTGAGTCCTCTTTGTAGACCATCCAGTCCTTTGCCTTGCTACATATGGGGCAGCTAAAATTTTCCTTTTAAGTACAAACATTTGTGTCTTGAGTCATCTTAGTTGACCACCCAATCCATTGGATTACTAAAAAGGGGGGCAACAAAAGGCAGGCTTATGATTGTTTTTACATTTTATCTTTAGGGTACAAACACTTATTTCTTGAATCATTCTAGTAGTACATAAGCATTCAAGACCTAAAACACCTGAAGTTTTATTTCATATATGTAGTAATATATTACAATCTTATTATATAAATTTATAATAATTTATTAAATTTTCCATTGCATGACACCAGAATGCACAGATTAAAAAGAGAATGGTTTATAAATCAAAATGCGTTTTTCTTTGGTAAATGTTAATTGCTTAGAATTGAGTTTTATATTTGCAAAATTGATAAGGTAGTTAAGGTCAAAGTCCAATAAATGTAGCAAGTCTAAAACTCTTGATGTCATGCAGAATTTGAGTATTTCACTCCACTCAAAACGGATGATCGGATAAGGGTTTGTTAATGCTATTTTTATTTTACTTAAACAAATTATCACATTATTAGAAACATTAAGAGCTTCAGTTGCAGCCATCTGGTCTTTACTTGTGTGTTTATTTTTTTTCTCCCTATGATTTTTGTTTACATAAAAAGCATTATTCTTTATTTGGCTCAGAATTTTTTCAAGAATCAAATATATTTCCATGGATTTAATCATATTTCAAGTGCTGCTTTTATTTTAGCGTCTGAACACTTCATTCAGCACAGTATACAGCCTGTACTCTGCGTTTATTGGGGCACCTCACTTCCGTGCCATTTGTCGACTGCTAGGATACCAGGGTATTGCTGTGGTCATCGAAGAGGTGCTGAAGACAATTGAGAGTTTTGTGAGTGTCCACTTTGTACACATCATTCCCTTGCATAGTTTTGATAGTCCACACCATTCAGATACTTATTTGACTGCTAGTAACTGTATTAAGAACATTCCTTTTCCATCTATAATGGTAGCACTTCTTGTGAATTAAAGCTTAGGATTGTCAGATATTGCTTACTGTCATTAAGCTTCTAGATTTGAGATTGATCTTCTTGTATTTTCACCATCATTGTCATCACTGTAAATGCTCATAATTAGAATAATTTTAATTAAAGCCTTGTGTAACTAAATAGTTTGTAATTATCTGCTAATTTGTGAATATATTTATGGGGATACAGATATTAGAACATTATATATTGAGAATAAGTATATATCTATATATAAATATATTTATATACTTTTTCTTTCTTTGATGGAGATATTCAAAATATGTACATTTATAGGTAAGTTGTGCATTTAACAAGGTTGTGATTTTATTATGAAAACCATTGTGTAGTTTCATTTTTGGTGACTTTTATCGATACTTTTTTTCTATTAAGGGTAAGAGGTAATTAACATTGTATTTGTATCTTCCTTCCAGTTGAAAGGCACAACATTAGACTATATGAAGACACTAATGAAAGTTATGCCTGAGATTTGTAAACTTCAGCGTTATGACTATGGCTCCCCAGGTTAGTTTGCATTTACTTGTCAGTACTTAATGGGAAATCATAAATATATGAATGGAAGATGCTTTGAATCTCAGTTATTGTTATAGCATGATTCTTGGTGGGGTTACTGAATTATTCATTTTATTGTGTTTTGTATCATTGTTGTTGGACACTTTATCTTACATTGAACATTTATGCCTCATTTCAACAGGTGTACTGATGTACTTCCAAGCCCAGTTAAATGATCTCATACAATATCCAGACCTTAGGACCGAGGTCTTCCAGAGTTTCCGTGAGATCGGCAATGCCATCTTGTTTTGCATGCTGGTTGAGCAGTCATTGGTATTTAAAATCTTGTATATATTGTACACATTTTTTTGTGCATCTGTCCTGCTTGTTTTTTGTTCTTTTGGTTTTAAGTGTATAAAACATGATTCTGGCTTATGTGTTAGTAAATACTGTGTAATGTCTAGCTAATGTGTCAGTGCAATATATAATATATAGCTTATGTGTCAGTATACGTAGTATATAATATCTAGATTATGTGTCAGTATATAGTGACATGTATGTGTATCTACTCCTACTGTATGTACATCTGGTTAAGTTTTCAGGGGATAAAAAAATATCTTAGTTAAAAAACTGTTATAGGCTTGTTTATCAATCTATAACCATCCAAAAAATCATGATTTGTAAATTTGTTCATTTGTCACATTTTGCTTGCTTGTATAAATGTAGTATAAAATAGTTTAATATAAAACATTCCACATTGAATCATGGTCTATGTGCTTGTTCTTCCATTAGTAGTATGGTATATATCGTTCAGTTTTATTTTTTTTTAATTTGCTTTGTCAGTGTGTGGCATAAAGGATCCATAATAATTCATAAGTATACTGTCTGGTAAATAAAAAATATAAACATTTTATGTATTTTTTTGAAAAACTAAGCTGCTTGTCTTTTTTAGACTCAAGAAGAGGTTTTAGATTTGAAGCATGCAGCGCCATTCCAGAACATCATTCCCAAGCCTTTCATCCCACCTAAAGGTACAAGCAGTTTTTACGTGTGTGTGCTTTGTAACTGTTCGACTTTAGTGTCCAAGATTGTTAGCACTATGAGATCCTTCAAGAATTAACACAAATAATAAATATCTATTACTATTATTATTTTTTAATTTCACTTTTAATTTTAGGTACATTACAAAACAGTCTCTTTTCCAGACTAACCAATTTAAGTGCTGCCTGTCAAATACACACACACACACACACACACACACACACACACACACACACACACACACACACACACACACACACACACACACACACACACACACACACACACACACACACGCACACTGCTTGCTATAATAAATTTACTTTTTACCTGGTAGTAATATTAAGCACTGCATATCATAGACACATTGGATAGGTAAATGTCTTATCAGAAATTAATCTTTTCCAGAGGTAATTTGAGTGTTCTAAGGCAATATTTGTAGCATTAAATACTTTATGTCTATAAGAAGTTACTCTTTTTCCAGAAGGAAAGGAATCTAGGGATAGAGAACAAGAAGTGAAAGCAGTAATGAAACAGCTAGAGAAGAAATACGCTGCTTTGCAGGTCGTCTCAGTCATCAAGAAACTTGGGAACCAGACAGTGAGTAAATACTTTAAAAGAGCAATTTCAGTCATTGATTGATATCAGCAGGGCTTTGTTTACAAATCTGTCAATGTCCTGCTTCCTGTTTTAAATGTCAATAAAGCATCTGCTATAGTTTTGAAAGCTTTTCAGATAGTTTTTTCTTGTTTTTAAGTAACACAAAATAATGATGGAGAGTGACAGTGAGAGTGATGTGCTATTGAGTGATAGTGTAGTGATTGGGGATGATTTGAACGAAGAAGTATTAGAAAAGTAGCGATAAAAGCAATGAAAGTGATGAAGATGTGATTGCACCTTGCAACCCATGGTTTCGTGTGCATGATGAAGAATGGAAAAACTATTTTTATTAAAAAAAAATCATTAGTGCCTGCTGTGTTTGATTCATATTGTTTTCAATAAAAGGCAAGACATATTTTTGATATATTGTGCTTTTTCTCCAGTTTGTCCTGTTTATAAATATATATACTTCTATATATGTCTGATGTTTAGATTTCTCATATCATTGTCAAAAAGGATGTCCCATCATGTCCAAATAATTCTGTCAAATTCCAATCGTCTTTTTAGCCAATTACTTCTTAATTGGGTCAGAGTCCAAAGGGTTAATACTTAAGCATAGTAACCTAATTATATGGAAATTAGTTGAAAGGTTAATCATACTGAAAACAACCCTAACCAGTCTAGTATATTCACACTTTACTTATTTTGAGCGGTATGGCTAACATCTTCCTTTACCAATATCTACAGATAAACTATTTTTATATATGTACAGCCAATGTGTTATATTTCCCCTAAATGATTTACCTGTTCATTTTATTTATATATGTAGATTTTTAAAATTAAAATTATCTAATTATAAATTCTAGCATATAGCATCAGTATATATACTTGGTAGTACTTACAAAATTTCCATTCAGAGATATATAGTTTCCATGTAACAACAAACTTTCAGTAAGAAGAGTTCCAGCTTTCCAAATATATTTATATTCATATAGTTATTAATGTAATTTTTAACTGTTTGGATTCTGTAATAATATAAGTAGCAAAATGACTGTCAAGAAAAGTTGTAACTTCAATAAATTAACAGAATATGCATAGACATTTAAAAATTCCACTCCAATCTTTTTCATATTTAACATTATTTCTATTCATGTGAACAAAATTTGGAGAGACTACTACTGTCTAGTAAGCTTGAATTACATATTCTTTCATGTGAACATTCAATTAATAATATAACTCTTATTTTTTTGTTCACCTTCAGCAAGCAGACATTGCTGCAGAAGGTGACCTTTTGACCCGAGAACGTCTGTGCTGTGGTCTGTCAATGTTTGAAATTTTGCTGACAAGAATTAAAACTTTTCTGGATGAACCTGTGTGGCATGGACAGCCGCCAACCAATGGTGTGATGAACGTTGACAAATGCACAGAATTTCATCGTCTTTGGAGCGCTATCCAGTTTGTGTTTTGTATTCCTGTTGGGGAACATGAGTATACCATAGAGTAAGTCATGTTTTTCAAAATTTGTTTCTTTTCACTACAAATGTAAATGCCTTTTTTAAAACATGTATTTGTCTTTCCCTCTCAGGCAATTGATGTCTTTTCTTATAGTGCATGTAGTTTCTTGTAAGGCACAAAATCAACAGTTTTTAGTTTTAGTACGTTTTGATTTGTTTTATATGTATTTGCATACTTAGGTGTATTCTTTTGCAGAAATTGTGTTTATATTTTGTATTTTTGTGAAAAAAATTTTTTCTAAACCAGCCTGTTTAGGATTGTCAGATATTGCTTACTGCAGGCAGCAGAAAAGAGGGGACCTCAGTACTCTGTACAAGGTCACCAGGACTCTCTCAACTAAGAAGATGAACGTGGACAAACGGATTAAAGACAGAGAAGGAAACCCCATCAGCAAAGAGCATGACCAGAGACAACAATGGGCTGAACACTTTGAAGAACTTCTAAATCGGCCCCCACTGTCAGTGAGACCAGACATAACCCCCTGCAGACTCACCGCTCAGAGTCAACACCAACCCTCCCATGAAAGCAGAAATCCTAAAAACTTGAAGATCTTGAAAAATGGGAAAGCAGCCAGCCCAGATGGAATTCCCCCCAGAGGCACTCAAGGTAGACCTTTCGACCACAGTCATCATGCTCCTGTCTCTACTGCAGAAGGTCTGGAGGGAAGGAAGAGTACCAGCAGATTGAAAAAATGACACCTGGAAAAACTCCCCAAGAAAGGAGACCTAGGATCCTGCAAGAACTGGTTCAACATCATGCTACTGTCAGTACCTAGCAGAGTACTGGCCCACTTTATCCTCAACTGGCTGAAAGACGCAGTGGAAGAAAAACTTAGACCAGAACAAGACGGCTTCAGGAAAGACAAGTCATGTGCAGATCAGATAGCAGTCATGGAACAATCCTTGGAGTGGCAGTCAATGCTGTACCTCAACTTCATTGACCTTTGCCAAGCGTTTGATAGTGTAGACAGAGAAACCATCTGGCAGCTTCTCCATCACTATGGAATCCTTCAGAGTTTCATCACCCTGATCCAGCAACTTTATGAAGGCGCCACGTACCAAGTTATCCATTATGGCAAATTGACAGAGGACTCTGAGGTGAAAACAGGAGTGCAACAAGGATGCATGTTCTCCCCATCTCCCTGTTGGTGGTCGACTGGGTGATGCATCAGGCAACTAAAACAGGAAAAACTGGTATCCAGTGGTCCCTAACTCAGTTCCTTGAAGACTTGGACTTTGCAGACGACTTGTGCCTGATGTCCCAGAAATGCTAACATGTTCAACAAAGAAAACCGATAACCTGGCCCAAGAAGCATCCAAGACTGGACTGCAGATCGATCTGGAGAAGACCATGACCCTGTTAAAGAAGCAGCAGAAGCCAAACACCCTTGGATAAAGCGAGCTGAAGGAAGTCACCTCTTTCACTTACCTGGGCAGCATCATATCAGCAACAGGTGGTTTTGACGAGGACAGAACCAGAATTGGGAAAGCTAGATATGCCTTTTATTACCCTGAGACCAGTCTGGAGGCCAACATCCCTATCTGTCCACAACAAACTACAATTTCCAACAGTGTTAAGTCTATCTTCCTCTATGGTCAGAGTCCTGGAGAGTCGCCAACACCCTAACCAACAAGTTCCAAATATTCGTCAATGGCTGACTTCTCAACATACTGACGATCAGGTGGACAGAAAAAATAAAGAACACCGATTTGTGGCAGCGAACAAACCAAGATCCCATCGACCAGCAGATTGCCAGGCGGAAATGGTGATGGATAGGACACACCCTGGGGAAACCCCTAGACATCACCCAGAAGGCTTTGCAGTGGAACCCCAGGGAAAGAGACGGGTCAGTTGCCCTAAGACCACCTGGAGATGATCCACTGAGGAGGAACTGAAGAGCTGCATCCTGCCTGTCTTGGGGTGAACTGAAAAAGGCTGCCCAGAATCGAGTGCGCTGAAAGACTGTTGCCGAGGCCCTTTGTTCCACGAGGAATCCAAGGAAATAGGCAAGCAAGCAACAGTACCATTTTCCAGGGAAAGCTGTCTTTATTTCGAACTTGTTCTACTTCCAGTTTTGGCCTTGACAGTCAATACAGTCATTATTATGGTTGTTATATTTTTTGTAACAAACATTAAATAAGCCAATAGATCAAGAAAAGTTCTATTGAAATTATGTATTTTGACAATTCTGTTTATAACATTTGTAAAGTTATTTTACTTTTTAAAAACTCCAATTTTGATGTAAAATAATGCATGTCTCCTACTTACCATAAATCAGTGAATGATAATTTCATCCATTCCATAATTTTGGTCTCAAACTAAATGAAGGTCCCCCAAACATTCTGCATTCTTTTTCATCCTTTCTTCACATGAACTCCCAAATACTTCTTTCTTTCTTCTCAGTTCTCCTTCAGCCTTAGATCCTTCTAGCAAAATCAACAAACATTGGAAGTGGACATTAAGCATCAACCAATCGATCGATCGATCAACCAACTGACTGACTGACTGACCGACCAATCAGTCAATCAACCAACCAATCATTCACTCACTCACTCACTCACTCACTCACTCACTAACTCAATCAATCAATCAATCAATCAATCAGAGTTTTTTAATGATTGAAAAAAATTTTGATTGTTGCAACATCAAATAAATTTTTTTGCCAACAGAGAGCTGTATGGGGAAGGATTGAACTGGGCAGGCTGTGGTCTGATTGTGTTATTGGGGCAACAACGTAGGTTTGAAGCTCTTGATTTCTGTTACCATGTGCTGAAGGTTAACCGTGTAGACATGAAGGATGATGTTGTCAAAGGCATAGTAAGTGCTTGTTTTTAATAGTTATAAAGTATTTTCTTTTAATTTTAGGACTCAGCATTTTTTATTTTTTTTACACCATGCTGGATTTGAGTATTAGAATATTGCTAGAATTTGATCTCTTATTGTCTCACAATATTAACATAATGCCATAAACAATAGTCCAACCAGGAACTGTATAGTTCCCAATGACTGCATTGTCAAGCAGCTATGTGTTACCATGGGGAAAGTTGTCTCAGTTTTCCCTGTTTAAACCAAGTACACACAAAGTTTTGCAAGTTGTCAAGCTGTTTCCCTTTTGGCTTTTTTTCCCCCACAAAATCATGGCTTTTGGATGGAAAAAATATTTAATACTGATTTCTCAACTTTGTCAGACTTGTTTACAGAACAGTTATGCTTTTATTTCATAATGGTAGGGGCATTATTTTTTTGAGGCTGATAATTAATGAATCAACACATTTGTATAGTAATATATTGTTTGCTCAAGACAATGTTTGTAAAGTGAAAAAAATTTAAAATCTATTAGAAATTAATCATTCATATTTGCCGTCATTTTCATTTGTCATATGGAAACCAAACCCATTTATTTCTTCTCACTTTGTATGCTATAGTATGCCCTACATTTATTTTTAACAACTGCCCTAATATCTCAATTGTTTATAATTATTAAGAATACATGAATTCATTCTTTTAAATTAAGTAATGTTGATTGATATAATTAATAGATTTATTAATTAACAAACAGTTTTAGCTAAACAGAATTTATTATAAAGAACATTCATATTTTGAAGTGTTAAGAAAAAAATTAAATTTCATTAAATTTCATTTGAAAAAGTTTCAACTCAAGCAGTGTTATAATTTAATTTGTCAGCCATTTTGTCAAAATCTTACATGATAATGAAGTGATTTTGACCAAGATCGACTTTGAGCCATTAAGAGTTTAATATTCTTGATAATAATTACAATAATTGGGTTTGCCATTTATACTTTCTTTTAAAAATCAAAGAGGTGCGGGCAGATTTTTTCCCTCTAACTCTGGTCTGTGTTAAGTAGGATATTTCAAGGTTTTATTAAAATTTGTACAGTTTATACTAGTGACATTCTGTCAGGGTAAATTTGTTGGCAGTATTTGAATTTTTGATATTCTCTTCCCAGTCAACCCACTTTCATATCTGCCACATTGTTACAGCTCACTAAAGTGCACATGCACAGATTTTGTATAAATTCCAGCCATCTTTTTAAGTGGACTTTGGTGATGTGCTACACAAATTCTGGTGCATTTGCAGTTGCATAAATAAATAAATAAATGAACTGTTTAGACAACATCCTGTATTCCAGAGACAAATTCCACACTTTTCAAAATGATTTTTTTGGATTAAAATGCAGAGCTTCAAGAGGCATGAGAGCTCACAGTAATCACCCATAGAAGTTGTTTGAGTCTCCTATTCTCCACTTTTTTGTGTGTGTGCAGCCTATGAAGAAGATGGTGGACCGCATTCGTAAATTTCAGATCCTGAATAATCAGATTTTTTCTGTGCTGAACAAATACATGAAGACAAGTGATGCTGAGAGTATGCCTGTGGAGCATGTGCGATGTTTCCCACCACCCATTCACCAATCGCTTGCCACTAGCATATGAGAGGAACTCAGCAACATTGGTTTCAATGGAACATCTCATCTTGTATTTAATGGAGTTTATCTGCATTGAAAGAACATTGGAATAATTTTAATTTTAATTACATCAATTTATGCTCAGCTCCTGCCAGTGACTTTCTATTATAACTGTTTAAAAATCAGTGTAACTTAAATGGCTTTATGCCATTTAAAAAAACACAAAACCATTGTTCTTTGGTCATCTGAATTTAGGTGAAATTTTTGTGCAAATAATTATTTGTATTGTAAAACAAACATTTTATTTAAAAAATGGCCCACATTGTTAAATGAATCCGTATTATAATGCTTTCCAAAATGTTGAAAGTTTTAATCTTGCTTTCTAGTCTGATTTATGGAACTGTTTCATGAGCAGTTATTGGTCCTGTTAAAACATGGGTATTATTATGTAAATAATTTTGCATAGTTGTAGTGATAACTAACAAGGCACAATTTTTGTCATTAGTAGTAGATTTGATATTTTGTTTTACACTTTTTTGCACTACTTGGTTGTGTGTGTTTTTATAGATAATTTATTTTATATTTTAAATGCCCTTGTTTTGACCCACTTTTAAATATGGTAGTATATTTTGTGTTGTTGTGAAGACTGGCAATAGTTTTTGACAAATATTGTTATATCTATTTACATGTTGCCATCAGTTGACGGACCTTGGGGCCAAATTATAGATGTTTGTTTTGGTAGGCTGTCCTTTGAAGTAGGTATATACTCTATGAGTATGAAAATTCAAGGACTGCCTGAATGTCTCAGAGGGGAGACCAAAACAAATTGAGTTCAAATGTTAAGTGTCTTGAGCATGTTGCAGTCCAGCACATGTTCCCACTAAGTAACGTTCACCAGATGATCACGTGTTATTGTTTTGTTTTTCATAGTGAATATATGTAGTGATTGATTATAGCAACAAGTGCTTTGATTCTTCTCAACAGTTAACCTTTTTTTTTTTTAAACACAAAAATAACAATGCCTTAATAAGTATTTAACTACTGAAACTATACCAGGATTCCTAAAAGAATTAAAATTATTTATTTTAATTTAATTTTTGTTCTCTTCTTTAAAATTCTCTTCACTCGATCTTTGAGCGAAAAGTTATGTCTGGGTTCTTACAAAATATCATTAGAGTCACTCTGTTTCATTAAAATAATAAAACTGCCTTCTTGCAGTCATTGTTTCTCCTGTTTTAAGAACTGGTTTAAAAAAAATAAAAAAATAATGCCAGCTACATAAGCTAGTTCAGATTTGCTCTAAGGTATACATGAGTTTCTAGTTACTATTTTCTTAGAATTGCTAAAAGTAAAACCCAAGGTTTATAAAAAGAGAATTTTAAGAAAAGGGCATTAGAAACTGTGGTTGCATCAACTCTTTTTGACAGTATTTTGACATAACTGCTTTATCATTTTCACCATGTGTGTATTTGTGTGCATGCGTGCATGTGTGTTTATGTATGTGTGTGTTTTCCATTTATCTTCAATGACAAGTATGCAACATTTTGTGGTCAACACTTATTTCACTGCCTGTATTTTTTATTTGAGGCCTCTGTACTTATTATTGAATGATTTGACAATCATTTATTGAGAATAGTGTTGATATAAAATCTTTCTGAATAATCTTTTTCATTTGTATTTTAAGTACACACATTATTTCTATTCTGCGACTATCATATAACAGTAATTTAGTGTAGATTGCACAGGTTGTTTTAACTTACTGCCTTTGAATTTCCATTGTGATTATATGGTTTTAAATTTAGCATTTTTCTTTCTTTATTTAAAAATAAAAACAAAACAGTATTGCTTAAAATTTTCTTGTTTAACTGTATATATAAGGATTATGTGAATTCTTAATCAGATTTGTATGCAATGATGCTCAGGGCAACTGTGTTTACGAAACATAAAGAAGTGATGTTTAGCAGTTTAATGTAGATTTGTCTAGTTTACAGACTGATAAAATTTGATCATTTAGATAGATGGCTTCTTGCATGTAGTTATTTGCATTCATTAACTCATTAAGAATTTTGTAATAATTTGGAATAAGTGCTAAATCATTTTAAAAAGTAGTTTGATATTGCTACAGTATTGTCTGTAAAATTTGTATATGTTTCATAAACGATTTTCAAATGGCAGTGATTGCAGGTACTCTTGCTCCAGGGTTGCTCCTAGTTGCATAAGAGCTGTGCTTAATACTAGTTGCTGTTTCTAGTAATCAGGTAACAGAGATACTAAACCAGACAAACTTTCAAAGTGTTCTATGATAATTGTTCATATTTATAATAAGTCTGGTGTTCTGAGTATTTTTATTATTGCACATATATATTCTTGCAAGCTCTTCAAAATATTAATTAATAATAATAATATAAATAATAAAATAAAAATGCATGTTTATAAAGTTAGTGAGTTGTTTAAATTATATATATATATATTTGTTTATACATACATTTATGTACATTGTGTCCAAAGATCAAAATAATTCCAATTTACACTTTTTCAAAAATATTTCTTTTCCAGCATTTTAAAGAATTAATTATTTTGAGGCCAGTACATCAAATTAGCATTTAAATGACTTTGTTGTGAAGAAAATTTATCAGATTTAAATCATAAGATATAAGCAATTTATTTCCTTGCAAAGTTTTTTTCTCCATAAAACACATTGGCAATTGTATTTGAGAATATATCATTAATGTCATATCAAGCTCACATTAAGTGGTGTTATCAAAGTTTACAGAAGAAAAAATAATTTTATAGGGACTTCTTTCTATAGGATTTATGAAATGCATGATCTATAGTAATGGAATATGTGGATTACAACTATTATGAAATAATTTTGTGGCACTATGGCAAAAGGAGAAATAATATTTCAAAGGAGAATAAGTTTTGAAACTTATCCCCACTGTAATTACACACTGAACAGATTCTTATGTTAAGCTGAAGTAACTCTTTCTCTTAACTGAATCCTCAGTGATAAGAAATTTCCTGTTAATTTTACAATTGTGGATGTATGACTGTTTCTGTAACCCATATACACTGTGCCATATTAGAGAGTTAAGATATAGTTACGTAGCATATGTATGTCAACTGACTTGTGCCATTTTAAAAATAATCTTACTATATACAGTGGGGCACTGTAATGAAAAATTATATTCACATTGTCAATTTTTAAAAATGTAAAAAAAAAAACCAACCAAAAAAATCTAATACTTACTGTAATTTTAACATCATTATTAATTTCTTGGTTCTAACAAATCTAACAGAGCTGCCAAGAGGAATTACAAGCCTCTGGGCAGGATTTGGCATTGATAGTTTTACCTATGTTCACTTAGATTAGCAACAACAAACAAAATTCTTCCTCACCAGGCACCATACCTTCTTGTTGACCAGTCTCATGCTGTTAAGGAACCACAACTTTTTATCACTGATTACTAACTAAACAGTTGCCCCACTACCTGCATCCCACTCCTTTGGTTTTAGCATGTTTGTGTGAAAATGTTTCTATTGATTGCTACAAGTCTGGTTAATATTGTAATTATTTATATTTTTTGAATTTTAAGTCAGTCTTTTCATTCTTATAACTCAGACACTTCACAAACAAGTTTTGCTCTTGTTCACACCATCAGCAAGTGTTGAAAGCAATCTCAATGGGCACTCTAATTAAAAATCATTTGGCAATATTTTTTTTAATATGTGTGCCCTGGTTTAATACTTATTAATTTATCAAGTAATGAAATTTGAACTGTTCCTCAAACAAGCTTTATAGCTTTATTTATTTTTTATTTACATTTTTCACAGGGAGTGTTCATGAACTTTTTGAAAAATTAATTAATTATATATATATTTTTTAAATGTACAGATTTGGGGCAAATTATGAATACAGATGAGGTAAAGTTCCCATACAATTTCTTTTTTGTTTTTGATTATTAGTTTGTAAGAGTTATTTTTATTCTAATTTACCCCTTATTTCATTGTATAAATAATATTTACAGTATTCTGTGAATATATATTTTAAGCATTTTTACAGTTTTAAAGTTTCATTTTTGTCATAAATTTTGCAGGATTATCTGAGTGAAAGAGAAAAAAATTTGAAAAGACAGAGAATGATTTTACTAAGGTTCTTGAAATGAAATAATGGAGATAATTTGTACCATATCTGTTTCCTTACAAACTAGTTGTGTGTTGGAGTATTAGGTATTCTGCAAGATTATATATATATATATATATATTATTTTTTATGGAGTAAGTTCCTTCCGGTAATTTCAAATGTTTACTCCATTTGCAAAATTATTTTGCATGCATGTAAAGAATATTGCCTTGAAACAATAACTCGTAGTGTTAACATTGTCTGTTTTTACCCTTGTAGTTCTTTTATTACTAATCTCTTAATGCTTAGTTGTTAAAGAATCAAGTTGTACAGCTAAATAGATTGAATAGTTTTATTTGCTTTTGTTTTGTGATCCATGATTGTGTATTGTAAATGTGTTTTTTACTTTTCTCATGACATAATTTAAATATTTTTAAAATTTCATTTGTGTAGTTTGCAGTTTTTTGATTGCATGCAAAGTGAAGAGACATACTTGTGGACATCGATCTTGTGTGTGTTTGTTATCCTGCATTTCTTGCCTTAAGATGTTTGTGCAAAATGATTGTGAAATCCATGTGCCTCTGAGGAAAAATAGATGATTGTACATAGACAAGCTCCAGAAAAAAATGGCAAGAGGAGGGGCATGCTATATCTATCACCTTCACCCCCATCCCCTCCTCAACAAATACTTCTGCAGGACGGAAGCAGACCGTTTAAAAGATTTTCTTGTTTAAACTGCTTTAACATTAAAAGTCTCCCAAATGACATTATTCAGAAAATTATTTCTTTAGTGAGAACTCAAACACATTTAATTTTTTTTTAATGTAATGGATGCTGCTATGTAAAAGTGGGGTTTTGTGATGACTAAATTTGAAGTTTTGGGAGATGTTAACATTGTTTTCCTACAGATCAGAAGCAGTCAAAGCTGACAATAATAATTATTGACTTTAAAGAAAAAATATCAGACTGAACTTTGTGCTGTTCTTTTTCTTTCTGACACATACTTTCAGGCCACATAAATTTTACTTACATTGTACAAAATTAATTAACAAATTAATGAAAATAATCTAGATTGTTTTCCTTGTACCAGTGTGCTATCAACACTAGAAAAACAGCTGTAGATGGTTCTTTGCAAAGTAGATTTCTGCAGCTGTTAATCCTGTGCATACATTTGTGATCTCTTGCATACCTTACCATTCTGGTCACAGCAGTGATCACTTGCAGAGATAATGTGATGCGCTTTAAAAAAAAAATTACTTAGTCTTTCTTTTTATTAATAAGCCAAATAACAAAGCAAGGCTTATTATCAGTATAATGAAAATAAGAATCAATGGACATTGTTGGTGGACATTGTGATGTGGCTGGATAAAGATCAAAAGTAACTGTGAGTTTGTTCGAATGATTGCCTCCTATAGAGGTGACTACAGATATTGATAGAGGGGAAAAAAGCCTTGTATAAATGTGAGGCATCAGCAGTTAGGTTTTGTGAGTTCCGGTGCTGTTTGCTTGCATTTCAAGTTTATTTGACACTATGTATATAGGATATTTGTAAATTTACTTCTAAACCTTTCTTTTTTTGCTGTTCTTTCTTTCTCTCTCTCTCTTTCTCTTTTATTTTACTATAGATTTTCCATTTAACTCGTAGCCACATGACTCTAAACACACAGCTACACAAACCACAACACACATGTACATGGATCTCAACACTCAAATACAAACTTTAATATCCACATGAATCTTAAAACTTGAACCTTAACACACAGCATCATGAGTACAATCACACAAACCTTGACACACATGAACTGTCATGCATTGTCATATGAACTTCAATGTATCTCTCACCAGTTTCATGCACCACTTCCACCATTTCATTGGATTTAATTTGTAATTTCTGTCATAGAATCTGTTTTGCTTCATCAAATTTTGACACATTTTATTTTAAAAGTTTTGACCTTTTATTGTGAGAACAGTTCTTTTAGATAAAGAACAGTTGCTACTGATGCACTAGTGAAAATTCAATTCCCACAAAATTTTTTGTAAAACTGTAGAAAAAGTTCTCAGTTTAGATAGACAACAGAAAATGTTTATAAGTTGATATATATTGTTTGATATTGACTTGTACGTTTCAGATGATTGTTTTAAGACATATCTGACATTTACAAAACAAACCACCAAGCAACATACTTATAAGTGATCTGTACAAGTTCATAAATGTGACAAACGGAAGTGTGAGTTTCTTTGCTTGTCACTAGAAAATATAACTTACTGTATTTTAAAGAGTGAAGTATCAGTGGAGATTAGAAATTTACTCCTTTGTGCTGCCTGACAATTGAATATATATATATATATATATATATATATATAAATTTGATGTTACCTAGTCTAATTGGGCAAACATTTCTTTCTTTAACTGTATTGATGAATTGACCATGACAGAATAGTTGTTATAAAGAAATATTTACCACTATTCAAGATTGTCTGAAATTGAATATAGTATAAAAAAAAAAGTGTGCATTTATAATGTGTTTGCTTACATGTTCAGATTCTGATTACTGTAATTGCATGTTTATGAACAAATATGCAATTGTATATATATGCATTGAATTTAATAGTACATATGCATGTTTTTGCATTTTTGTTTGTTTGATTGTTTTTTTTTAAAAAACGTATCTACTTGTCATTTGCATCCCTAGAAGTGCACGTCTGCATGCCAACTGTTATATAGTGTAGCTGTGAAGAAACAATTGTGCAATAGCTTTGCAATTCTAGAGCCCTGCAATAAAAAAATAATAAAAGGAATCCTGTTGTTTATTTGTGACATTTCTGTTCATGAAGAGTTTGTCAGACAAGTGATATCTCAGACAGTTTTCATAATTTCTCATTAAAGACAATCAACATCATCCACTTATGGCATTTCAGTAACACTTTTACACAGCTTGATCCCATTAGATCAAGGATTTTCGTACACAAAGTATACTGTGGGAAGGCCCCCCCCCCCCAATCAAACAAAAAAATCTTTAGCATTGGTCACTAAAAATCCCCTTTTAATTCTTTGCACCATTTGTTTATATGCTTTTGCAGAATGCTGTATATAGTGATTACTAGCACTTTTAATTTTGTAGGGGTCATGAGCAATGTTTCCTCTAAGCTGCACAGCCGCGCAGCTCATTAGAAAATGCTGCACAGCAATTTCAAATTTCCATGAAATTTTGGTAACAAGCTCAAACAACTGTCAGTTTTGTGCAATCAGAGGTAGGACATATTTCTGTTTCAATTGAATAATTATATTTCCAGAACTTATAAAGACTTATGGTTGCCACAAGATCAAAAATTGAGAGGTTTAAGCCCTTGAGTTCTATAGCAAGGTTTCTTTGAAAAAACAACAATGTAGACTTGTAGATATAATAGCAGGTCAATCTAGAAATTATTGATAAAGATTATTTAGCAATTTTTGTTTCTCTTTCCTAAGTTTGTATGTTCTTTTATTTTTCTTGTTGTCATTCCTTTATTTAGAAGTTTAATTCAGGAATGAACAGATTGTAATCTAAAGAAGTTGTTTCCTTGTATTCCATGATATTTCTTGTTATCAGTCATAGCATCTTTTAGAAGAGGGGACAGGCAAACTCCAGCCCATGGACCAAATCTGGCCCATAAATTTTTTTTTTGTCTGGCACACCAAGTTATTTAGTTACCATTGCCATCCAACCTGTGAGATGAAATATACAAAGAGTAACATTTGCTCTCAGCTCTCTGACTGTCATTTCAATGATATTCTTCGCTTGTCAACCACATTAATTAAGCCTGCATTGAATCGCTGATTCATTGTAAGCAACACCATCCATCTCATTAACTTTTCGTTGAAACTGAGTTGTTTTTTTAAACAAACAAAACACCATTTAAAATTACTTTTGTTCTAATTTTATATTCTGGACTTAGTGACCTTTGGTTGTCTATCCAGCCGCAAACTGTTCCTAAAGTTTTATCTGGCCTGTGCTCTTAAAAGTTTGCCTGCCTCTGTTTTAGAAGTAATGCCCCCTTCTGTTCAGTGAATTATTTCTAAGAAGTCATTTCCCTAGCATTTGGTAATATTTCTTAGAAGTATTATTCCCCTTGCATTCTTTAGGAATCTTGTATAATTTGGATTCTTATCAAGTGGTGCTCGCATTTTTCGAATGTGTAAGATTGTTCAAGGTAGGGAGGAACAGATTATGGGATGTACAACTATTCCACTTTAAAAAAATAAAAATAAAACCCATCATGTTGTGTACATAGACAAGGACAGGAGTGGGTGTGGGAGGCATGCACCAAGTTAACCCCACTTTCTTCAAGAGCACTGAATAGCTAGTGTTGTGTGAATTTAAAAAAACAAAAAAACCCCTGCCAAATTAGTCTGTCCCTGACACAGGAAATACTATGCAACAATGCATATAAATTCATTTTGAAACATATATATTTATCCTTCTACAAACAGAAATGACTATAATCTGCAGTATCATAACTTATTCCTTATTCTTTTAAGGTCTCTGCTCTGTGCAACTTAGTTGCTAACATTCAGATCTCTGCTTTCGATGTGTATCCAACCCGGTGATAATAAAAGGATGATGAGTTGAAAAATGCTTTAGGTCATTCACCATTTAGGGTCAGTGTTGAGTGACCCAACAGCACTGCCCAGAATATGGCATGGTGCTGGATGATAAGAAATAGTGTGACTGCAGTTCTGCAGATTAATCCATTCCAGTCTAATCTAAGATTAAACCAGGTTAAAAATTGTGTGGTGAATCATTTACATTTCTATATGATGGTCAGAGTGCTATGAATCTCTGTGTCTTACACAACTGAGTATGAAAATTTCACCCTAAGCATGAACATTACTTTCGTCTGCTCATCATCTTTTAATAATACATCAG
Source organism: Sinotaia quadrata (assembly GCA_028829895.1). Taxonomy (NCBI): domain Eukaryota; kingdom Metazoa; phylum Mollusca; class Gastropoda; order Architaenioglossa; family Viviparidae; genus Sinotaia; species Sinotaia quadrata. Next base: position 24,061,955 of record CM054183.1, on the reverse strand, counting down.
AATATTTTATTTTAGCACCTCACAGAGTTAAATGCTGAGCAAAATTCCTCTTGTATTCATAAATACCATTAAAAAAAATATATTTTCTAAACCTGCTTGTGTGTTTATATGTTTATTTTGAGTGCAGAATTGCATGTTCATACTTTGTCCTAAAATTTAATTTAACTGTTATTCTTTATCTTTATTAATTTACAACTAAAAGAACAAAAGCAGTATACACACTTTTAATATCTTTAAACTAGTTGCATGTTTAAAAATATTAAATACATATATCTAAATTATCTTTCAAAACTAATATATTTATTGCTGCTTGCAATTTCATTGGCTGTTGCAGATGAGTCTGTGAAATAAAGTAGAAGAAACAAAAGTGCTGGTGCTGGTTTTATTTTATGTGTAGTTTTACTTTTGTTAGTGAATGAGTGATACACAGAGAATGGGGTTTCTTAAAAAATATGGTGGCATGCTTGATAGAAGGCAATACAATTCTGGTCTTTTTTCTAGCAAATTCAGTTAGTAAACATCATTCTGACAATGAAGGTGCTTCTGCGGGAACCCCACAGCCTCGCATTGCATCCTGAGGTGGAGGGCAGGAGGGCTGGTGGAAGGGGGTGAAACAGGTCATACCAGTTTGGTGCACACCCTTAACCACTCTCCATCGGTGGGGTTGAGACAAACCAAGTGTTGTTATGATTTAGTAAATATTGCTCTTTAAAATTTTTTGGGTGTGTTTCAATTTTATTTCTATTTAAAGAGTTGAATGTGTTTTTTTTATAAAAAAAAATTGATTTATTAAAAATATTTAATTTTGGAATTAAAATAAAATTCTGCTTTGAAAAGGAACTAATTTATATAAACTATATCTAATTTGAGGATGACCAATAATGCTAAAAGGGGTAATAATGAAATTTACAAATGCTTAAGAGAAATGCTAAAAGGGTGATAATTAAATTTACCAAAAAGCTTAAGAGTAATGCTAAAAGGGGTGATAATGAAATTTACTAAAGCTAAGAGTAATGCTAAAAGGGAGACAATGTGTGACAGTGCCCTCTGTCATTACTTTCCATTTAATAAAATATTGTAATCCAGGTGGGCGGGTCACAATGTATATATTAACCCTAATTAGATGACTCTTCTCCAATTCCACCTGGTGGACCTGTCTGGAGTTTTCAGAACACTTATTCTAAGTGCACACACCATAAATATTCATTCTTCTGTCACACACATTTTCTACCGACAGGAACTTCTTGCTTCAGGGACAGGTTTCTGTGACAGTTTCAATCTATTACAGACACAATAAATAAAATAACAGGTTCACTTGAGCCGGGTTTGGATTGTCCTATGTAATCCCGAGTGATGGCCGGCACAAGCTACTAGTCTGTGGTCTTGAATCCTGTAATCCTGGACTTGGGCATATTTTCATGTAATTTTTAAATTTATTTTAAAGCCCCCCCTCCCCCCCCCCCCCGAAGCACTACAAAGGATGGTTGTGAGACCTAGCTGCCACTAATGGTGGAATCGTGTATGTGAATTAATTTACAACAAAAAACCCGAGAATTTAAACTAGTAAACCAATTCGAATATTTACTTGTCATTGCAAGTAGGATAGAAAGTGCTGATTCAGTTAACAAAGATTTTAATCTAACGTACAAAAGTATGTAACTATAATCCTTGCCGATAATGATCCTGCATGAATATGCACGACTGGCAGTGTAGATTTAAGGATTTTTATGTGAAAGAAGCGCACGGTCTAGCCGTGCCGATAGCATCGCAGCCATGAAATAAACAACACGTATGGTTGGTGTTTGATTTGGGTCAGTTTCGTGTCTGCTTTTAATTCTTCTTGTTTTCGCAGACCGATTCATTATTATCAACCCGGCGTTTGATGATATCTCCGCGAACACAAAATAGTTTGGTGAATTATTGTGTAATAATCCGGCAGCGGCCAGCGGCTTATTCTACGAATCTACGGAATAGCCAAGGGATCTTTTGCATTCGTTATCCAACGGACAAGACAGTAAGTTCACAAGACACAGTACGCGTCAACATAATTAACATATCTATAATTAAAAAATGGATGTTTTGAAGCGATGTACATGCACTAAAACAAGGGCGACAAAACCTTGCATGGTGATCATACAGAGTTATCTAGCTCTTTAACTGAATCCAAGGTAGGTAATAAACAAGAATAAGCAGACAGCATGAAAATGGCTGCGACCAGGACGTGTCTAGGTCGATTTCGATTATGTTACCGTCATGCAAGCGAAAGGGCCCAGATGAATTTGATGGTAAGACATGAATTAAGTAAATCTGTTGGCATACTTTGTTATGACAACATGCAGAAAAGTCGCATACAATATAAGTACTGTTTTCAAAACATTAATTCAAGTAGCAGTTTTCATATTTATATATAAGTCAAGTGTAATATAAATTAAGTAGTCAAATCTGAGTTTATTATGCTAAAATATATTGCAGATTTTAATTTGTTAAATTATATAGAACAGTTAGAGGTACAAAATTATGCTGGAAAGAATTTAATTTGGTAAAATGTGGATTGCCTTCATGATTAACCCAGGGTAATAACTTTATACAGTTAATTACTGTCTCTTGAACAGTTGAAGACTGCTTAATGTATGGTTTGATATTTCTATCAAATATTAATGTAAATTTAAATATTACAAGCCAAGATCACCATAGTGCAAACTTGTCAAGATATATATTATTTCTTCAAATTTTCTAGTGGTTGTTTTAATTATACGTACTTTATTCTTCTCTCTCTTTTTAAAGTTCGTCTTCACATGTTTGTGTATTTCTAAAATTTCTTTGAGTTTCTGCTGTCAGAAAAGATCTTATCCCATTCGTAGCATGTCCTCACCCAAGCATGCTGTCATATTTCTTAGACGTTTACTTTTGTAATAATATTTTTATTACAAAGAGCTGAGAATTCTGGACACAAATTTTTTCAACATACAGTATCTTGATCCATAATGTATTATAAGTACATGATTCAATTGCTTCTTGAAATTAATGAAGAAGGAATGTACTCATTCTAGGAATGCTTTGTGAAATGAGCTTTTTGGTTTTAAGAATAAACTTATGCCTTTCTGATTTTAAATTTATCATTTGTGTGTTCATATATGTTACTTTGTTAGAATTAGCCTTCCTACAATCTTCATGCATGTCAGAAGTGCAAATGTTGTCTTAAATTTGCTAACAACACCAATAACCTTGTCATCATTAGTTAATAATTTGCATATTTCAAAGACAAATTAAATTATCTTCTTAATTTTAATATTTTTCAATTTTACTTATATAGGACTGTAACTAATGTTATTCCATTTCAGCCAAATGAAACAGCTGTCATTCATCAAACAAGACATTATTCAAGCCTTAGCAAAGATCAGAAAGACAAGCTTGCTGATGGTCCTGGCCTTGTGGATTTCATCAATGGAACTATGCCTCAATATCAGGGAGGAAAGAGTATCAAAAGGGTTAAAGGAGAAAGGTGTTGATATGAATATGATGTTAATAAAAGTCTACACTGTTATTATTAGCAGGAAAATTAGGCAAGATAATAAGTAGCAAATCCTTTTTCAGTAAAAACAATAATATAATGAAAAAGTTTTTCTTTGTAGGTTGTTGTGTTGTTTAATTTTTAATTTGAATTATTGAAATACACACACACACACACACACACACACACACACACACACACACACACACACAATTATTATTATTTTTAAAATATTAATTCTGAAATTTGCATTAATTTTGCTTTAATTTCTTATTTTCTTCTGTTTATTTATAATTAATTAATTAATATTTTATTAATATATTTGTTAAAAAATGATCATACAGTCATTGCTTTATTCAGACTGAGGCTGCCCAACTGGGTGAAAACAGAAATTCCCATTGGAGGGAATTATCACAGGCTGAAAACTTCATTGAAGGAGTTAAAACTTCACACAGTAGGTTTATTTACTTTGCTATACTATTCTCCTTATAATTTTCAAATGAAGGCTTTCCTTTAGTTTAGAATATGTTAGGATCATGTGATCACCATAAATGGTGATATATACTAAGCATACCTATTTTTTTTTCTATTCCTTTTGGGTAGGAATTACCAAAACTATGTTTTCTTTTAAATATGACTCGGCACCCAAGAAACAGTTAAGATTTCTGTTTCCCATTGTTCTCTTCTATTCATTAATAATTATTTTATTTTTTTAAAATTGTAATTTGTTTTAAAAAGCCACCAACTCTCTGTTATTTTGTTTCTAGTTGCTCTTTGGTTTTGCAGCTTTCCATAGACGATTAGCTCTACCTTTGTTTGATTCCTCTAGATGTAAATAAAAGATATTTGCTCATGGGCTTTAATGAAGTTGAACTTTGATTGTCCTTTGCTTAGTTAATATGACATTAAGACTTAATCATTTGTTTCTTTAAGTTAACGCATATTTCATTAGGTTTGTGAGGAGGCAAAATGCCCTAACATTGGAGAATGCTGGGGAGGAGAAAGTGGGACTGCCACAGCCACCATTATGGTATGTGAAGGAAAACCCCATTAAATCCTTGAAATGCTTTTATACTTGTGTCATCTGTGATTGATCCATAGTGTAATAATATAAATTGATAGATATATTGTGTTACGCTAGAATGTTGGATGGGCAGTGACTTTAACAATGTTGGGGAGGGAGGTTTGCATCCATTTTATTTTTGTAAGTTGCCATGTTAGATATTTTTACTATTGTATAAAGAGTCTCTATACAAGATTATGATGTTGCCTTCAAATGCTATAAGTCATGTAAACTAGATTGAAATATTAGGCAGCTGTACATAATTTTTTTTTAATAATCTGGTGTCATCTTCCATAATTCAGCCACAGAGGCATTCATATCTCATGACACTTTGTCACTCAATCAGATTCCAAGGTACTTTGTTGCTCAGACATTAACAAATGAATAAACTTAACAAAGTCCATTATCACCCCCTTATCCTGAACCCAACTCTCTTTTCTTGAATATATGTTGTTGCATCTCTATGAAAAACTAATATGCAGAAGAGTTTTTTTCCTCACTGCCTGCAATTGTATAATCTATCTCACTTGTTCACTGGTCACTTTTGTCTCAAATATGAAATATTGAATTACTGGGCACTGACATTATTGTGTACTGCTTTTTGCCTCCTCTCTTAAGTTTAATTTTTTTGTTGCTTAAAGTTTTCCAGAGCAAATTATCTGAAACTACATTGACTGCATCCAAGTGCAGATTGGATGCAAAATAATTATTTTTATATTTTATAATTATGTTATTTCTACAATGTGCTTTCACTATTTGGAAAGAGAAATTATAACATTATACCAAATATAGTGCAATATAAACTGATATTCTTTGTATTACTCTATTAGTCATTAGTCATTGCTGTTCATTTTGTTCATGTGCAGACTATGTTGAAATAAAAAGAAAAATATTGAAAATGCTCATTTTTAATTTAAAATAATTAATTTATTTTCTTGTCTTTGTTTTATATGCCATTTAATCATTTTCTACCTTTTTGGTCACAAAAGCTACTAGGAGACACCTGCACAAGAGGTTGTCGCTTCTGCTCTGTGAAGACAGCAAGGAACCCACCTCCCCCAGACCCCAAGGAACCAGTTCACACAGCTGAGGCAATTTCTCACTGGGGGCTCAGCTATGTTGTTCTCACTTCAGTAGATAGGGATGGTGGGTACAAGAGACTGACATTTATTTAATAAATGCATGTTACCAAGCAGTTACTTTTTATGATTTACTTAATCAAAATTCAAATCATGTAATTGTTTTTATCCTACAGGTAATATTTCATGCAATGCTTGTAGTTGTATAGAGATGGGAAATATTTTAAATAAAATTTAGCAATGATGACCCTTAGGCCTTAACATTTTGCTGCCACATTTAACATTTGTGAGATGAAGCTCCAGCAACATTTAATATTTGTGAGATGAAGTTCCAGCAACATTTAGTATTTGTGAGATAAAGTTCCAGACACATTAATATTTGTGAGATGAAGTTCCAACAACATATAGTATTTGTGCAGTAAATTTCCAGCAACATATATTATGTTTGAGATGAAGTTCCAGCAACATTTAGTGTCTGTGAGATGAAGTTTCAGCCTGAGGTTTGAGCTCTTGATCGAAGTGGGAGGAATGTAGGAACCTTTCAATGGCAGCTGTTTAGAGGAGAAGGGATAGTAATGGTTGTGTACATACGATGAATCAATGTTTGTTTAGTGTCTGTTACCATACATTTAAATTCAATGAGACCTTTATAGCATTAATTAATAAAATCACTGATAACTAAAAACACAGCATGCATAACAAATAGTATCTCTTACATGAAAACACAGGGTTTTCATTAAGATAAAGATATATATATTCTATTGAAACAGTGTAAAATTCAGTTTCTGAAATATGCTTTTTACATACTTGCAAAAAATTAAAAAAAATATAATTTAATTATTCAGTTTTTTTCATTCATTTATATTTTGTTTACTGAGGTTAATTTATTGTTATTACTCATGATTTAAAAAATGTCATGCACAAGAAAGAATGTCTCTTGAACGAAAACTAAGATTTGTCATAAATATAGATTTATTATTGATGCTTTAGAAAGAAGAAAAAACTGAAGAAAAATGTCTCAATTATTCTCATGAAAGAAAGACATATATGTTAATAAACCTTATATTAATAAGCAGGCAAATGTTTAAATTTGATTATGCAGTTTTCTTTATTTTTCATTTATTCTCTTTACTGTTTATTGTTTATAAATGTGTGAGTGACTGGCATAGTTGTTGGTTGTTGATTTATGCATTTGTTTTAGAACTGTAGTCATTTAAAAAATACCCAAACACATATGGAATTTGATTATTTCACCTCATACACACACAGCTATTGATTATGCTATTGTTTTGTAAGTAATGATATTAAAGTAATGTTATGTGGCATTTAATTCCCACAATCAGCATTATAATAATCTCAGGTTTATTTTCTATATGAATTACACATAATAAAATTGCATTTCAGTTATAATCTTTGTTTTATTATTTGTATGAATAATACATTGTCAGAAGATTTCAATTAAAACTTTTCTTGTAATTCTTTTTCTTTTAAAAAAAAAAAAATTAAAGATATGTCTGATGGGGGTGCAGCTCACTTTGCGCAAACAGTTATGGAAATCAAGAAAAGGTATAAATCTCTGTTAAGTACTTTCCCTTATTGATAATAAACTTTTTTCACTGACCAAGTATGGGTGAAAGATGATAATTATGGGGTGTCAAAGGTCAGTATTGCCTGATGTGCTAAATAGCATCTTTCTGCTAATAGAATGTGTCTCTGTACTGTATCCAGCTTATTAATTTGAAGTACTGTTGGCTTAACAAGTTTGTGGGGTAATGAATTATACTTGCGAGCTGCTAATTGTTGTATATTTCAAACAAAAATTTGGTTATTATTTAATTTTTTAAAATAATTTTATTATCACAATTATAGTGACGGTAGTGTGAGCAACCACTGTACAATGTTTTGTGATCAGTTGTTGAAAATATTTTAATTTTATTTTTTTAAATTCTCAGTAAAATAAATTTTTGTTGAAAATGTTTTAATTTTATTATTTTTAAATTCTCAATAAAATAAATGTTTGTGATCAGTTGTTAAAAATATTTTAATTTTATTTTTTTTAAATTCTCAGTAAAATAAACTTTTGTGATCATTTGTTGAAAATATTATAATTTTAATTTTTAAATTCTCAATAAAATAAACTTTTGTGATCAGTTGTTGAAAATATTTAATTTAATTTTTTAAATTCTAAGTTACATATATTTTTATCAGGTGTGCATGTATGTAGAGCCTCCTATTGTCTACTTTTTCCCATCTGCACTGTGCTCTGGGGTACTATACAGGACTCTTTTGGCCTTAATTTGTTTTTCTTCATAGCATGTAATGAAACTCCCATAAAATGCTGTTACGTTTCCAGTATTTATTTAAAGACCCTGCTTAGAATAATTAAAAGACTTTAAATATGATTAACTCTTTCTCTCATATCCTATGCAGACAGGTTGCTCAATTTACTATTTGACTAATTAAAAGTGTGTCTTGTAGTTCAGACGACAAATTTACAAACTAATAAACTGCGAACTTTTAGCTAGATTTGAAACAGTTAAATCCCTCTAAATTAATATGCACTCGTTATCAACTTTCTGCTCATTCGCCCCCATTCAAATCTAAGAATAATCTATTTGGTCTATTGTGCATAGAAATCAACTACTAAGAGGTATTAACAAGAAAATAAGATTTAATAAGGTTTTAACAAGTTAACAATAATCAAAATACGATCGCGAATAGTCTATTTCTCTATTCTCTGCGCGTACATGCTTATTCTGTCAACTTAACGAACTGCCATCAATTTGTTCTTTAGAGTTTTGTACACCGTGTTGCACTTAGCTGGATTGCCTTGTATCAGCCTGGTCTCAATACTCAGTCATGCCGGTCTATTCTCACAGTCCCCCTCTAGCGACGCACGTGGTGCATAGGAAAAGGTGCTCCTCTTTTATGTGGCTAGGGAACTTGAATTTTAGTGGCATGGACCCTCAGAGCAGAATTCTCCCATAGAATTCAACCAGCTTATACCAGTAAGCCAAAGCGAGGTAAGGCGTGGGTAAGGCACGAGTAAGGCATGGGTGAGGCACGAACCGACCTTTTATGAGAAGTCAAAGGTTTCTTTGTCTCTCTACGGCTGTCGGCTGCCCTTCACGACCCGAGTTAGCTGATGGAAAAAGCTAAAGTGTGCTCGAAGTGAGGGAGCGGAAGCGCGTGGTCATATTTATAGAAAAGCATAATGCGTATCACGTGACTGTTCGCGAAGCATGTAGTTGGTTCGAGAACTGGACAATGGTCCTAAAGTTACATAACATCTCGACCTGTTCTAGAAGCATCTCGAAAAAGGAAGCTTTGAACAAAGGAGTCAAGGGTTTCAAAATTCAAATTTGAAGTAAACAAGACAAGTGGGTCACTAAGTCGGACATTTTTATCAGACTGTGACACCCCCTTGCTTTTGAGGCGTTTATCTTGCCAAAGATAAAATGCCTCCTACAAATTATGTATGATAAAATGTAGAAGTCCACAATGAAGAAAAATTTACACAAAAAAATTTCAACATTCCTAGAAATAAAGTGTGCAACTATATTTCATATTTACAGGAAGGAATCCGTAGGGTTCAGTTAATTGATTAAACGACATTCTATCGGTACCGGCACTTGATGGCATCAAGCACGACTCATGTAATCTGCGCCAACATTCAAAGACCCTTTGATGTAATGAATATTTGCGTCATACTGTGTCAGAAACAAAGACCAACGCATTAAACGGCTGTTCGTAAATTGCGCTTGCCCGAGAAAGGCCAACGGTTGGTGATCGCACTCAATGACAAAGGTTTTTCCGTACAAATAGTTTTCGAACTTTTTTATGGCCCAAACTATTGCAAGACATTCCTTTTCACTGGTGGAGTATTTCTGTTCAGTAGTTGTGAGTTTACGGCTTGCGTATGCAACTGGGTGTTTAGTGTCATTGTGTTCTTGTAATAACACTGCTCCTAATCCTGTGTTGCTAGCATCAGTCCTTAACAAGAATGGTTTTGTCAAATCTGGCAGTTTAACAACTAAGTCTGAAGTCAGTCTAGATTTCAGTGTGTCAAAAGCGTTTTGGCATGCATCAGTCCACACTACTTTTGTAGGCATATTCTTACGTGTCAAGTCAGTCAGAGGACATGCAATGGCACTAAAATCTGGTACGAATTTTCTGTAGTAGTTAGCAAGACCAAGAAAACTTCTAACTTGTGTTTTTGTTAGCGGTTGTGAAGTGTCCTTAAGTTGTGCTATCTTAGCTTCACTTGGGGACATAGTTCCATGACTCAACTTGTGTCCCAAGAAGTCTAAGGAGAATTGTGCTATTTCACACTTCGTAGGGCGGGCAGTGAGGTTGGCTTGCTTTAATCTGGCTAGCACGTCTCGTAAGAGTGTCAAGTGCTCCTCCCATGTCTGGGTGCCTAGAATTAAATCATCCATGAAGTTCTCAACTCCACGTCCATACAGTGGTTCTAACAATGACCGCATCATTTTAGAAAAAATGCTTGGAGCGTTTGAAACTCCGAAAGGCATAACTTTCCATGTATAGTTTCCTACTGGTGTAGTGAAAGCTAGTATGTGTCGATCAGTGTCCTTGACCTTGATTTGCCAAAAACCGCGTGACAAATCTATTTTGGTATAGTAATGAGCGTTAGCTAGCTTAGTGAAGATGAGATCCGGATCGGGAAGAGGTTCGGCACAAAACTCTGTCACTTGATTGAGTTTGTGATAGTCTACGCAAAAACGGAACGAGTTATCACGTTTTTTAATCAACACGATGGGTGATCCGTAGGCACTGTCAGTCTTCTCTATGACCCCTAGATCTAGCATAGTCTTAATCTCACGTCTAACGTCATCTATCTTAGCGTGTGGCAACGGATACGGCTTCAAACGTATCGGTTTGTTGTCAGTCAGCTTCAGTGAAAATTCTATTAAGTCTGTCAACCCTGGTTTGTCTGTCAGAGTAGATGAGAACTCATTGAGCAATTTATTCACTTCTTTTTTCTGTCTTTCCGTCAAGGCCTCATTCACCCTAACGTCTTTAACAGTCTCCTCTGTCTGTAAAGGACAGTTTGGTAAAGTACCAGTGACGCAATCAGTCTCCCCCTCATCTTCTGTAACTATCGTCGCTACGACAAAATCAGCTTGAGTGGTTTGATCCTCACGGCTTATGTACTTTTTGAGTAGGTTAACATGAAAGATTTTCTCTCTCTTTCCTGTCTGTACCTTATAGTTCAGTCCCCCTAGCTTGGCGGTAACTACAAAGGGCCCTTTCCATTTCATCTGAAGTTTGTTATGTGCTTCAGGAAGCAACAATAACACTTTGTCGTTAACTTCAAATTCTCTAGGTTTGGTGTGCTTATTGTAATATTCTGCCTGTCTAGACTGAGCTATCGTCAAGTTTTCCCGTGCTATCTTGCCTATAGTTTCAAGACGGTTCCTTAAGTCAGTGACATATGTGTAAGTTGTTTTAACTTCGTCATCTGTCTTTTCATCAGTCCAAAGTGCCTTCAAAATCATCATCGGTCCGCGTACAGTACGTCCGTAAAGTAGCTCGAATGGTGAAAATCCAGTGGAAGATTGTGGCACTTCCCTATATGCAAATAGTAGGGCAGGGATGTATCTGTCCCAGTCTTTCGGTTTATCAGTGGCGAGCTTTTTAAGTGCTGTTTTTAATGTCCCGTTGTATTTTTCAATCAGACCATTTGCCTGGGGGTGGTAGGGTGTGCAAGTAAGATGTTTGATGGAAAGTAAGCGATTTACCTCCTTCATTACGTTGCCTACGAATTGACTCCCCTGATCTGTCAAAATTTCAGTAGGAATTCCAACACGACTCCATAGACCGAAAAGAGCTTCAGCGACGGTTTCAGTATCAATGTTTTTCAATGGCACTGCGTCGGCGAATCTCGTTGCGTAATCAATAGTGGTCAGCACGTATCGATTACCTCTCGTTGATGTGGGAATTATAGGCCCAATCAAATCCATTGCTACGCGTTTGTAGGGTTCACTGATCAGTTCAGGCTCTCCTAACGGTGCGGGTCTGATTGAATTTTTAGACTGTGTTCTCTGGCATGTGTCGCAACTTAACACGAATCTACGGATATCGGCAATGATGTCCGGCCAATAAAACTCACTTGTAATACGACTAGTTGTTTTTTGTACACCCATGTGTGCACCAAAAAGACTCTCATGACCTAATCGTAATACGTCATTTCGTTTGGTTTGTGGAACGACTAATTGCTTCCGAAATTCGTCTCCCACTTTCGAAAAGCGGTACAATAAACCCTTTTTCAGAATAATGCACGCTTTCTTATTCGAATCGTCAGTGTTGACGTCACTAACAGGTACAGCCTGCTTGCGTAACTTGTCTAGTGTTTCGTCTTCAGCTTGTAATAATTTAATCTCGCTAACTGTTGCTTCATCTACGGCTGGTGCGGCAGACATCGGTGCAGTCACAGATTTGTCTTTACTACTCGCTGCTCTGGTTACAGCGTTAACCAGTGGTGGTTCAGTTGAAGTTTGTTTTTTGCACGGCAAAACATACTTGCAACCAAGGATCACGTCATGCGGTGAGTTTTCCATAACTGCCACTTTGACTGTTCCTTCTACAAAGTCTGAAACAATCGAGATTTCAGCTACTGGTAAAATGTCTTGTTCGCCGTTCGCAAAGGTGACAGAGATTGTCTCCCCTGTGTAGTCGGTACGGTTAACTAATGATGCATTTACTATAGCGTCTAGCTCACACCCTGTATCAAGCAAAGCGATTGTATCGTGACCGTTTGCCTGTACTGGTGTTCGATTCGATTTTTCTGTTTTGGGTGTATGACTTTCTACTGCGTAAACTTTAGCTGTCTTCTTGTCAGGACATGTTTGTGAAAAATGGCCACTATCACCGCAAGTGTAACAAGCAAGATTCTTTTTATCTTTCTGTTTGTCAGACTTGTTTTTAGTGTCGGGTTTGGATGTTTTATCATCACGTTCACTAGGTGCTTTCCCGTCATTTTTCTTATCCTTTCGAGTCGGCGGTTCATTCGGTCGAGACTTGTTGTTCGCGTGTGCGTTCGAGAATTGAGAATGTGCGTCATCAAAGCGATCGGCGGCGTTGCCTATCTCTTCTAGCGTAGATCTTTCCCTTATTGCTAAGTGAATCAGTAGATCTGATTTGTATGACCCGAGAATGTGGTCTTTTACCATTTCATCCCTAAGACCGTTATACGTCTGTGGAGTTTCAGCTAGATCTATCCACCGCTGGAACAAGTCAGTGACGCGTCGTATGTACTGTGCGTGCGTCTCTGAACTCGCTTTCGTGGCCTGTTTAAATTTACGACGGTATGTGTCTGCGGTAAGTTTGTAGCGTTTCAATAATGCGGCCTTGACTGTGTCGTAATTATCTGACTCAGAATCGCTAAGCTTATTGAATTCGTTTTTCGCACTACCCTGCAGTAACCCCGATAAATTTATCGCCCAATGTTCGGCTGGAATGCTTGTTGCTCTGGCTAATTTTTCAAACGTTTTTAAATACGCGTCTATTTGATCTTTGTTCTCATCAAATGGGACCATATTTATCTTTGGAATGATGTTTTCAATTCTACTGTGATTATTTCCATCGCTAGAATGCGAATCACCACTGCTTCTGCGATCACGGTTTGGATTAGTAAGTTCTAACTTCTTCACCTCTAATTCTAACCGTTTTGTTTCCGCTGCAATGCGTTTTGCTTCCGTATCAGCTTCTATGCGTTTAGCCTCAGTTTCAGCCTCTAACTTCTTTGTTTCGGCTTCTAACTTTTCCATTTCTCGTTCGTCTGCTCGCTTCTCTCTCTCTAGATCCGCTTGCTCTTTTTTGACTAGCTCGGTTCTGACGTAGTTCGTCAGTTCGTCACCTTGGTGTCCTAATAAGGAACCATTCCTTTTCAGATTTTCAATAACCTGCTCTAGATCCATTTTACTGTCTTAGCGCGCTGGCTACAATAGAATGTATCTCGTGAATTGTGTGTTTTTAACCGTCGGCGATAACTCCGCTTATCCCGAAAATAACTTTTAGGCTACAACCTTACAAAAATTATTTAATTTACTCAGAACACCTTCCGAAATAAATTACGCGTTAACTCTTACACGTTTCACCTGCTTGTCACAGTGTCCGCTGTTCCAAGACTTTCGTAATGTCACGGCTCCTACCATACAACATTACACATTATATCTAGCACCCTAAATATAATAGTCCGAAGTCTGTTACTACCGATAACTCTCCTAGCTGGCGGTATAACACGTTCGACTTCTCACAATGAAGTATCCAGTAACACAATACTAAATAAATCATTAACTTAATCAATGCAATGCTTAACTATGCTTAAACATACATTAATTAAAAGAAATGTACACTACTCTGCAAAAGAATACATGCACATGTCACAACAAAAGCAAAGAAAATCAGTGATACAAAAATCAAAAGAACAATTGGCAATTCTTTGTACGTTCGTTCGTTTCTAGGTTTATGATACGCCCTATGTATAAAAATGTTACAAGTTACAATTTAATACATATCAATCCCGGACGAGCCCCCACTTGTTACGTTTCCAGTATTTATTTAAAGACCCTGCTTAGAATAATTAAAAGACTTTAAATATGATTAACTCTTTCTCTCATATCCTATGCAGACTGGTTGCTCAATTTACTATTTGACTAATTAAAAGTGTGTCTTGTAGTTCAGACGACAAATTTACAAACTAATAAACTGCGAACTTTTAGCTAGATTTGAAACAGTTAAATCCCTCTAAATTAATATGCACTCGTTATCAACTTTCTGCTCATTCGCCCCCATTCAAATCTAAGAATAATCTATTTGGTCTATTGTGCATAGAAATCAACTACTAAGAGGTATTAACAAGAAAATAAGATTTAATAAGGTTTTAACAAGTTAACAATAATCAAAATACGATCGCGAATAGTCTATTTCTCTATTCTCTGCGCGTACATGCTTATTCTGTCAACTTAACGAACTGCCATCAATTTGTTCTTTAGAGTTTTGTACACCGTGTTGCACTTAGCTGGATTGCCTTGTATCAGCCTGGTCTCAATACTCAGTCATGCCGGTCTATTCTCACAGTCCCCCTCTAGCGACGCACGTGGTGCATAGGAAAAGGTGCTCCTCTTTTATGTGGCTAGGGAACTTGAATTTTAGTGGCATGGACCCTCAGAGCAGAATTCTCCCATAGAATTCAACCAGCTTATACCAGTAAGCCAAAGCGAGGTAAGGCGTGGGTAAGGCACGAGTAAGGCATGGGTGAGGCACGAACCGACCTTTTATGAGAAGTCAAAGGTTTCTTTGTCTCTCTACGGCTGTCGGCTGCCCTTCACGACCCGAGTTAGCTGATGGAAAAAGCTAAAGTGTGCTCGAAGTGAGGGAGCGGAAGCGCGTGGTCATATTTATAGAAAAGCATAATGCGTATCACGTGACTGTTCGCGAAGCATGTAGTTGGTTCGAGAACTGGACAATGGTCCTAAAGTTACATAACATCTCGACCTGTTCTAGAAGCATCTCGAAAAAGGAAGCTTTGAACAAAGGAGTCAAGGGTTTCAAAATTCAAATTTGAAGTAAACAAGACAAGTGGGTCACTAAGTCGGACATTTTTATCAGACTGTGACAAATGCACATCTAGTAATTAGTCTGGGCAGTTATTTTATTATGGAAAATACTGTTTATTTTTCACTTGCATACATTGTTATTAAAAGTTGTGAATTATCTGAATCTGTATTTACATATATATATATATATATTTCCTTCTTTTTTTTTAATGTTTGAAATCACTGTTCTCCTTTTGTCCATGAATCA